>WKFP01014831.1:540624-633822 GCA_011057875.1 Pterocles orientalis | reverse complement strand
TCCTCTCCTCTCCTCTCCTCTCCTCTCCTCAGCAGTCCCAGCTTTTTCAGTTTTTCCTTGTATGAGAGATGCTCCACTGCCTCTGTCATCTTAGCAGTCCTTCTTGGGTGTCACTCCAGTATGTGTAGGCTCCTCTTATGCTGGGGAGCCCAGAATGGGACCCAGCATTCCAGATCTGTCTCATCAATGCTGAATAGAGGGGAAGGATCAGATCCTTTGAACTACAGGCAATGCTTTGCCTAATGAAGCCCGGAATGCTGTTGGTTTTCTTCGCCACAAGGGCACGTTGCTGGCTCTTGTTCAACTTGGTGTTCTCCAAGATCCCCAGGGCCTTTTCTGCAAAGTTGCTTTCCAGCTGGTCATCCCACAGCCTGTTGTATCCATCCTCAAGTGCAAGACTTTGGACTTGCCTTTGCTGACTTAAATAAGGTACCTATCAGCCCATTTCTACAGTCTGTTGAGGTCCTTCTGAATAGTAGAACACCCAACAGTGCATCAGCCCCTCCTCCCGGTTTTGTATCATCTGCAAGTTTGCTGAGGGTATACTTTGTCCATCATTCAGGTAATTCACAATAATGGTAAACAGTACTGGACTCTAACTCCTGAGTCTGGACATGGGTGCAGCCAGCTCAGAGGCTTCATTGGACAGAGCTCCCTGTCTGTGCCTGCTGCCAGGGCTCAAAACCTGCTCTGTAGATCAGAGCTGCAAGTGGAGCAGAAACTGTTGTCCTGCTGTTGGAGTTCCCAGGCTTTGCCAGACTCAGTATCTCCATGCTCAGCCTGACAAGCTAAGGCTCTGCCTGCTTCTCCTTGGTGCAGCGGGGGTTCCTATGCCTGTAGGGTCTTAGAGGGGATCTTGTCCATCTCTTTTTCAGTATCCTTAATGTTACACAATCTGCTCACCTCCCCCCACAACTCTGTTACCCAGTGGCGTTGACCTTTCACAGCACACATCTCTTGTAGGTGCCAACACCATCGCCCTTGGCCTCACCAAGAAATCCCAAATATTGCTGCAACTCCTTTCTGCAGAGGTACCTTCTCCCTCAGGAGCCTGGGTCTCTGATATTACAGAAACAGGGACAGTATTTCCTTAGCCTGTTACAGTACTTGTCTTTCAGTAACAGCCTTTGTCCATAGACACATACCCTCAACCCAAGATTAAAGCTAACAAATGACTGTGACACAACCAGAAATAGTTATAATCATACAATGAAAACTTTACTGTATGTGTTAAACCATACACATTGAGACATGTTTATCTATATTGTATGTGGGGTCGTGGAACTGAAAATAAGAGGACAAAAGGAGACTTCCCGCAGTAAAAACTGCAGAAAATATTAACTCTTGAAATAACCTGATGCATTTCCTGTGGATTTTCTTTGCATGTGCTTGGGAAAAGAGGGATGGTCTAGCTGCATAAGGTGACCTCACACAGATTTATTTTTTTAATATTTTTTTTACTGCCATGCATGTACCTGCTCAGTGCTATCTTCCAAGTCAATACAGCTGTGAAATACAACTCCAAGGGTGTCCTTTTTGGCACATTAGGGTTCTATCAGTCAGAGCTCCAGTCTGCCCTACTACAAAGCCCTGTATTTGGGGCTGAAGAAAAGGACAGAAATAAACCTTTAACAAAGAGTGAAGCCCAGCAGAGTTGGTTTCTGGAGTTTTGTTGTTATTGTTTGGTTTCTTGGTTTGCAGTTCTTTTTTTAAGTAGATGCAGAGTGAAGGAACCTGACAATGTAAATTTAAAACTGGTATTGATTTTTTAAAGGGCTTGAATGAAACTGATCAGTTTGGATACAACCAGTCAGTAGATTTATCATGTGGAACTGGAGAGAGATCAAGAAGTCAGCAAAATCAGATTTTAGTTTGACCCCACAGTGGGTAATTAGACTGATATGCATTTCCTCTTATCCAAGTTATGAGTAAACATATAATCCCATCTTTCTAGCCTCGTTAAACTCAATACTATATGATAAAATGAAGAAGCTGGTAATTACATTTTCCAAAGTATACCTAGAAGCCACAAGCTCATATGGATTTCTTCATTTCTTTTTCTTAGCAACAAAATGGGACATGGAGCTTTAAATCCCAGCAGGGCTGCCATGTGGCTTAAGAGAGGAAATGTATTCTGAGAGCAGTGTGCTAATAAGTTACCACTTTCCTGACTCTCTTTCCAGTCTTCTTTACAAAAGGGGATATTCTTAGAAGCTCTTTGAACAATGAGAAATGAATAACGTAAAGAACAAAAACATAACAGCTAAACCTGTGAAATAGATTAGGATACTGCTCTCCTGTAGTACTTACCTCTGCCTTAGAAGATATCATTAGTGGTGCTCTAAAGACAAAGATGCCATCTTTTTTGTTGTCTGAGAGGTTTGTTTTTCCCAAAAACCCCTAAGGTAAGGCTTTTAACAAAAACATGGCTCTTAACACTACTATCTTGACTCTCTTCTGTTTCATTTAGTTCTTCTGTGTTTGGAGCTTCAGCCTCTAACTGCTTCTTCCAAAATGCCTCTTTAACTCTTGCTTAATGCTGCTGCTAAACTCCGTTGTTGCCACTGCATAGGGTTCTAGTTTGGGAGCGTAATGTCACCCACTGACAGTGCAGAAGGTGATGTCACTTCTAATGTACGTTGTTTCTGATAACTTGCTGATCAAGAAAATGAGTAGAGTCTAAGGAATATAATGTTTGTAATGATTACATCAAGAAGATGAGATTTACAGGCTCACTGAATACAGAGTTGGATGGAGTCCCTAAAACTCCTCCAACTATGGCTGTAATGAGAATAAAATATACAGATGGGCAAGGGGTAGATGGTAATCTAGAGATCTAGTAGGGGATTATGTCCTAAGGATTATAACTTCCCTATAAATTATTTCCAATTACTTTTCCCGGCCAACATCACAAAAAAAAAGAAAAAATAGTGTTTCCCCTGATCAAACTGGGAAGTTGTCCAAAATTAATATTCAGTGATTTAGGATTTTAGTTTGGTGTCTGAGCCAAACTGTCACATTCTAATTTTTCACATTACTATGCCCAGAAGTTAATCTGATGTGTAATGAAACCGCAGAACTGATGAACTGTTTATATAAGTAATAGTTTAGCTTATGCTAGTCTACAGAACTAAGGAACTGGATACATGAAAACAGAAGGTAAATTCTAAACAAAAAACCATTCATGTTATAATTTTTTACTCCTTATAACCTTCCATCAGAAAATGAAAGAAAGTGAACAGAAATAAATCTTCTTGTAATGTTTTTCTTTTCCCTGTGTATATTTTTCCTTTTTAAGTATCATTTAGCCAGTTTTTACGTTGCAAGTAAAACTGATGGTAGATTTGTATTGTTGCTAACTGATGGGGTTTTTTTAACATAGGAAGTCTAGGAGTGTTTACGGAGCATAAACTCAATCTGAAAAGAAATGGAGTTTGTTTAAAAATTATTTTACTCGACATTGATTGTTTTCTGGAGGTTCTGGAGGTTAGATATTGCATTCTGATTGTTATGGAGTTTTGATTTTGCATTCATGCAAAACCATGTCAATCTACACACTAAAAAAGAAGATTACTTTCTGTGATTATATGGGGTGAATTTTTTAGTAATTAATATTCCTAGTAAATCATACTATACCTTGGCTGCTACTTCTTGTCTGAATAAAAATAAAAGAAACAAAACCAATAAAAAAATAGGATTAGTTATTTAAAGCTATTTCAAAAGCAAAAGGTAAAAAATCATTGTTAAGTTACCATTTGATACCATCACCAGAACAGGAGCATTTGCAACACCATTTCCATATACATCACCACTTTTTGTGTGTATGGCAATTTCTTTGTGAGTATCCATAGAGACTCAAGCATTACTTTGCAATACTTTAAACAGCTTATGGGAATGCCATGTAGAAAAGCTGGAGATGTATGCCAGGGAACAAATATTCATGTCAAAAAGCTCAAAATAAAACCATGGCATAGTTCCTCAATGAACATTTTGTGCTTCTGAGTGGTTCCTCGAGGTTGGCAGGCAAATACTGAGGAGAATGCTATGCTGCTTTTATATACCCTCCAGTGTTACCAGAAAAAGTACTAACCAGTACTTTTGCCAGCAGGTCAAGGGAAATGATCCTTCTGCTTTATTGAGCACTGGTGAGAGTGCTGGAGAAATGGAATGCTGTCTCCTGTTCTGCACTCCCCAGAATAAAACAGAGATGGAGATACCGGAAAGAGACCAACAAAGGGTCACTAACTGGATTTAAGGGACTGGAGCATTTCACGTGTGAGGAAAGACTGAGGGATTGTTTAGCCTGGAGAAGAGATGGCTCAGAAGGAACCTCATCAACATGTACAAATATCTGAAAAGAGGGTGCAAGGAAGACAGAGTGAGGCTGTTTTCAGTGGTGCCCAGTGACAGGACAAGAGGCAATGAAACACGGGAGGGTCCATATGAACAAACACAAGGAAATATATTTTTTTAACTGTGAGGGTGACTGAGCCCTGGCACAGGTTGCACAGGCAGGTTGTAGGGTTTCCATCCTTGGAAATACTCAAAAGCCATCTGGACAACCAGCCCTAGGTAACCTTGCTTGAGCAGGGGGGTTATGATATGTGGAGGTCCCTTCCAACCTCATCCAGTCTGCAATTCTTTGATTCTGATGTTGGTGGTCTTATTTCAAAGCTGATTTTTTAAGAAAAGACAAAATAGCACTCAGGAAGAATTTCTTACCCTTTCCAACAGGTTTCAGTAGTTTTTTATTAACATTTAAGGTTTCAGAGTTATTTTTCTATTATTTGCTACCAAAGCTACACAGATCTTCCCATGGCTGTGTCCCAGTAAACACAGTGGCAGCTAAAATGCCCAGGCAGTGGAAAAGTGCCTTGAAATTTTGAAACTAAGCTGTTAATAGTTTACCTCCTACATAAGGAAAAGCTCTGCAAACCGTCATTGTATTTTGTTGTCTGTTTCAACACTCTGAAACTGGTCTACTATTCTCTGCCTTAATTTCTTTTCTCTTTTTCCAAGACAATTCATAGAACCATAGAATCACAGAATGGTTTGGGTTGGAAAGGACCTTAAAGATCATCAAGTTGCAACCCCCCTTCCAGGGGCAGGGACAACTTCCACTAGACCAGGTTGCTCAAAGCCTCATCCAGCCTGGCCTTGAACATCTCCAGAGATGGGGCATCCACAGCTTTCCTGGATGCTTTCCTGTTCCTGTGCCTCACCACCCTCAGAGTGAATGATTTCTTCCTAAAATCTAATCCAAATCTGCCCTCTTTCAGTTTATAACCTTTACCCCTTGTCCTCTCACTACACTCCCTGATCAAGAGTGCCTCCCCATCTCTCCTCTAGGTCCCCTTTGGGTACTGGGCTGCTATAAGGTCTCCCTGAAGCCTTCTCCTCTCCAGGCTGAACAACCCCAACTCTCTCAGCCTGTCCTCATAGGGGAGGTGCTCCAGCAGTCTGACCATCTTCATGGCCCTCCTCTGGATTCACTCTAACATGTCTATGTCCTTCTTGCATTGGGAGCCCCACAGCTGAACACAGTACTCCAGGTGGGGTTTTACAAGAGCAGAGTAGAGGGGCAGAAACACTTCCTTTGACCTGCTGCTAGTGCTTCTCTTGATGCAGCCCAGGACATGGTTGGCTTTCTGGGCCGCAAGCGCACACTGCTGGTTCATGTTGAGCTTCTCATCAACCAGCACCCCCAACTACTTCTTCTGAGGGCTGCTCTCAATCCATTCTCCACCCAACCTGTATTTGTGCTTGGGGTTGCACCTGGCTCTGTTGAATCGTGAAGTTTGCATGGGCCCACCTCTCAAGCCTGTCAAGGTCCCTCTGGATGGCATCGCTTTCCTCCAGCATGTCCACCACACCACACAGCTTCGTGTCATCAGCAAACTTGCAAACATACTTATGGTGAAATAAGAGAAAATAAAATCTTAAATACAATTTAAGATATGTAGAGAATGCAAACAGTGAATTCCTTATTTTTCTGCTATCATTGTATATATTTTCTTGAGAATAAGTCACCAAGAATTTTAGTCCTTTTATGTAGCTTCATAATTTCAGCCCTTTAGTATTTTATATTTTGATTGGCAAACACTTAAATTCCATGCTCTATTGCCCAGACAGCTTGTAAACAGGAAAAGAGTACAAGCGCCAAACACTTTCAGGCAGACAATCGATCTAAAGGTCAAAGTGAAAGAACATTTCACTATTAAGGCTTGAATACACAAGTTAGTCTCATGTGAAAACGTCTAAATCAAAAAGTAACAGGAGAGTATAAATTCATTCTTACAGCATAGAATATGTGAAGAATTAGAGTGCAATCTAATGTTTTCTTCTTTCAAGCAATTAGACTGGCCTTATCTATTTTAATAAAGATAATTAGTATGTGATTTCCTTCTTAATCGTCTACATTCAGAGGATGTGGTTTTTAGATACCTTAGCCCTGATCAGCCTGACTCATCTTGTGTACAAAATGCCTCCTTTAGACACGTCTAATGTTGTAGTCAGAGACAGCTCTTCAGATTTCAAAAGCTACAGTCCCTCCCACTCCTAGTAGTTTTGTTCTCCTGCAACTGTATATTATGCTTCTAGTTTCTTCAGTGTATGTCTACTTTAAAATGTTGGGAGGGTAGCCAACTGCTCTGAAGCAGATCATTAACCTGAGTGACAAGTTTTGGGCTAACTGTCTTTCCTGTCAGAACATCATTCTCCCTTCTTCAGGTGACTGTGCCTGTGTCTTCCAAATAGTAGGATTCTTGTTGATTATGCAGTTTTCACTGAGGTGAAGTGCAGCTACCCACACTATTATAAATTTAACAAGGTAAATAAAAGCCTAACAGTGAGGTGAAACGGTTGAAACCTGTATTTGATGAAAAACAAAAACCTAGCATAATATTAACAAAATTCTTTCTAAGCGTCAAGAAAGAAGGATTTCTGTAGAGATAGTGGAAAGATTCACTTTGTCTTACACTTATCTCCACAATCTTTCATTCTCTTCCTAAGAAAGAAAAGGGAATGTATAACAGCAGTGTCACCAGAATACATACAACAACTCCAATTATCTGGCCAAGAGTACTTAACAATAAAAAAACATTTTTTGTTGAAATTATACTTTGATCCTCAGCTTTAGTCAAATAGCAAAAGCAAAAATCTTGTGTTAAGGTCGGCATATTGTAGCAACAAGCGAATTTTGGGTGTGCATCTCAGGGCCTTCTCACATTAATTTAATTTTTACAGATATTAGTTACTACAGAAGATAGTAAGGTATTAATCCTGACCACATCACAAAGAAATTTATAGGCTCAGGCACTGAAAAAAAAATCCCTTAAATCATTGTTCCTGAAGCATTCTATCTCCGAAACATGAGCTTTTCTAACTACTCTGATTTTCTTATCTCTCTAAAGTACATAGAATTCCAGTAGGTACTGTTCTAAATACTGCTTCTCCTATGCTTTCTATGGCATTCTGTAAGTATAGTGCTGACTGTTTAATTCAGAAAAAAGCTTTCAGACTCCTAAAGGAATTTCAGTGGAAAGACTTTAGAGAGAACTTTAATCAAAGAATTAGTTGAGGACTTTACCTAACTAGTGGATTTTGTTTATTCATTTTTTTGTTGCTGTTGGGGTTTTTGAAGTTTTAGTCTCAGCTTTTCATTTAGTTTTGCTTCTGTCCCTTGTTAACTTTTCAGAGTTATTTTCACTCAAAAGTGATTGGCTAAGTATGTATTTAGGAATATATATTTACTTTTACTTCATTCTATTCAGCTGGCATCTACTCTGAAAAGTACATTGTATAATTTAAAAAAATATGTAAAGCCTTTCACTGGTAAAAATAAGTAAATATTATATATATTAGAGCACAAAATCTATCTAGTAGTTCAAATAAGTTACAGAAGTTAATTCAACCAATCGCACTTTTTCATTAGCAATTATTTTGCAGATAAACAGAATATATGCTACTGGCCCTAGCAAGATCAGATATACAATTTCATTAATAAGGAAAAATTTGTGTGGGTGTTTTGTTTTTATTTTGGTGTGAGGCTTTTTAGTCTGTTTTGGGTTTTGATTTTAAGCACTTATAACTGGACAGTCAAAATATGACCTCTGACAGTTTCATTTGGTATTAATTCTTGTTTACTATTTATCTTTATTGATGCTGCCTGCTGAAAAGTACAGATGCATATAATTACCGTCTCAGGATTATCTTCAAAACTGTCAGTCATTCAAAGGTCCCTAAATTGCTGTTTATTAATATTACAATTTTGTAGGCTACTATGTCCAATGTTAGCATTCTGAGCGCTACAAAAAATTGGCAGGGAATTTCTAGATCTACTGTACTTTGGTTATTTCCAACCTCAGAATTCAACATAAGCTATATGTCTGTCTGACACGCCTCAGAACCTGATCTGGGTTGCATCTATAACACAATTGACCTACTTGAAAGCATAGTTGAGAAAGCATCAAAAAAACCTTTAACTTTCAGAAAGAGTTCTATCTGCAAGGGTATAAATCCCTCAGTTTCCCACCAGCATGCTGTAATCACAATTTTTACACCCCTGTGGCACAGGCATTCACAAGCACCGGTTAGAAGTACCTGTTTTATTTTAAATTATCAATATATTCACTGAACCTGTAAGACCAAGGTTCTGCCATTAAACATTTTTCTGGTAGGAATGGGGAAACGGAACAAGGGACGATTCTCTAATTGAATGAATCTTTACTTTTTGTTGGAGTGGGATCTGAAACAGGAGTAAGTGTTTAAATGAATGATGCATGAATGTGGTTATCCACATCTTTAATTCTAACTTCCTAGGGGTGCTTTAAAATTACAAGTATAACACACAGGAGGGACTTACATGCTATTTCTAACATAAATGTAGTAATTTTTAAAAATTTTGATTTGTCTTAAACTCATGCTAAATAAAGTGTACTTTATCTCTCAGTTTACAATA
The DNA here is from genome assembly GCA_011057875.1 of Pterocles orientalis. Classification (NCBI taxonomy): domain Eukaryota; kingdom Metazoa; phylum Chordata; class Aves; order Pterocliformes; family Pteroclidae; genus Pterocles; species Pterocles orientalis. The sequence continues at coordinate 624,863 of WKFP01014831.1, read as the reverse complement.
ATTCTCTACTACTGGGAGCTAGAAAAGGTACTAAAAAAAAGTAGCAAAAGAGCAAATAATTCCTTCATAGCAATGTGGTTAAGGCACACTACTTTCTGTAACCTGTAGGACTGAAGAACATATCAAACCTAGCCACCTTGGGCTTCTTAGCCCAGACAGATATTGCTGACTAGATCAGTGAATGGCTTTTGGCTTAAATTGAGCATAGAATTTTCACTCATTATCCCAGAATCACATCTTGAGATAATGATACAACACCAGCCATAATGGTCAGACTTTGTTTCCAGTAGAGATCAAAACTAATAGCTAAGGACAAGAATAGCCAATAGAAAAAGCCTGTAACAGTGCCTGAACCACTTTGCTTTTGATCTGCAGCGTACACTCTGTTGCATAAGAGCATAAGCAGTTCTGGAGCACAGTTGATTTTGGTTTTCTCTGTTGTTCTGGAAGGAGATCTTAGACAAGCCCTCCAGGCAAGGAAGACTTGTTTCAGGCCAAAAACAATTGTAAGTTACTAGAACAGAGAGTATGTGACAGAATTTTTTGAGAGGAAACATTATCCTGTTTAAGGGTGAGGTTTTCCTCTGAATGAAATTCTTCAAGGAGGCTTTGGGCCTTTAACATCTCTCAGCCTCAGACATCTCTGTCTTCACCTGTCATTAATGACATGTTTGTGGGGCCACTAGGAGCACTGGATGCTGTTCCATTTCAGAGGGTCTATCAGAGACTCACAATATCTCCTCCTTATCCTTCTAGCCCTCAAATTTAAAAAACATCCAGCTCAGTTTTGTTTTCTATCCCCCCCATAAGCTTCTGCTACAGCATACAAGACCATATAGACCATTCTTGAAAATCCTTCACTGAACAACTAAAACTAGTGTCTGACGGTGGCTGACAGTGAACAAATATGAGCAACACTCACCAGCATGACCTGTGACATGGAAACAGACTGGCTATTGACGACCGTGCCAGGAACCACATGTCTGATGGCATCCTTTCCTCTCAGTTTCAACATTCTCTGAGAGCCAACTATTTGTTCCCAGTTGTCTAAAATATGATATTGGATTTCACATGCATGTCCCACATGATTCCACGCTAAAGGATACATCACTTAAAGCTGAGATACTATCCAATGCTAAATATTTCCATGGCTTGCTTTCTTTTTTTAAAACAGAATCTCTCTCAGCCAATTTAGTTTATAACTCTAGAAAAAAACTGGGGGGGGGGGGGGGCTTAAAAAAGAAGAAAGATAAAAAAGGTTATCCTTAATTAGGGCATACTCTAAACGGAATCCCTACTTTGACTATTCTGCTTTTTTGTGCTTAAATGGTTTACAAAACCCAAGTGAATTGAAATCTCATAATTAAATACATCTAGACTAGCCAAAGGCAAAGAAAAAACATAGAGTTAAACAATCCCTTACGTCCCAACTATTTTATAGCCATAAGTGCTGGATTTTAACTATGTATATATGTGTTAGAAGCTATATGGGGGACTAATATTTAATCAGCCTATGCATTAAATATTAAAACTGTATCTAATTTCCATAATATGCTCTAACCGATATCGAAAAAGCTCAATGGATAGTAGCTTCTCTGACTGTAATGGGATCCTCGTTTAAAGTGTATTTTGATAGATATCTGAATCAATATAAGATTTGTACATTTTTTATTAAGACACCATGAAGATATAAAGAATACGGAAAGTTTGGAGCTCATGACTTCATATTCCAGACAAACCCACTATAATTTGCTGAGCCTCTGTAGTGGAAAAGAATGATAATGCTGATGATGACAGCAAAACAAATGGGAAGCGAAGCTGAATGAGTTTGGCTAGGACACTTATTACGGCCTGGTGAAATGTTAGCATAATATTCGAAACCTTTATTTAAGTGTATAGCAATACTCTTTTTGCTAGGGAATAAATTTTGAGATAAATGGCCAGTGAATCAATAAATGTTCCGATTTGTGGCCTGAGAGTTCATTTATCATGAACCATTTATCTCCTCACATACTCTCCCATAAAAAACAGCTTAATTAAGTTTCATGTAGACTCCTTAGGTTGTGATATTATCAGCATGCAATAACAAATCACAACACTGACAGAAAAGTGTATCTGCAAGCACACTTCAAGATAGCCAGAAAGGAGTTGTTATTTTATTGTGCATAACTAACCTTCATAAATAAACAGAATTAATAATGTGCTAATAGAATGCAGTATAAACAGTATGTATTGAAGAATTATATCAGAAAATACTCATAACAGCATTTAAGCAGTAAATATTGCTGCGATCATTGAATGAACTGTCTATATTGCAATTACTTCGTCTTTACAGAAGCCTATATGTAGGAGACCTTATTTAGGAGATTTAAGAAGCTGGCTTTCCATCTATTCCATCTAAATGCTAGCAAGATATTTTCTAAAGTTATTGTTCTTATTCTTCACTAAAACATCACCAAACAAAGAAAAACAGGATCTTAACCAGCAGAAAAGAACGTCCTGCCTGTGTGTCTTTTAACACTGCTCAGAACTAAAATGACTAACAGTATCTGTAGGAAAAAACTTTCAGAAACTGGAAAACAGAAGGCATTAAATTTTCTTGTCTATCTACACAGCGTTAGAGAACGGAGATGAAGGATTTCTATATTAGGCTTTTTGTGCTCAAATTAGTAACCACTAATTAGGTCACCCATAGTCATGATTATTAAAAAATTGTATTTGCCAAAACAAAAGGACTTTCTGTCATCCTTCTTATTCTGTAGTTGGTTTCAATGCAAAAAATAAATTTAATCTTGCTGGTGGGGTAAGACTTGAAAAAGGAGTAAAATAATTCAGAAAAGGTGTTTCATTGCCCAGCCATTTATGCAGCGACAAATATACTTAGCAAATCTGTAAAATTCAGGGTCAGTTCACCCCTTTTCTTAAAGAGATGTGACTGATAACTCCTACATCTTAGAAATGTGCTTTATATTGCAAACATGGTTTTCTGGGAAGAGTGTTCATTGTCTCTTCCATACATGCCTCTAGATCTTGCTATATTATATTTTTGGGGTGCACCAAATTCTTTCTTCCTTTTTCTTTTTTTTCAAAGAAAACACACAGACATTCACTTTTTCCAGTTTTCAAAGAACCAGATTTTCTTACAAACCTTCCACAACAATAAATACAGTTAATTTTTTTATTCGAGATCAGAATTTAGTCCGTGTAATCTTCTAGTTCTTTTAGAATCATGAAATTCACACAGCTATATACGTCAGTTAACACATTTTTGTGGATCCCAACTTTTACTAACATTTTAGCTAATGTCATAGAACTAATCACTGCAAGTTGATTAATTTCCTACTGATATTATAGAGATTATGGGGTTTACAAAATGATGATTTGAATAAATTATAGTGGTCTAACATTAATTTCATTTTCATGCTAGCATAAAGAAATAAGACGCAGCACACAAAAACATCTTGGTGCCATACATTTTTCTTCTGAAAGGATAGCTCTTTTGTGGAAACATTCAATTCATTATATCACGTCAAGAAGGAGGATGAAGTTTCCTAGGGGAAAATATTCTCTCCATTGAAACGTTAGCTTCGCAGAAAAAAAGTAAGGGAAATTGCGAAAAGCCTCAGAGAATCTCATATGTTTTACAATCTCCTTAGAAACATGAAGGAAACATTCTTCACCGTGCACAGGATGTAGCTTGAAGATTGAATGTGTAGTTGCACTGGTTAAATAATCCCAGATGACGCAAATTTGAAGTCTCTTGGAATAAAAGACAGGTCCCAACACAAAATTCCTCAGTCCTAGGTGGCCTCATGTACACTAAACAGGAATTTTGACTTTTAAGCACTATCTTTTAACTACTGTGCAACGGTGTCAAATACATTGCATGGAAACTCTCTTCCTGGGTTTTTTTGACTGAAAGAAAAACACTTTAGACTGCTCATGGGTATTATTTCTGATTTATTGGCTTATTGAACACTAAAATCAGTTCCTCAGATTAACTCTGTTTAAGTTCCTTGAAATACATGCCTACTGTGATAGGGAAAATAAACCCAAACTCTAACACAGCATTTCAAATAAGAATCATAGAATCACAGAATGGTTTGGGTTGGAAGGGACCTTAAAGATCGTCTAGTTCCAACCCCCCTTCCAGGGGCAGGGACAACTTCCACTAGACCAGGTTGCTCAAAGCCTCATCCAGCCTGGCCTTGAACATCTCCAGAGATGGGGCATCCACAGCTTTCCTGGATGCTTTCCTGTTCCTGTGCCTCACCACCCTCAGAGTGAATGATTTCTTCCTAAAATCTAATCCAAATCTGCCCTCTTTCAGTTTATAACCTTTACCCCTTGTCCTCTCACTACACTCCCTGATCAAGAGTGCCTCCCCATCTCTCCTCTAGGTCCCCTTTGGGTACTGGGCTGCTATAAGGTCTCCCTGAAGCCTTCTCCTCTCCAGGCTGAACAACCCCAACTCTCTCAGCCTGTCCTCATAGGGGAGGTGCTCCAGCAGTCTGACCATCTTCATGGCCCTCCTCTGGATTCACTCTAACATGTCTATGTCCTTCTTGCATTGGGAGCCCCACAGCTGAACACAGTACTCCAGGTGGGGTTTTACAAGAGCAGAGTAGAGGGGCAGAAACACTTCCTTTGACCTGCTGCTTGTGTTTCTCTTGATGCAGCCCAGGACATGGTTGGCTTTCTGGGCCGCAAGCGCACACTGCTGGTTCATGTTGAGCTTCTCATCAACCAGCACCCCTGAATCCTTCTCCTTGAGGGCTGCTCTCAATCTATCCTCTGCCCAGATTGTATTTGTGCTGAATGCCTTACACTTGGCCTTGTTGAATTTCATGAGCTTTATATTAGCCCACCTCTCTAGCCTGTCAAGGTTAGAAGAAGGGCAGCTATTTCTCAAAAATTGTTGATTTGATTTGGTTTTTTTTGTTTTGGTGTTGTGTTTTTGGTTTTTTTTATAGTTGGATACTTGTTTTCCCAGAGTCTTAGCCATTTTCACTGTCTTGGTTGTACAGCCTTAGCTGGCAAGTTGTGAGACATTTGATAAGAGAAGTTTGACTTTCTCATTTAAAATCCATTAAGGCAGCCACTTGGCCTGAGGCTTCGGGAGCACGGAGTGCATGTGCACTGTACAGAACCAAGAAGCAGGTTTTCTTAGCACAAAATCATTGACATACTCAAGTAGTTATGTCACTTTTGCAGTCTGAGCTATCTGATTGGATATCTCTATGCAACTTGTGTTGTGCCAGGGAGACATACTCACTGCACTGCATTGTTGATAGACATCTTGACCCATCATTTAAATAGCAAAATTTCACATATCTATCATAAAGTTTTAAATTGAACTTATTAGTCTCTTACGGTTATCTGCCACCTGTCACCATATACCATCAAGCAGAAATATATCCATTTTTGAAGTGACAGTATGAAATCTTAGTAGCAGCAGCAGGTATTTCTGGATTTTTGTAAGAACACTTGTGTCATGGATGGTGCAAATATTACAGAAAACTTTGCTATAAAGCTCTATTGCTATTAAACTGTGTCCTCCGACAACAAGATAATACTGATTATTTGATTTATTATACTAGTTCTTGATTTCCTTTCATCCATCACCATTTCTGACAGTCGCTGACATAGGGAGATCTAATATGCATGGTTGTTAGCGAGAAAACCCTTGGCCAAAAAGTGAAAAACATCACACAAGCTTTCCATTCTGTTACTTTGATAATTAAATATATTATGCCTCTACCCTCCTTTACTTGTGTCTAAAACACACCATCACTTATGCAGACAGCTAAGAAATTTCAATTTTTTTAAATTTTTAGAATTAAGATAATGCTAAAATATCTGCTACTCTTGAAATGTGGGAAGGAAGAACACAAGAAGAATTATTAATGGGCTTTCTCGGGGACACCACTGAATAAAGAACACATATTTATGAAATCAATATAATTGTCTCATTTAGTTAAGATTACATGCTTTCCTTCTTTTTTTCACTTTGTTTTAACATCACTTGAACTTTGCTTAGTTGGTAGATGTAGATCACAAGACAGGGAGATTTCAGTGAAGCTGTGAATACCATCCTCAGGAGTCCACAGCAAGTACACAAACAACAAAGAGCCCAAGCAATCTTTAATCTAGCAGACAAAGGCATAACAACAAGTTGAACAAACAGAGTCTGGAGCAATGCAAGGTGGAAATAAATTGCAAATTTTAACAGTGAGAATGATTAGCCATTACAATAGTTCACCATAGAAAGAGTAGGATCACGACAGCTTGAATTCTTTGAAGGGGTGATTCTCTGAAAGAGATTTTGTTCAAATAAAAATTGTCAGACTCAATACAGGGATTACTTGGGATTTTTATGCAAAATGTTGGATTAAACGCACATATCCTTGAATCTTATTAATTATATTAAGGTATGTTTCATTTTGAACTAGTACTGGAGTATGATGGAAGCAAGATTAATTATATTTAACTTATCAATGCCTATTTGCTCTGAGAATATCAATGCCTATTTGCTAGAATGGCAAATGTGGTGTTTAGCTGCTGGTACACCTGAGAGATAATGAAGTTGACGTACTAACTGGAAATTCTATTCAACTAATCATGAGATTTCTGTCCTGTTAAAAACAATCACTGGAAATGTTTAAATTTTTACTTTTTTTTAATATTCTCTTTTTTAATAATTTATGAAAATCGTTACTTTTGACAATCCCATTTTGGTTCAGTTTTTTCCTTTTCTACCCTTTTAGCTTTTCCACCAATCTGGCACAATGAAACCTACATTGATGGCTGTGTTTCTCTTTGACTAATCCTTTCTGTGTTTTTCATTTGTTGTTTCTCTACTCCAGAAACTTTCAAAATTTCCTGGCCCCTGAAAAGTGATGTTCTCGAGAGACTTACAAATCTAAAGGGGAAGAATGGATGTTACAAAATATAACATTTCCGGAAAAAAATTGGGACATCATTAGTTGTCTGTATGTATTGACAAAAGAAAAACAATAAACCAATTAAAAAAAAAAAAAGGAGATGGATTATAACATGTGACATTCCACAATCTTAAAGAATTGAAATCTACCACAAAAGTATTCTGCAAAGAATACAGCTATGTGTCTTCTCATTGCCACAGAATGGAAACATATGAATACTTCACCCTTTAATATCTGCAATGTTTTTGTTGTTCACATTGGTGTACATAACACCTATATTTGATGAATGTTGTGTATTCCTTTGAAGAACTTTTAAATGTCTTTAGCAGCAAAGAGAAAGTCAGTTTGCTTGGGGCAGTGGATTCCATCATAACTTGTCCTTCAAAGAAAGAATCAGCTCAGACAACAGGAGAGAAGGAGAGAAGTGGAGTTCTGACATGATGCACATCAGATGAGAAAGACGTTTTTGCCTTTGCTTTTATTGGTACAGTAGTCTATCATTTATTATAGATACCTTTTTAAACAATGTTTTCCTCAGATTGTGTTGAGTGAGATATGTTTTGTTGCACATCCAACTTACAGTTATCAGAGAGACAATTAAAGCATGTTATCAATAACTCTTTTGAGAACACTATGCTGGGAATTTAAGATATGCAGCTCATAAAGATTTGCTCATTGTGTACACCTCTTTCGATGCCTATGTGGAAGAACATAACTGTCAAACTGACTGGGTAACTAAACACTTCTTTAACAAATCAAAGCACACTGGAATGACCTCAGAGGTGTCTCACAAAGCTAGAGCACAGCACGGGACACAGCCTCGTACGCCAACTTCTTGACTGACAAATGTGAATAAGAGATGCCTCTTCCAACATTCGATATGTGCTCAAAATATCAGTAAGTGCACCACATGTCCCCTAATGGACGTAAAAAGACCCCAATCAACTACGGAATATTGGAAAAAATAATAAAAAAGGAATATAGATTATGTGAAGCAAAGTTATTGAACTACTTTGTTAACTTTCTCCTAAAACTAAAGCAGAAATAAAGACAATGGACTCCTCAAACTAAACAGAAGACCAAGCTCTGGAAAAAAAATGCTGTCTATTCATGAGCTATTCTGAAGCACAGTAAAATTGGGAATATTGGATACCTAATGAAATGGCATATGTATGTCTATTACTAGATGAAAACACAAAACATTTTGCAACCTGGATCTGCTGTTCTAGACAACTCATTACATATTTTTGTATTGTTACAATGTGCTGGATACTTCAGCTTACAGCTGTGAAGTATTTACCTGGTTATACTGGACTTCGTTTTACATACAACTCATGGATTAAACTTTTACAAAGACAAGGTGTTAGACAGTGGTCATGTGTCTCTGCTTGTAGCTATAGACAGGAGAAAAATTAAAAAAAAATAAAAAATTAATTTTTAAAAAATTAAGAATAGACCCTTTAAAATTCTGGATGTAACGTCAGCTAGGGACCCTGCAGGCTGGCTTAGAAAACCTCTGAGAAGATACTACACAGGTGCAACAGGATGAAAAAAGATAGTGAGAAAAGGCAGGGAAAAAATATATATTATGTTGTACCTCTGTTACCTGGCAAAAGTGAAATGCTGGAGAACTTATTTTTTATCTCGTAAATATATTCCCACTAAATTTCATAAGGGAAATCTTAAACATCCTGCAGTTTGAAAGAAAGTCCTGCACTGATTTTAAGGTTTGTCACAGTGTTCCCTCTGGTAACTAGTTTATTAATTTGTGCATTTTAAGTCACCTCAAAAAGTCTTATTTAATTTAGCAAATATTTAGAGGAAAGAGATGTGGCCAGTAGAGGGCAGGAACATGGAGCATACAGGGGGGGCAGGAGAAGTAATCTTGTCCCCAACAAGAGCATATTATGCTAGCAGGTGAGAGTATCAGGGGTAGGTCACCTGGGTTCTACACTGATGGAAAATTTTAACTTTATGAACAAACAAATGTTATTTCTGAAGCTTTCAGGCGTAGTAACCAATAACGAAATAAAATTGAGCTAAAAGCCCAGTTTACAATGTTTGTCGAAGTTTGAAGGTTTTAACTGGCCTTTGGTTAACCCTGGGCCTTGCTAACCTGAAGTTTGGGTAATTAGGGTTGCTGAACAACAAGACAAAACTCAGATTCAAAAACTACCTTAAGTGACTGAATTAGCAAAGGTCAATCTTTTCTTCCTCTTTTTCCCACCATGGATGGAATGGAGACTGTCAGGGTACCTTAATTACAGCCATATACCTTCTGCTTTCAAAACTATAGATTTCCAGGTGAGACCTGTGTATCCATTCACAAAGAATGCACCAAATCAAGAAGGTGAATAAAATGCACTAACTACAGGAGAACAATCTTTGGTAACAGGTGTACACATACTTCCCCCACAACCCCCTCCCCACAATTTTTTCAAGCTGAAAAAAAGCTTACTAAAAGTGTATTGAAAATCATAATTTTTGTTAGTAAAGGGAGAAGAGATGCAATTGAGCTCACAGTGAATTTAGGAACTGTATGATTTACAGTTTCTTTGACTTTAGAGATATTTCAAGAGCTTCTTAATGTTGATGCATATGAGACATTCCAGTTACTCCTGGTCACACGTATGTGGCTTCCCTGGTGGTGTGACCATAAAAAGGTTAGACGTTGCAATTGCAATTGCAAACTCTTGCATTTTCTGAGATTTCTAGATTTTGTTTTCTTTCAGTTTTTGAAACAATAGGACCAGTACAATATATTGGTGGCTGTGCGAAACCAAAGGAAATGCCACTCAGAGAGCTAATAAAGCAATTTTAACTTTTCCCCAGTGAGTAATAAAGTATACCACCATAAGATATGTTCTCCTTGTAAAGTGGTTTAAAAAATGAAATTAATTTTAAAGAAATCTTGGATGTCATGTTCTATGAGTATACAGATAAATAATGAAAAATATTTTAAGCATTAGGCATTATAGCCGTAGAACATGGAGAGTTTGCATACTTTCCCAGGAAAATTTAACTACACCAAACAGTGTCAGTTTATCATAGTACCATTTTTTCATCTACTTGTATGCCAGGCTGTTCAGCCCATGTATTTGTCCTCACTGTTGTTTTGTGTATCCAGACTCTGAAATGGATGTCATCTACTGTAGAATAACCAAGTACTAGGCCAAAGTTCTATAATTTTGTGGTCAGCATCTCATATTCTAGTCCTGCAGATTCCTACCTTGCTCTACTCTGGCTTTCATCCAGAGCAGTTATAACTCTCAATGTGCCATTTATTTGACCTTTTCTTTGCAATTTTCCTCCTAGCTTTACACTTAAACCTCTAACTCTCCCTGGGTCCCTTGTGATATCATCAGGGAGCTATAGGTAGAGAAGAATAAATCATGTGCAAGCAGACCATTTCCCAAACAAAGTTTCTTTCTGACCCTCAGACTTCCATGTACCAGGTTACTACAGTAAGACTCTAATTTCCAGATGTGATGTTAGGTGTACTTGAGGACCATTAAGTACATGAAGAGCCATCTTCTGAAAATACTGTACTGAGGGATCAGTTTAGGTGTAATTTAACAGTTTTTAATGTCTTTTGAATTCCTTCACCTCTGCAAATACTTTGTGATTTTCCACAAACCTGATCTGCATTTTTGTTGACATATGTGACTGTTGTGAGTGAAGTCTTCCCTGACAGGACTCATTTTCAGAAAAGAAAACAGACAACATTCACAAACCTAAATACCAAGGGGGAAATCCCTATTTAGGTACATAATTACTGTATGAGCAGACTTCTTTTCAGTATTGATGATCACTAAAATAAACAACAGTAAATGTTCTACCCTCATAAAATTTGGTTGGCTTTGAGATGTCTTAGCAGGAACATAACTGCTTAACCTTATTTTTTTTTCTGTTATTATATCTTGGCAGAACTTGAAGTACAGATTTGCAGGTTCTGCACAAATATTTTATTTGGTTTTATACATGTAGATTTGCACCCTCCTCCTCAATTTTTGCTTTGAGTTTCTGGTTCTAACAAACTCAGACTCTCAAAGCAAAACTGCTGAGTATCATCTGGCTTAATGTTGAAACACTGAAAGTTTGCGTATTTCACATCATGCAAAATCAAAACATGACCCATTTTCAATGCAATTAATTAACAAAAAGAAAAATATGCAATTCTTTTCTCCTTGCAATATGAAGATTATGCAGAAGCACGTTCTTAATCAGCATTTAGGGCTCAGGAATATCTGGGCCATCCTCTCTTCTGGACATCCTAATATTTTTCAGCATTCAGTTAACCTTCTTCATTTTCAGTAAGGGTCTTTCTTTTTCCATCCAATAATTTGAGGTTACAGTAGCTGAACAGTGGAAATGCTATGGGCCTCATTATTTCTTTTGACAAGCCTCATTGATTTCAATGCTACATGACCATTAATTGCTAGTAATATCTCCTAATCCAGGTGTAATTGATTAACAGTTAGAGCTATTTTTCTGTTTGGTTTAAGAAACTACCCATCCTCATCAGAAAGCTGTGATATCATTAACTATGCTCTGCTGCTTTAAAGGAAATTAATAATCAATTTTCCTTCTGCTCTCCTTAATTCATACTGTAATAAGGACAAAACAGTCTATTTAGCATGACAGGGAAATTATGTGGTAAACCAGATTCTTAAACTTTAACTGGAATCTGCTCATTCACAGTACTAAGTTTAAAAAACAAACAAACAAAAACACTAAGCAAAAAAAAAAAAACACCACAGAATTAAGGATCAGTGCACTTTAAATCCACTCCAGAATCAATTATGCAGAATGCTGCAAGTGCCTTTCTCATTCCCAGCACACCTTCCTAACAATTGTATTGATTCTAGAGACACATCTATAAACAAAAGTCTTTTGGGATAATTATGTTCACTTTTGACCTTCAGGGGACCAATACTAAAGATAAATCTTCCCAATTGCCAGTAATACCTAGTACAAAACCATGCTTCACGCTCAAAGCCTTAATGATGTAACAGTCTTTAGTAAAACTGACCTCTGTATGAGCATTTAGGCTGGAAAGTGTACAATGTAAAGACTCTGGAACAGCTTTGCAAGCAGTGAATGGTACCATTTTATCATTTTTTTCAGCCTCAAGTCTGCAACATATCAAGGAAACCAGCAGTAATGTGAAGTTTATGAAGCGCTTATGCACTAGTGGCTGAAGACTGATTAAAAAATGAGGTTTTAACCTACCCTACATACCATAATCTTAGAATCATAGAATCATAGAATGATTTAGGTTGGAAGGGACCTTAGAGATCATCTAGTTCCAACCTCACTGCTATGTGCAGGGACACCTCCCACTAGACCAGATTGCTCAAAGCCTCATCCAGCCTGGACTTGAACACTTTCAGGGATGAGGGCATCCACAGCTTCCCTGGGCAACCTGTTCCAGTGTCTAACCACCCTCACAGTAAATAATTTCTTCCTAATAGCTAGTCTAAATCTGCCAACTTCCAGTTTAAATCCATTACTTCTCATCCTATCAATACATGCCTTTGTAAGAAGTCCCTCCCCATCTCTCCTGTAGGCTCCCTTCTGGTACTGGAAGGCCACTATAAAGTCTCCTCAGAGCCTTCTCCTCTCTATGCTGAACAACCCCAACTCTCTCAGCCTGTCCTCACAGAGAAGGTGCTCCAGCCCTCTAACCATCATCTTTGTGGCCCTCTTCTGGACCCTCTCCAACAGCTTGATGTCCTTCTTGCACTGGGGGTCCAGGGCTGGATGCAGTACTCCGGGTGGGGTCTCCTGAGAGCAGAGTAGAGGGGCATAATCAACTCCCTAAGCTTACTGGCCACTCTTCTTTTGATGCAGCCAAGGATTCAATTGGCCTTCTGGGCCTGCGAATACACACTGCCAGCTCACATTCAGTTTTTCGTCAACCACCACTCCCAAATCCTTCTCCTCAGTGTTGCTCTCAATCCATTCTCCGCCCAGCCTGTATTTGTGCTTGGGATTGCTTCAACTCATGTGCAGGACCCTGCATTGCCTTTGTTGCACTTCATGTCGTTGGCATTGGCCCACCTCTCAAGCCTGTCAAGGTCACTTTGGATGGCATCCCTTCCCTCTAGCACATTGACTGCACCATACAGCTTCATGTAATCCCACTGTCTATGTTGCTGACAAAGACGTTAAATAGCATCAGTCCCAGTACCAGTCCCTGAGGATTGCCACCTGCCACTGGTCTCCATTCAGACACTGAGCCATTGACCAAAAATCTCTGAGTGAGACCATCCAGCCAATTCCTTATCCAGCAGGTGGTCCATCCATTTCCCATTTGGCCACCAGGATGTCACGTGGGACAATCTTGGTGAATAACTATTTCTTCCCCCCTCTTTCATACTTTACTGATGTCTTGTATCTATGCCAAGTCCTGCAGGTCATCCACAGTACTTGCACTTCTGTGCCTGTTTTGATAAGAATGGAGTTTACACAACAGTATCTATCCAGCAAAGCTCAGTGCTAATTAGTAAATAACATTGTTAATACCTTAAGCTCAGCTACTGAGTGGGAAACAGCATCCCATGCTGCCCCCTGCTGTAGTATAACAAGCCCACTGTCATCTATGTTTAACATTAAGTGGAAAAAGATACCGTCTAAATGTGGAAAAAAAAAAACAAACAACAAACGCTCTCCACAGTAGGTATGTATGAATTTACAGTTTTGTTTGTTTTTTAGTTTGGCTTGTGCATTCTTAATAATACCTAACTTCTTATTTGCAGGGTTGGTTGATGGCGAAGTACTGCTTGATTTGTGTACCTGAATGATGCAGGGCAATGTTGAAATCTAGATTTTGGCACTGAGATCATGTTCTTACTTTATCTTCTTCAGTGAAATAAGAAAAATATTCCTTTAGTTTTCCTCACAGAAAACAGGTTAATTCTCACTACTGAAAAAAAACAGCATACTGTTTCCAATATTAATGGAAATAATGAATTCTTGTAAAGGATTATATATATATAGCTTATATGATAGTGAATCTTATATGAAAGATAGCTACTATGCTATTGATTTTTTAAAGGCACAGATACCAAGTGATACTGGATAGAGGTAATGATTTAAAATCAATTGCTGACTAAAAATTGACTTACTGCTCACGTATTAAGTCCCCCAAATAAAGACCATTCTTGGAGGTTGTACTGTAAGAAAAAGATAACATTTAATTTTTAATATCCTTAATTTCTTCTTTAACTTCTGCTTTGATAACATTCTGAAATCAAAATATATAATAATTATAACTTAACATTCACACACCTTTCACCAATATGTTTAGTCAAAAGTTTAGTGTAAGGTTGATGCCAATTTCTGCCAGTCTAACTTGAAAGTAGGCTTTGTGTCTTCTTCAGAAACAAGAAGCGTTGTGAAGAAGGAAGATAACCATTAAGTGGAACCGGTTGTGGTTTATCTCAATTTCCAGATGCTGCCAAAACCAACCTGAAAATGGCTAGAGTTAAAACAGTGATGCAATGTCTCTTGGGACAAAGGGATGGAAGACAAACAAATGAGCAGAGACCACAAATCCAAACAATCCCTGGAAAATAAATTTCATAGCAGTCTGTTATTAGGGTAGTGAGAGAGGGACTTGTGGCATGTACCTGTTGCACACAGCTTTCCTGGCCACTTGCTGCCTCACTGGCATTCTCCCTGGCTCATTCACCCAGTGCTGGTCTATGACAATAGTTTCTGGAAACACACAGTGGCACAGCAGTTACTCATTTTCATTCAGCTAGCTCTCCTCTGTTCAGAGCTAACACACCTCAAAATTTGAGTTATCTCAACGGGCAAAACATTGATTCAGGCTTATTCCTAAAGGCTCACCACTCTGACACACACCAAAGTGCAGCTTAGATGCCTTTGCTGTCTGGGTGTACTGTGCCAGACCTTTGTGCCCGACTTTAACTTGTGCTCATCTGCTTCCTTCCACTCTGCTTAGTGGAGGGAACATATGGCCCTAAGTGCCTAACTGATTTCTTGCCACACCTTCAATTACACTGCCATATGTTCTAGTCTCATACTGTAATTGCTGATAGTTAGTGTTAGAAATACAAAAGGGGCATTCCACAAGCCAACAAGTTTACTTTTGCAACATAATAACGTAGAAACAGATGTCACTGTACTGTCCTCAGATAATCTCCTGACTTGCTCTGCACACAATGTTTTTGTAATTTTACACATTTAAAACTGTGCAATCTTTCCTTGCTCATTATTTCTCTTTACATTGCTTTAAAACAAGCAAAGAGAAAGCCTATTTTCACATTGTTCTGTTACTTCAGATTATCTCTGTACCCTACTATTCTCCTTGGGAACCTCTCTGGGTCCCTGTTACTAAGGAGAATATGCATCAGAAGCATCAGAGAACAATGCAACTATTTAATTTTACAAGGATTTTATATTCTGGGGAATGTTTTGCTGAATTAACTACATTACACTGCTTCCTAACTGAGAAGAGCTAAACCCCACTGTTTTTGCTGTAATAAGTAGGACAGTACTCCCTGTGATATTTTTGCATTGCAAGCATATGGTTGCAGTTTAGAAAATCTACTGGAAGAGCATTTATGCAATGTACAAGCACTCTAGATTTCTATTATTCATGGTGACAGTATAAAAACTTCCACCTCCTCTAAGTCATGCTTAGTGCTGTCTGGAATTTTTTTTCCTTTCTTTTTTTAATTCTTTCTTTTTTCCTTTTTTTTTTCTTTAAGCAGGAATTTTAGCAACTGCAAGGACAACTTAATTAAATATGGAAAATGAAGACATCTTAAAAATTAAACTATAACCCTAGGGAAAACTCCATGGATGGATACCAAGCTCAGTTGCTAGACTACAGTGAGAACAAAAAACAGGTGACAATCCAAAAAGGAGATATGTGCGGTGCAAGCTAAGCAACACACAATTAGCAACCCCTTAGTTTATTTTAAAATGGTAGTTCACCCAAAATGAGTCTTTCCATGGGAACACATATACCAGTTTCAGCAGTAATGTCTTACATGCAAGGTGGAAAGTAGTATAAAAGGGAAGGATAGTCTAGTTCACAATAAGCCTTGCTTTCTAGAGTCCTGTTTATCTGTGTGCTTACACCTATACTTAATTTCTTTCCAAAAGATACTATGAGTCTGATGTTGTCATGTTAGCTGGTACTCACTGATCTTTCTAATTTTTGATCTAACAATGAGATGTCCATCTTGTTCTCAAAATGGCATTATTATAAAGCCATATCTTTCTCTGTCCTAATGTGTAATTCATTACTATGGCAGCTTTAAGTATTTTCTTTTGCCACTACTTTCTAAGGCTACTTCAGTCCAGAAGTACTCACTTGATGCAACATGCTGTCACTTCCGTTAGAAAATTGACTTTTTACTCATTTGACTCTTTGATTTGCTGCCCTCTGCTGTTCTTCATAAGTTTAAGCAAATCGCCCTATATGTTGGAACGATGAGGGCTGTTTCTTCAGCTCGCCAGCTCTTGCATGGGCCACAAAGTTGTGTAATATCTAGGACAGTATATTGCAATGGGCTAGGTCAGGTAGGAATGTCTTCCAGATTGTCTTGCCTACATATTTTATTTCTTTTTTGTCTCTTTTAATGGTTTTGCTTAAGTGTTGTTTTGTGAGGAAGCATTTGAAGAAGTTTTTGATTCCAGTTCCCAGAAGATTAATCACTAGAATTTTGTAGCTTATTATCTGACCATGCATGCCACCTGCAAGATGTGTCTTCAATCTCCTTCTGCATCTGCAAGATGAGTCTTCCCAGTGTCCCAGGTGTTCAGAAAACCCTCCTTCATTGTTACCATACTACAAATATACAGAGGAAAAATATTTCCTGGCAGTGGAAGTTGGCTGCACACTTCACTGTCCTATTTTATTTTTCATTACCATACTCTTTCACAGTTCACTTGCTGCTCCGAGTTTCACTTTTCTCTTTTTTAAGAGACATAGCTCCTAGTTGTACACGCCCATGCCTCTTCTTCTGGGTTTGAAGCATGAATCACTGTTGTGATGTTAACTCTTAATTCTATCAGGATTGTTATTTAGTCTCCTGTAAATTCCATTTTGCACACAGAGCTCATTTCTCAGTAGGTAGTAACTCTTGTGGCACACACTTTTTGCAATCTGGCTATCCCTAGAGAATTAAGTGTTTTATTGTCTACGGCATGCCTCCTGCTCAGTAATTTGCTGGATTGCCTGGTGTCTTTTATTAGAGATGTGAAAATATTTTAACATGTTGATAGACTCTACTCCCAAACCACACAGACATCTGTGATGTACTCTGGGAGGCCTGCCTTGCTTATAATATCTTGGAGCATCACTGGCATACCTGGGCAGCATCCACTCCTCCCAACAGATCACTAACCGCCCAATAGAGTTGATTGTGGTGATTCTGATTTAGTTTCTTCATTATGTTTTTAAATAGTTTTTATTGAAACTAGACACCCCTGGCTGTCACAGCAACTGATGAAACTGTACAGTTCCAAAGAGTGTTTCATTAGGCCTCTTCTCTTGACACAAGTAAAACTAAATTTTCCAGAATTCAGTGCTATTGCATTATGTATAGGATTTCATTAGTATATTTTTGCTTATGCCTGGATGAAGATGGAAGAGGAGAAAAGTCTTTTATGACAGCTGAGAAACTCTCTTCTTACAAGGAATGGCTACATTTTTCCAATGGCTTAGGTAGTATGTATGTATTTGATTACATATTGCCTGAGAAACTTTTCTGTATGTTGGATCAAGAGCAAACACAACTCAGTAGAGCAGGAAGGAGAAGTAATCCAGATTCGTCCCCAAATCTGTACCTTATGGACAATGCATATCCTAAATTACAGTGCAGCTTCCTTGCCAGAAGGTTCTGGGCATAATGAAGGAAGTGTTGCTGTGATGGCGGTGAAGAGCCAGGTCTCACAACCCTGGACACTGCAGGTTGGCTCTGGCTTGTCACAGCTGGGAGAGGATGCATCTGTCTTCCTCATCAAGCATCAAGCTGGAGTGTCAAATTTGGTTTACAGATTATTCCAGTGCTGTAAACAGATTATGAAGTCTAGCAGCAAAATCATTATTATCCAATTCACCTGAATAAACACAGTGTTGAGTTTGCACCCAGTAGCTGCACCTGGTATTATCTGAAAGAAAGAGACCTGGAAAGGGAAATCTATGAAACAAAACAGACAGCAAAATGTAAAACATAGACCACAGAGTTTTGCCCAGTAAAGTAAGAAGATGGATTTTCTTTTTAGGCAAGTCTTGTGGTTCTCTTGATCCCTAGATTTACTCCAGGCAACTGTGGAATAAAGGATCCTCTGACCATATTTGACCAAACAAGCAACCAGTATGTAATGTCGCCTCAAAATGTTATTTTTTTTCCAAGAGTAAAGTGAAATAAAGTAAAAATAAAAATAAAATGCTTTGGTTAATTCAGCTCAGAGCAATATATTTTGTCTCTTTTTTTCATCCTTAGAGAATAAGCTTTTAGTGGGACTGGGTTTGCTTCTATTTCTTACGGATGCCTAATGCAAAAGGACACTGTTCTTTGTTATATACTCTGTACACTGTAAATTTACCTATGAATTTATAGTGAATATAAGACTGTCAGCTTTCTATTCCATCAGGTCCAAAGAAAATGTAATAGTATGTGTCCTGGTTTTAGCTGGGACAGAATTAACATTCTTCATAATAGCTTGTAGGAAGCTGTTTTGGATTTATGCTGAGAAGAAGGCTGACAACATACTTACGTTTGTAGTTGCTGCCAGGACAGTCAAGGACTTTTCAGCTTCTCTGCTTTGCTGAAGTCTGCAGGTGCAGGAGAAGCTAGTAGGGAGCACAGCCTTGATTATTAGCCTAGGATTTGACCTTAGATTTAGGACTGACACCCAAATTGGCCAATGGTATATCCCATATCATGCACATCATGCCCAATATATAGATGAGGATCTGTCTAGAACTTTTCTCTCTGTGTCTCTTGGTTGCCCCTCTCTCATGGTCATCTCACTGTCTTGGTCATCTCTCTCTCTCTCTCAGATGCTTATCTCTTTCCCAGGATTGGGACTCTCTCTGCTCTGGGATCATTAGTCAGGAATGGCCTGAACCTTGGTCATTGGGTGGTAAAAAGTTGCACTATGTATCACTCATTTGTATATTTGTATCTATTGCTATTATTATTATTATTAATTATCATTATTATCATTATTTTGAACTTTATTGTAGTTTAATTATCAAATTTTTCTTATCTCAACACATGAATCACTTTTCCCTTTACCCCTTTAATTGTCTCCCCCATCCCTGGGAGCGAGAAAGGTGAGAGAGCAGCTGTGTTGTGTTTACTCCTACTGGGCTTAAAACCATAACAGTATGTATGATAATAACATCTAGGAAATATATTCAGTATGTATGATAATAACATCTAGGAAATATATTCAGTATTAGACAAAAGAACATTTATTGTTGCACCAACATTTAATGACATCTAGGGCTAATCTGGCATAATTGTGATTGTTTTGAGTTGTGCCAATTTGTTCCAACTGCCCCTTCAAATGAGGTGTTGTATACAAAGATAACTAAGACAAAATTACAATGTGTTATATAGAAATATAAATTATTAACAGCTGTGACCTGCAGATAAATTGATACAATAATTTGCCATAATTTTCTAGTGTTTACACAAATAATCTTCATCTTTTATAAAATCAGTAGTTAGATATATTATTGAGACTAGATGTGCTTCATCACATTTTTGCCATTTTTAGTGAATTGGTTGATTAACCTTTTAGTTTCACAAGACAGATTCTTACAGTAAACATGTAACCTAATTTGCAGTGACTCTTGGGTAACTTGTAAATTCAGCTTCTATCTTTCACAGTAGCTTATGTATGGAATCTGAAGCTTGTGCTACTTGCTTGATTTCATAAATTTCAGTGCAAGTTTTGTACAAGTAAAATAAAAAGATCTGAGCCTTTTACAGTTACATTCATTTAGGGGTTCAAAATATAACATATTTTCAAGTTTTGAAAATTAAACTAGATCTTATTTAACTAGTTCCACTTTTAATTAATGTCTCTTCTTTCCTGTGCTGTTGGATTTGACGGGGTTTGTGAAGAGTAGTGTTGCTTATAATGCTCTGGAGTGCCTGTACTGAGGAAATATTTAAAGCAATTATTTGCTGCTCTTTATCTCCTAAATCGCACAACACATCAGGAAAACACTAGAGGAGACAGAGGAAGGGAAAATACACTTAAGAATACCAACAGAATCATGTTGAAAGAGATACTGGAGGCAGGCATATGCTCTGCTATATAGACCTGTGCTTCAGATAAAAGACCTGCCTTATTTTTCCAAATGGAAATTGGAATATTGAAAGAAACTACAAGAGTGACAGCAAATCTGTGACCACATTAGTCATTCTGTCAAGGATGGAAAAATCTAGAAAGAAAAATAATAATTGCCAAAGAAAACAAACTCAGGCCTCAGCAGCATTAAATTGGCAGTGCTGTTTACTCCACATGCTCTATTCAACGTGTCCCTGCTGTGCACGTGTCATTCAACTGTCCAACTGTGTCTATGCAGACTTTCCTTACTGAGGCACCTACCTAATCAGTTTGTGGAAGCACAGTACTCTTATTTGTTCAGTTTGCCTGCATAGAGGAAGACATGACAGATGTACTTGAAGTAATGCTAAAAATCGCCATCAATAGGGAAGACATCACTCTCAGCTAACAAGTGAGTATTCTGAGAAATTCTAATGCAGCAGCACATAATCATTCACATTTATATCCTGCTGTTTAATGGTGACGTACATCAAGGCTTCATCTACAAGAAGCTCATACAGTCACTCAGAAGTCAGGTGACAGGAAAAGAATGAGGGATAAGCTGCAGAGCTCTAATCAGTTGTTGTAGTCTGAAAATCGTTTTTAAAAGATCTAAATTGCTTTCTGTGGCCTTTCGTACTGTGCTTTGATTGTACATTACAGAGGAGTTGTAGCATTCTCTTTTATTTATGTTCATATTGTAGTGATGATTATGTGGTATGGTAAAGGTATAGCGTAAAACAGTTCTTGAAGAAGCACTGTACTTTAATTTAGTGTAATCTATAAATCATCTTCAAAGCAGCTTTAGAATTCAGCAACAACAATCGTTCCATACACGTCAGTAGTGTAAAGAAAGTTTAACTTACAATGTATTCATGCCCATCATCTCTTTTGTTCCTCATTTCTCTTGTAGAATCCGAATTTATGTTACTTATCCAGGGACTTCTTTTCAGATAAGATTATATTTTAAAAGGAATAGCTTGCTTCTTTTCTGTGGAAATGTAGAAGACACATGGAACAATATGATGTTTTGCTTGATATGATTCTGCCTAGACAAAACAAAAACTACACCAGCAGTCCAGTATTTCCTGAATACTCAATTTGCTATGAATACACACAAGCATGTATCAAGGGGAAATTTACTAAAACAGTAAAGAAATCATAAACTTTGGATCAGCCTGAAATATTTAGTAGAGGTTTGTTTTCATAAGAGCAATGTGTTCCATAATCACATACACCTGTTAACAGAACTTGGTATTTGAAATATACATATATATTAGCTGTAACTGAAAATATATATACTTTAACAGCGTAAGGCATTTTAGAAAAATTAGATTAATAACAATAAAGAAGAGGAAATTACTATTCTTGGTCACTCAAAGTCTTACACCATAAGTATCTGAAACTAATTAATCGAAGTGGAAAAAATGAGATATGAGATGATTCTGCTTTGGGAAAGGCAGGGACATGAAAAGGAAAGATTTTGTTTTCACACCAAACTCCTGACAGGCACAGAATTCAATAAAACCTGTGAGCTGGGGGCCACCTTCTCACAGAGATGACACCAATCTTTCAATCAACCCATTTTTGACAGGCTTTTGGCAAGTTGCAGCGGAATTCTGCATGTGATTCTGTCTGTGTGTGTGTATGTGTATGCCCCCCAACACAGCAAGATGTTGACATTCAGAAGAAAGAAACAGAAAGAAAAAAAAATAACCACCTAGATTATGGCATACTTTCTCTTTGTTTCCCCACTCACAACACCACATATGGACAATTCGCTGGCAAAAGATACAGGTTACCTGTTCCCTTTGCACTCTGGCTTTTGAGGGCTCCTTTTGCCTTGTCTTGATACAAGGCTTTTCACTGAGATTAAGCACAGGTTCCAACCAGAACTAATTGTAAGAAAACATGGTCAAGCCAGCAAATAAGAACATTATGTCAGCCTGTGCTCCAGGAAGACAGTGCTGGCTTTCCCAGCAAGCAGCATTCCCTTACCTCAGTGTCAGCATTGGACTCTCTTGCCCCAAGGGAAGATTCAGAAATCACCCTGCCACACAGAGGCACATGCTGTGTCTCTGGGGTCCCATGAGGAAAGGGGCGCGTGTGTGTAACTGCAGTGTTTTAGTGGGTGCAGATTTTTCCCACACTCTTGTCACCTTTTCACATACACTCACAGTCTTGTAGGCATTAGAAAGCATTGGTACAGAGGAAAGAATTTTTTCCTGACCTTAAATTCTGCCTGGTTTTTGCACCAGTGACCCAACAGAAGGTTAATTCCAGCTATCTTTCTGCCGTCTGGAAGGACAGAGGCTCAGGTTTTTTATTTAAATTAATATTATTAATCCATGGATATTTCTAAAATAGCTACAGATGATTGGTATTTTAGTGACATTTTAAAGCATTCTGTTGTCATAGTTGTAGCCACCTGCTAACCATTGTTCCTGTAGCTGTAACATGCTTACATTTATTTCCTTTTATTTGATGTGATTCAAGTAATTTTGCTGAAACAGGGGCTTCTTTATACTATTATAAAAATCTTTTTTGTTTTTTTGTTTTTTTGGTTTTTTTTTTTAGATGATGCTTCTTTTTCATGTGAGCATCAAATTATTGTTTCTACCTTTGTGAACACCCTGTGATGTACTCTGGGACTGACTAAACCTGACTGTAAAAGTGATTCTTAGGTCTAAATGCTGTGTCTTAACTAACCTTAAATTTGTTGCCTTCTCTAAATGAATTTCCTAAAGGTTTGCATTTTGGTTCTCTTTTTTTTTCTTTATAGTGGAAGATTGCTTAGCAAATTGTTCCACTTTCGCAATTTTTGCAAAGAACTAACTGAATGAAATTGAGATGGAGCTGAAGAACAAATAGAAAAAATAACAAAGAAAAAACCTGCTTTCTGAAATATAAGCTTATGTGTTAGTAAATCAGCTACGTGTATTATCGTAAGTACAATAAGCTTCCTACAGCAATAAAACACAATCTGTGAAAAACAAAACATGCAAAATACAAGAACTTCCAAATTCCTTTTGTTTATAGCAAACTTTGTAACAGTAAGTGACTTCAGAAATTATTTTGCCTAGTTTTTGAATAGAGACTTATGGCAAAACCAATAATTTCCTCCTTCTCTTCCTCCTCCATACTACAAGAGCGGAATTATTTTTTTCACTGGTCAGTATAAAAGGTACTAAAAGAAAAACCATGCCTTAGTATGATGATTTGTCAAAAATGGCCTAAAGTTCAGGAATTTTTTTGCTTTCTAACTTATCTTGTGTATCCTCTTGCATAAATCATCGAAAAAGCATACCTACAACCAATAAAAAAAAATTAAAAGAAGAGAAGAAAGAACAGAAAGGAGATGAAAAGGTCACTGAAATTTTGTTAGTTATGTTGCCCTGAATAGTATTTCTGAGCTCCTCTGTTGCTCTTGTAAAGAAGCTGGAACAGAAGGACAAAGATATGAAACCTCATACTGATATGACTAAAGACTGAAAGAGCCATAAAAAAGTTTTTCGTAGCAATAACAAAATAGTCTTAGAAGGATTTATAGCAAAATAAAAATCTCATTTTGGACTGCAACATTTATATATGACTGTAAATACCAAGTCAGCAGTGAGTAACCTGGTGGCACTCTGCTGATCAGTAAAGAATCAGTAGGACTCAGGTACATTGGCAGTTACACAATTAGCATCTAATAGGCACATTGTGGCTCCTAGAAATCTTCAGAGTCGTTTCTCACAGTGAAACTGGAACATAGAAAGACAGCAGTGGACCATTTTAGAATGAGGTAATGAGCCTGCAGCTTGTAAATCCTGGTCCAGTGTCTAATTTTCCTATTTCACAGCACGGATGAGATCTAAGACAAGATTAATTGTAAGAATTTTCAGTTTTTCTACATGGCTTTCTCCATCAGATTCACCTACTGATTTATACCTATCTTTCTTGTTCTTACTTTATGAAAGAAAAAAAAAATCAAAAAATAAATACTGTTCTGCAGTTCTCCGATATATGTTTCCTTCAAATTAACAATTAGCTTTTAAATAATTTATTATTTACTTCATAATAATTTAATTATGGAAATAATGGAAATAAGTTACTTAAAAATCTGAAAACGAAAAGCTCTTATAGGACAATCAATAAAATTATCCTTTGACTGAAAGTTGCTTAGAATAATAACACTTTATTAGATGTTTTGAACCTTATTTTTTTCTTTACTGTTACATATTGTGAGAAAGTAACTTTGTAAGTAATAATATTCTTGCTGTCACTCATATTAGTAGAAAGAGATTAAGACATCACTATAAAAGAACAAGTCTCCCATCAATAAATCACTGGCTTCATAACAAAAGTGCCACTAAGTAGCAATAAATATCAATAAAATAACATGGGTTAATTGGAAACAAACCCATAAACCAAAGCAGTATATAGTGAGGAACCTATCACAAGAAAGAGGTATAAGTTTTGCAGAGAAATAGCCGTGTTAGTCACAGACAGACAAACCATTGTGTCAATGTACTTTTACAGAGTTTCTGCAAAAGTCATGAGACCCCAAACAAGGCAGCCCAAGAAACCTATGAGGAGCACTAGAAAAAGCAGATGACATAGACATTAACAGATACAGCTGTGGAGACTGGAAATAAAATAAAGGACACTTTGTGTCTGGTGTAGGCCACTGTTTCAAAAACTGGAAAAGTAAATAGCATGAGGACATGGTTACTGATTTTCACGGAGCAGATAGTAATGAAAAGAAACTATGTTACAAGAACTAACAGCATTAAATTCACTTTGTCTGCTTTCTGCTGTTCATTTGCACACAACAATTGCAGTCCCAAGGTAGTTACTCCTTTCATCAATGTGTATGTCAGTTTCTCATCAGTGGAGTGGGACAAAATCCTCAGAACATGCCAATGAGCAATGAGCTGTTCTTTCAAAGAAAAAGACATAAAAAGAATCTTTCTGAAACAAAAAAAAAAAGCAAAACAACAACATCAACCTTGTTCTGTACCAAGGCCAAACAAGGTGAAAAGAGCAATCTGGGTAACAGAGCATTTAACACCGAGATGAAGCTTTCCCAATCCAAGTAGTTGCAAGAATATCTGAAAACCACCAAAGGGCTTGTAAGTTCACCATAGGAAATTGAGAGAATAAAATTCTTCATCTGGGGTAAATCAGAACAATTCTATGGCCTCTGTGGCAGCTCTGCCTGTTCACCCCACCTGCACATTGATTCTGCACTTGCAGACCTAAATCACAGAAAACAAGCATCCAGATACACCACAGAATACATAAGACAGTGTCATAGTGTGGTGTATTTATTTGTGCCCAAGATACTGTATCCTGCCTACATCAGTTTCACCATACAAATGTAATATACCACTCCACATCTACACACTTCACCAGCTTCATAGCTAATAATGCAATGTAAATACACACTCTAGTTTCAAAGCCTTTGAAAAACTTCAAGTTAAGTCCTTTAATGTGTCTTCTGTTCTCTACTGACAGTAGTTGAGTCTTTTCCTACACTAGTAGTATTTTTTCTGAGTTTTGGCTAAGACAATGTTTCTGTCACTGATACCGTTCAATTCCTACTGAAAATATGACATTACCAGTGCATGAGGTTAAATTGTTCAGTATCTTTCTTAAAATTAAATGCATACATACACAAAGTCAATTGGCAATTCATTTTTTTCCCAGGGGTTCCCGCAGGAACCTTCTTTTAGTGGCTGAAACATTACTACAGCCCGAGTTACTATACTGTATCCTGCCTACATCAGTGGAAAGCTAATGTAACTCAGTGTGGCTCCATTACTACAGAAAGGACAACACTGCCATTTTTAAATATGTTTGACTAGTGCTGGACAGTAACAGGAGGGGACAGCATGTTGCCAGATGAAAAGAACTTTTCACATCCTAGGTAGCACCATAACCATCTTTCTGTTGTTTGTTTCCTCCATCTCTTTAGTCTGGGTATTCCTGACCTTTCATCTCTCTCTCTTAAGACCACAGTTTTTGAATTACTATTTATATTGTTAGATTTGTTTTGCACATCTGTTTTATACTAGGAGCCAGTAAAATGAAATATCTGACCATCTTTACCTCTCTTGTTGCAACAATTACTGGCTTTGTACAGGCACTTCTTTGTTCCTTATGTACCCTGTTCTCGAAACTGGAATGGAGATCACTTGGTGTTATAAGCAAAGGCTGTCTCTCCTACATGCCTGTCACTCAGTGGGCTGATTGTCTTCCTTGGAAGAGGTATATTTTTTAAAGCAGAGTATACTCAGTCACTTAAGCATGTACTGAGGAAAGATTTCTCTGTGTTTCTTTTGAATGGCTTGAATCAGGCTTCTCAACACCCTTGCCTCTGAAGGGCAGATGGGATTGCATCATTTCAAGAAGCACAGCCAGCAGCCCTTTTTCAGAGTGAAAATATCCTCCTTTCTGGGCTGCCATGATTTGTAACATAAATATGGGTTGCTGTCTTTCATCTGTCTTTCACCTGTGCTGACCATTCTCCTAAGGCACTGTTGTGGCTTGAGCTGCTCTCAAGGTTGAGAGACTTTAGAAATAAAGCTTTACTTGCAATTCATTTCACTCTTTCAAATGCTTGTTCTTGGATTTCTGACTGTTACAATACCACAATAGCTCAAAAAGACTGTTAGCCACCTATAATTCAACTGGCTTCTTTCTTATTCTTTGATTTGGCAGTTCTCAGGGTCCAGCTGGATTACCTGAAGAGTGAAAAGCTTCACTGAAAAATACTTTCTTTCCGAATCTGCATGTAGGTCACAATTTTTTCCTCATTATGCATCAATATCTGTTTTTTTTTCTGTTTCTTTTATTTGAAGTGCAGATAATTGTTTCTTTGTAGTCTTCTCTTAATACTCATGTAAATCAATTGTGAAAAATTGTCCCACATGCACTTTTAATTTTTAAACCAGATTTCTTAACAAAATAAGGCTTATTTAGTCATGCTATCTGACTATTCATTCTTCGGTGTAATGATTTTGCATCTTCACCAACTTCAACCATATAAAAAATAGAGATCTACAATCTAAGAAATACCAATATTCTGCCACTGAGAGGAAGAGTGATGGCTGCCACTCTTGAGAGTAAGGATACATATTAATACCCTCAAGAGGTTAAAGGCCACAATATGAATTCAATAGATTGTTTGGCCTGCCAGATGGCCATTCAGCTCACTTATTAGTCAGCCAAACAGCACATATGTAGCTCCAAAGTAGCACTAATTCATGCTGTCTCTTACCCACTAAGTAATTAGGAAAAATAAGTGGAAATCACACGTACTTTGTCGAAAAGAATTAGGGAATGAGGAAAACTGAAAAAGAAGTGATAGTGGGGACATAGTGGTATAAGATAGTTATTTCCTAAGATTGAAGAGTTCCCAGTGACAGTTACAAATCTCTGAAACCCAACTTCATTTACCAATAGTCTTCAAATGCTGGCTACAATAAAAATAAAGCTATGTTAATGAAAATAGAATGAAAAGATGCAGATCTGACATCAGTGTTCAGGCAGTAAAAAGAACTGGCGTGAGATGATCAGGTAAAGTGAAGAATTTTGGTAAAGGATAGCATGAGATACATGAATGAAGCAGTTGTTCAAATCCCAGAGGTGATAAAGAATTCCCTAGGGCTTTAATTATGTGAAAAACTTTACAATATACCTTTCTGTTACCTTCTTGGAAGATCATATTTGTCATGAGACTAACAGGTTTTGCAAGTTAAAAATACAGCTTCTCATTTTGACCCACATTTTCAAGGGCAATAATCTCTGTTGTAAATAGTGACATTGACATACCTCATTTCCTGTAAATGCAGGATGTTAATGTAGGATGAAAAATGGCTCCTGTAAGGGTAGTAATAGCCCTGTGGTTTATTGATGACCTTGAATGAGTGAGATATCTCAGTATCTGAGGATAAATTTCTTTTTACCCTATTTGGTCTGTTTCTTTCAATGTTAAAGTTCTGAGATTGTAGAAAATTTCAAAGTACAAATAAATATGTAGGGAATCTTCAGTGGTTCTTTTTTTGAGTTAAAATATCACTTGTGACATCACAAATGATCACAGATTTTGTTTTTATTCTTGTTTTTAACCTGTGAAATTTTGCTGTAGGCAATACTGATAAAGGATGAATGTGTTTCACAAAATTTATTGCCTGATGTGGAAAAATCACTAATTGTTATTAATTTAAGACAGTTAATATTTGCATCTGTGATTTGGTTTGAGGATCATATGTTATTATACCATTTGCATATGTATATAGTCTTTCACCTGAATAGTATTGAAGAAAAGCTCACAGACACTTCATTCATTTGCACAGTATTTGTCTGTTTTCATGCACAAACATAGATGGAAAACTATCAGGAGAAGAGTTACAGGAACAATATCAGCAATTTCAGTACCATTTCTAAGGTGAATAGGGGGTTAATAACAATCTTACATTCAAACAGTTTCAGCATTCCATCATTTTTGTAGTTACTCATTCTGAGTAATTTCCTTTAAGTATAAATGTATTTGTGAGCAACCACACAGAAATAAAAAAGAATCACTTTGATAATCTTCCTAATAGACTGTGGTAGACAATTTGAAGTAGCCTGAGATTGTCATAGTGTTTTAAAATCTCTGGTATTCTTTTTCATTGTGAAAAGCTTGTGGATCAAAGAAAACTCAGTGCCTCAGACTAAAGATCATGAAAAGATGCACTTCTCTCTTTTTTTTTTTCTTTTCAGCAGATTTAGAAGCTATAAAAAGACCTTATTATTAAAGGAAACTCAAAGTCAGCACAACTGCTTGAACAAGGCAATTTAATACTACACAAAATTATAGATGAACAAAAAGAAGGGAGAAGCATTTGGAGTAAATATATATCTTCTGTTCAGATGGTTGGGATGAGGGGTTTTTTTCCCCTTTTGCTTTTTGTGGAAAAATTCAGAACAGTATGAAAATGCTTTGAAATGGAGAGAGAAGGGGAAAAGTAGGACTAAAAGCATCCTGAATAATACTTCTGCCATTTATAAAAGCAATTGCTAACTCACCTGTGTGTGTGACAGTGTGTGTGTGCATTGTGAAAGGGGAAAAACATGAAAGAAATTACCTTGATCAGGATTCAGTCTGAACCCCTCTGTCTTCTAATTCAGCTGTTCCATCAGCTGATGCATGAAACCTGCTGCTTTTCTGGGAAAATATCATTGTCAGCCTATCATACTCTCTGGATAAAAAAGCTTTTAATAAAAGCCTAGCATCCTCTTCAACGGTCTGTTCATATATTACTTAAGTATATAATAGAAATGTGTGCAACATTAATGTATTCACAGTTCAATCTTCTTGGCTTTAATTAGCTGTACTGAAGACTGGGTATTACTCTTTGATTAAAAAGCACTTCCTGAAATGGGGGAGGGAGAGAAAAATCCACTGGGTAACCCTGTTTCCATACTCATAATTTCTTCTTATGTTAATCAGGTATTTGCAGTATATGTTGACTACACTAAAGACAAAAGATACCAAAACAGGCCAGACAGAAAGCAACATTAAAAAAAAAAATCTGTTTAATTAACATCCATTTTTTGCAAGCCCGTATGAAATTACCATCACTTTAAAACTATTATACTCTAGTTGAATTTGCACCAAGCTGTCAGCTAAACTGATTTATTCTTTACTTGCTTTAATTTAAAAATTATTTTGCTAAATATGAGAAGTTATTTGTGAGCACTGGCTTTTTTTGAAGTCCCATACATTAATTAGGCTTACAGCCAAGGAGAGAGAACTTATTATCCAGTATAAAAAGAATACTTTTCAGCAGCCAATTATAATGTTACCTAGTTTGAAACAGAACTCTTTAGAGGAAATATATCATTGAAACTATTCTGTGTGCTTGTTAATAGCCATGGTCCTCAAGTGAACAAAACTGAGTTAATCAAAAGGCATTCTAGAGCCTTTTAAATTAATGGGAGGCTCCCATAGACTAAAATAAGGAAGGTATTTCACCCTTGATACCTAATTTATGCTCAAGTGTTTGTTCTTCAGCATATCAAAGAAATATACTGAATTTATTACTTAAAGGAACTTCAAAAGTGAATAGGTGCTTAAGACCTCTCAGCCTTAAAAGAGTACTCTCCCTGACTAAGCTCCTGAAGAGACAAAAAGGCAGAACTAAAATGTGGCTTGTATCAGGTGTCCTAAGTTCAATGGCCGTGAACTCTATGAGGTCATAAACATAGGGTCAGTGATTACTGAATCTCACTCTTCAAAAAAGGAAGACCTGTACTCTGCAAAATGAGTCTTCAGATGGCTGTGTATTCACACATCCATGTGTAGGGAGTTCTTTCATCCCTGCAGGACACAGCTCCTTAGGGCAGCAAACTCAGACATGTAACACATTGCATTTCTCTCCAGGCTTGACATAGCACTTCCAGATGATTTAGCTATTTTTGAAAAATTATTTTGCCACCACAAGTAACCTGGAATATCACAACAACAGGCAGCGGTACAGAAATTGGTACACAGATAGCTTCCAATTCTGAAGGAACAGAACAATAAAATCCCTGTGTTTATCAGTCTAGAAGAACCAGAAAAAGAGAATGTTATGCTCTGAATTCCAACTAGATTTCAAGCTTGATGGGATGAGAAGTGCAGAGAGTACACTCCCCTCACTGTACTTAGAAAAAAACCTCTTTCCTCCTTACTAGATGTAAATCAAATGGTATAATTCAGAATAATTTTAATCTGCCCAGTTGTGACATGGTATAAATGATAATTTGACAATTATTTTTTGTGTACCTAAATTTCATAGTCTATAGATACTAGTGTGTTTTTCATAGGACACATCAAAAACAATGTGAAAACACCATTAATTCAAATAACTTGCAGCAGCTGTTTATGATGACCAGTAAAGATACACGTTCCTTCAAAGGACAGAGTCTCTGGTGAACTTCTATCCTATCTGTATAATCTCAAATGAAAATTAATTAGTTTCTTTCAGTAGCACCCAGAGATGACTAAGGAGCAAAATATAGAACACATCTTGAAAGATCTTATTTGGAAAGGGAATATTGCAATCTGCATTTGGCTTTCCACTAGACATTATTCTGAAAAGCTCAACAACAACAAAGTTATTTTTCTTGTTAAGGACCTTGCATGACCTTGCACGGTTTTGAACCTTGCTGGGGGTTACACACCATGCAGCCACTTGCTTACCCTCTCCCCTCCCAGGGATCGGGGAGAGAATCAAATGGGTTAAATGAAAGGGGGAAGAATTAAATGAGCAAAATGAATAGAGAATTGTAGGTTGAGACAAGAAAAAATTAACAACTATGCTACAATATAATTGAAAATATTAATGATAATAATCATAGTAATAGATATATATATATACAAATAAGTGATACACAATGAACTGCTCACCACCTGATGACAAACGCGCAGGTTGTTCCTAGCTAGTGATCCTGGAACAGAGATAGTCCTAAGACAACAATCATAGAATCAGAGGATCACAGAATGGTTTGGGTTGAAAGGGACGTTAAAGATGGTCTAGCTCCAACCCCCCTGCTGAGGGCAGGGACACCTGCCAGTAGACCAGGTTGCTCAAAACCTCATCTAACCTGGCCTTGAACACCTCCAACAATGGGACATTCACAAGTTCCCTGGGAAACCTGTTCCAGTGACTCACCACTCTCACAGTAAATTTCTTCCTAATAGCTAGTCTAAATCTGCCACCTTCCAGTTTAAATCCATTATGCCTTATCATGTTTCTGCATGCCCTTGTAAGTAGTCCCTCCCCAGCTTTATTTTACGCCATCTTCAGGTACGGGAAGGCTCCTATAAGGTCTCCTCAGAGCCTTCTCTTCTCTAGGCTGAACAACCCCAGCTCTCTCAGCCTGTCCTCACAGGGAAGGTGCTCCAGCCCTCTGACCATCATCTTTGTGGCCCTCCTCTGGACCCGCTCTAACAGCTCAATGTCCTTGCTTTGGGGACCCCAGACCTGGGCACAGTACTCCAGGTGGGGTCTCATGAGAGCAGAGTAGAGGGGCAGAATCAACTCCCTCAACTTACTGGCCACACTTCTCTTGATGCAGCCTACTATCTGGTTGGCCTTCTGGACTGCCAGCTTATGTTCAGTTTTTCATCTACTGACACCCTCAAATCCTTCTCCTCAGTGTTGCTCTCAATCCATTCTCCATCCAGGCTGTATTTGTGTTTGGGATTGCCTCAACCCATGTGCAGGACCTTACACTTGGCTTTGTTGAACTTCATATGGTTGGCATTGGCCCACCTCTCAAGCCTGCCTCTGGATGGCATCCCTTGCCTCTAGCATGTCAACTCCGCCACAAAACTTAGTGTTATTGGCAAACTTGCTGAAGGTGCAATCAATCCCACTGTCTATGTTGCTGACAAAGACGTTAAATAGCATCAGTCCTAGTACCAGTCATGAGGATTGCCACCTGCCACTTGTTTCCATTCAGACACTGAGCCATTGACCAAAACTCTCTGAGTGTGACTGTCCAGCCAGTTCTTTATCCAGCAGGTGGTCCATCCATCAAATCTGTATTTTTCCAATTTGGCCACCAGGATGTCATGCAAGAAAGTGTCAAAACACTTTGTAGAAGCCCATGTAGATGATGTCAGTTGCTCTTCCTTTGTCCCCTGATGCCGTAACTCTATTGTAAAAAGCCACCAGGTTTGTCAGGCACAATTTTCTCTTGTTGAAGCCATGATAGTTACCAATCACCTCTCCTTCATTTCCGTGTGCCTTAGCAGACCCTCCAGGGTCTGCTCCATGATATTGCCAGGCAGAGAGGTGAGACTGACTGGCCTGTGGTTCCCTGGGTCTTCTTTTATACCCTTCTTAAAAATGGGGTTATGTTTCCCCTTTTCCAGTTAGTGGGAACTTCACCAGACTGCCATGACCTTTCAAATATAATGGTTAATGGCTTGGCAACTTCATCTGCCGGTACCCTCAGGACCTGCGGAAGCATCTCGTCAGGTCCCATTGACTTGTGCGACTTCAGGTTCTTTAGATGGTCTTGAACCTGATCTTCATTTATGGTGGGCAGATCTTCCTTCTCCTAGTTCTTAACTTCATTTTCTGCAACTTGGGCAGTATAACCAGAGTCCTTGCCGGTGAAGATGGAGGCAAAGAAGTCATGAGCACCTCAGCCTTCTCTGTGT
Source organism: Pterocles orientalis (assembly GCA_011057875.1). Lineage (NCBI taxonomy): Eukaryota > Metazoa > Chordata > Aves > Pterocliformes > Pteroclidae > Pterocles > Pterocles orientalis. The sequence continues at coordinate 591,398 of WKFP01014831.1, read as the reverse complement.
CCCCCATGGCCAGGTCTCCAGTTTCCTTCTACAGAGGGTCCACATCTTCCCTAGTCTTCCTTTTGTCACCAATGTACTTATATGAGGTCTTGTTTCCTTCTATATCCCCGTCTAGATTTAATTCTATCTGGGCTTTAGCTTTCCTAACCTGGTCCCTGGCTGCTTGGACAGCCTCTTTGCATACCTCCCAGATAATTCGTTCTTGCTTCCACTCCCTATATGTTTTATTTTTGCACTGGAGTAAATCCAGGAGCTCCTTGTTCATCCACTGAGGCCTCCTGGCATTCTTGCCCACCTTCCTCTTTCTGGGGATGCACTGCTCCTGTGCTTGCAGAAGATGGCCCTTGAGTACTGACCAGCTTTCTTGGGCCCCTCTTCCCTCCAGGTCTTTGTCCCATGACATTCTGCCAAGCAGGTCCCTGAAGCAGTTGAGGTCTGCTCTCCTGAAGTCCAGAGTAATGACCTTGCTGTGCACCCTCTTTGAACCCCTAAGGATCTTGAATTCAACCATTTCCTGGTCACTGCAGCCAAGGCTGCCCTCGAGCTTCACATTACTCACCAGCCCCTCCTCATTAGTAAGGACAAGGTCCAACATAACACTTTTTCATATTGGTTCTTGTACCACTTCGAAGAGGAAGTTGTCATCAACGCATTCCAGCAACCTCTTCGATTGGTGGTGCCCTGCTGTGTTGTCCTGCCAGCAGATATCAGGGTGATTGAAGTCCTCCATGAGGATCATAGCTTGTGAATGCAGAGCTGTCTCTAGCTGCTTGTAGAGGGCCTCATCTACTTGGTCTTCCTGGTCAGGCAGCCTGTAGCAGACCCCCACTACAACATCTAATTCCCCTGCCTTCCCTTCAACCCTGAGCCATAAGCTCTCTGCAGCTCCTCATCCAAGCCCAGGTGGAGTTTCATGGATTCTAGCTGGTCTCTGACATGGAGGGCAACACACCCTCCCATTCTCCCCTGCCTGTCTTTCCTAAAGAGTTTATACCCATCAAATTCTTATGCTCCAGTCATGAGAACCATCCCACCACATCTCAGTGATGTCAATGACATCATAGCCCTGTACACACACGCACGTCTGTAACTCTTCTTGCTTGTTCCCCATTCTCTGTGTGTTAGTGTGCAGGCATTTAAGTTGGGACTCCATTGTGGCTGGATTACCAATTGGGGTTCCCTTGTCTTGCACTTCAGGTGCTCTCTTTCTGGCCTCTGATCCTTCTCCAGGCCCAGGGCATCCATTACTGTGGAATAGTGGAATGAATCTAGGATCCCCTCCCCCGGGAAATCTAGTTTAAAGCCCTCCTGACTGAGTTGGAAAGCTTGTTGTCAAATACACTCTTCCCTTTCTCTGAAAGATGTACCCTGTTAGCCCCCAGAAGACTAGATTTCTCTAAGTGAGTCCCATGGTACAAAGAGCCAAAGCCCTGCCCATGACACCACTCCCATATTGATTTTCTCAGTTTTGTCATCCCTTTACCCCCCCTTCCCTTTAACCAGGTGGATTGATGAAAAAACTGCCTGTGCTCCTGAGTCCTTCACTGCTGCTCCCAACAACTTGTAGTCCCTTTTTATATTCTTGAGACTGCTTGCAGCTGTGCCACTGATTCCTACATGAAACAGTGGCAGTGGGAATCCTGGGAAAGTGGTAAGAGCCCAAGCACTCGACAGGCAGAGTGTTGACTGAGAGAGTGAAGCAACCCTGAGAGACAGGCAAACCAAAGAAAGAGACCGAACTTCCAGACAAGTCCTCATCTGTATACTGGGCATGATGTGCATAATATGGAATATACCACTGGCCAATCTGGTCTCAATCCTAAACCTAGGATCAAGTCCTAGGCTAATAATTTGGGCTGTGCTCCCTCCCAGCTTCTCTTGCACCTGCAGACACTGGCACAGAAGAGATGCTGAAAAGTCCTTGACTGTCCTGGCAGCAACTATAATTATCAATGTGTTATCGGCCTCCTTCTCAGCACAAATCCAAAACACAGCCTCTTACTAGCTAGTATGAAGAAAGTTAACTCTATCCCAGCTGAAAGCATGACAAGGATGGATTCACATTGGGTACAAAATCAATTTGTATTTGTGAACTATACTATTTAAATACAGTTTTTAACCAGTGATTAAACAACTTCTTGTGTAAATTTCAATCACTGTTAATGGATACATGGTGAGATCAAACAAATAAAAATAAAAACAGTTAGACAAATTTCCTGCTTCTCCTCTTCGCAGGTATTTCACAAAGGCAGCATAGGATGCTATCACATCGTATTAGTTACTACACTAACATCAGAACTAGAAGTTGTTTATACCTGAGCAAAAGAAGGAAATAAAATTTTACCTGTGTTGTTAAATAAGTGGGGTAACCGATGGCATTTTTGTGCATCCTCAGGATGTGTGTAAATCACTACACAGAACACTGTGCAGAGACTAACTGGAGTTCCGCCATGCCTTCCTGATACGCTAATATAATTCAGGCAGCACAACCGGTCTTCGGGTAGTAAGGCATTTGCACCTTCTCAAAGCCCTGCTGAAAGTTCTTATCATTCTGTTTCAACCATACACAAATAAAAATAGAGGCCTAAATATTCAATAGGATCCATTATTTACCTAAAATAAAATCCAAGGCAAATTCGTTATGTATGCAAGTTGTAAGATACTGAAATACTTATTGATATTCTCTCAATTTAAACTTATTGTTAATTCAACATTAACATGATAAAAAAAATGTCAAAAATAACATTGCAAATATTTTGTTATACCTTTCTCAGGTGGCTCAGATGCTTCAGTAACTTCCTGGAGCAAATACTTTTCCCTGAGGTTGTATGGAATGACAGTAGCAGAGTTCTCTGGGATTTATGAAACAATATATTTTATACAGGAGAAGAAAACATAGTTTCAAGTATAGAAAGCTGATTTTTTGTAATGTCATACTGTGAGGCAGAACCTGATGATCAGGTATCAAACCCTTGTGTAACAGACTGAAGTTTTAGGACAATGGGACCTAACTGCTGCTTATTGATACGTGGAACAGTGATGCTCTGCTCTGATAACGAAACACTAAACAAAATCCCAAACAAAAACTAATTATTTTTCATCTTTGAGCGGCATTACTCTCTTCAGACAACTGTCATCTGCCTCTTACCTAGGACCAAGAAGAAATGTCTAAAGCATTGAGTACTAAGCCCTACAAGCTCGAGTCAATAATTTTTTTTAAAAGGAAGTTATCATATTATCATATTGTTCCGCTGCTGAAATACATACAGTTTTTCCTCTCATTGTATTACTTGTTCAGTCATTTTTTTTTCACATTTTGTCTCTGAATTGTTAATAAATTAACTCCTTTGTTTATATGATCTAATACTAACAATACTTGCATTAGCTACCGCTATCTGTAATAATTATTCATGTGCATCTATTATTCAACAAGTGACATTTATGCAGATTGATAATGACTGGACGTATCAGTCATATTACAGTTTATCTATTCCAAGTTGGACCATATTCACACTTCTAGAAACACATTTTAAACTTTACATAGGTACTTTAATAAATGTGAGTTTAAATGTTATTTTTACATTAAACATTTGAATTAGCCTGTGGGGAAAATAAAGAAGCCATCCAAACAATGAGTAACTGGAGCGAGCAATGGCTTATATCCTTTAGCAGCTCAAAGAAAAAAAAACAACTCAGTGCTGATTCTGGAATAAGACCCACAGGGACAGGTGTTGGCACCTACACAGATGTGCAAAGGTGATCTGCTCCTGTAGTGGTTGCACCAGCATTGTCATTATAATCCATAATTTCACCTATGAATTCACAGTTCCTTAAATATTTCACTGAAGAGATTATTTTCTTGTGATAATCTTCAGAAACAAAATAGGCTGATTTAGTATTCTGTATGAAGCATACTAAAAACAAACAAAAAATGAAACTGTTTTCATGAATAGAGCTGCCAAATCTTGTTCATATTGACTTTCAAGGACCATATTTCTCATTATTTGAAATTATTTAAACACCTGCTGAGAAGAGCTGGTTGCAACATGAAATATGTTGAAGTTGTTACTGATTCACAGGGTTGGAAAAAGCAATGTGTTTTCATATGAGGCAACATGTTTTGTTTATTTTTTTTCCAAAAATGCTATTTTCTTCAAATTTGAAAATTTCCCTTTCATTTCCTCTGTTTTGTGAATAGATATAATGATATGACCAGTGTTGACCATTTATTTGTTTAAGATTTTTAAAATATGTTTTCTCTCTTTTTTTTATTTTTATTACATTTCAAGTTTTATGTATTGAAATATTTTGAAATAAGTAAAGAAAATGAACAGCAAAACTTGATTTATGATGTTTAGATATTTCTAATTAGAATTAAAGGTACAGAGTTCAACTTTTCTTTTTTCATCCTATTTTCTAAAAAGGGAAATTTTAATTTTTCATTTTCTTGATCTTCCATTTTAACACATTTCAAGAAAAAATATCTAAGGTGTCTTATTTCTTCTTCCTTTCTGCGGGTCTAAACATGAATTCTTCTTTATTAATTGAAAAAGCTTGACTTGAAAGGATACAGAGGTTGTTGTATAGTGTTTCTTATTCGAGAGACACTCAAAATGTTGTATTATCCAATTCCTTTTTTCAAAACTTCCTCTGACATCTGCCTGAGATTTTAAATTCATATTTCATATTTCCAAGGTGAAGGGAGTGGATGGTTTTATACAAAGAAGAATGATGGAACTGCTAGTGCTTTTGAGGAGGTTTGGAGGAGGTTTTTTTCTTTTTTTCCCCTTTTTTTTCCTTCTAGCAGCATTTATTATTATGCGGGAATTCCTGATCTCCTACCTTTACGGAACAGTGATGATTAAACAGTGATCCAAAGAGATTTTTTGAAATCGTTCACAATTGTCTTTTAGACCTGGTCATACTGTGCCTATTAAAGAGAATAATGGTACAGAATCCAAAGAAAAACTGATGAAGCACTATTTCCTCTTACCTAGATACAGAAATTGCCAATGAAATTTCCGCAAGCACAAGAAGAGATGTAGGTCAAAAGTGATCTGAAATAGCAGTTCTTTTGTACAGTATTTGGCACATTTAATCATCTGAAATTTAGGTAAAAGCACTGCAATCTCTAGAAGTTGTGAAAATGGCTTACTATCACCTCCCTGGAGTGGCATCATGTTATGACATTGCAAAGGCTTAGTAAAAACTAGAGCTACTAGTTTACTTGAATATATGTATCTATTCTTTACACTGCATGTGTATCTTTATATCCAATGAGAAGAAAGTAAAGATTCCCTGTGTCTTGCACCAAGGTAATTTTTTTAAAACTTTTTTTCTGATTCAGTTAATGTTTTTAAAGAGAAAATATTTGAATGAGCACACTGCAGGGAACTCCATACATCTTATCCCATTTACTTCCTAATCACACAAAACGGAGGTTCAGCACTGTCATATTTACTTTGCAATCAGGCAGCAAGTGCCAGACTATGATTTGGATCTAGCCTGAATATTTTCTGTTATTCACCTTGTCTAATAAACTGCCACTTGAAAGAGGGAATTATAAGCTTCTGTGCAATGAATCAAAGGAATGCTGCGCCTTCTTCCTTTGTTACGCATGCTACATTTGAAGCTAATGAAGCATAACCTTTGAGCTGATATTTTTATAGATGAAAGAAACATCATGTTACATATTCTGTTTATTTCATCAGCTTCTCTGTAGCCAAGACAAAACACAATCATTGCCTTGCACTTATATCTGACAACTGATGGGCATCCTTACTGATCTCTTGTCTAATAGTTTTCTATTCTCTGAATATTTAAGATTCTAACTGTGAAAGAAAGAATAAGGGTGAAATGGATGGAAGATAATGGTATATTTTAGTTAAATAATTGTGGAAACAGTCCTGACTAATCTTTATTCCAGATTTTCATTTTTTTTCCACTTTCATATCATATGTTGTTTAGATATTACTCTCCTCACTCTTTTTGTTTTTTTTTTTAATGTATCATCAGCTAACTTTGCTTCCATGGGGATTCTGTGACTGTGAACAAAGAGCCCACCCAGAGAATAATTTCAAGTAAAACTTCACAGTCTTCACAACGTACAAGACTATTTTATCTGTTAAAAAAAAATGAAAAAGCATAACGCATAACATAAGAACAACAAAATACTGATCAGTAAGCTAGTATGAATCCAAGAACACGGTTTAAGCAAACTGTACCTTAGGGCATGATTTTAGTGGGGGAATGATATGCTGTCATCTCTTATTTGTAGAGAAAAAAAGTAATTATAAATTTCAATCCTTTATTAATAAAATATAGTGTATTTTTTCAGTAACTGAATTGCTTTCTTAACAATATAAGTTTTGCCAGACAGAAGTGTGCAAGAGCCATAACCATGTCTCAATTAATAGAGCTTCAACAGTTGTTAAAAATCAGAGAAATCATTTGCATTTTTTTAGAGAAGTTTCTGATTCTCAGCTGGAGTACCCTAGGAACTCCATATGCATTTGCCAAAGTTCTGATTTCTTTGATTGATAGTGAGAGGGTTTTCCCCATAAACAATACCTACCAATTGATTGAAATCAAATAGTGCAGAATGAAGTGCCAAATCACACAGTTCACCAGTGGTAACTGAAGAAGGTGAAGGGAGAGTACCTTTTGGCCAATTTCCCTGTCCAAATATTGGGCCTCTTGCCGCAAGATATTACCAATGATTAATGTTTAAATGTTTTCAAAATCTAATGAAAAAATTCAAGGCTGGGGAATCCACCACACTTTTTTGTTTGTTTTATTGTTTGTTTTATTATTCAAATTCTAAGGTAAAAGGTAGCGTGTTTCATTTGGTAACTCCTGGACAAGATGTTGGAGTCTCAGAGGGTGCCCTGGAGAATTACTATTGCAGGCATCGGCCTTTGGTCACTGTTCTATTGTTCTTCCCATTTAAGAAAAAACAATAAAAATGCTTCATGTAGTTTCGCCCTCTGGGAAGACTAATGACAATATGATTAGAAGAAGAGGAAGAAGGAAAGAGTCAAAAGGCCAGAGCTGTAAAAACAAGACACTGGCAGAGACACTGAACAAAGCACTCTTGTCAGTGACAACTTCGTCTTGAAGCTATTAAAAGCTGCACAGCAATATCTCTACCCAGAAGCAAGATGGGAATAGGAATGGGCTCCAGAGTTATCAGGATCTCTTGCCATGCTTCATGTTTCTATTTCCTGGTCATAGATTAGAGATCACCAAGACAGACATCAAGCATATCTAGCAATTAAGTGGGTGATCTTAGTAACCTAATGAGAGGACATGGATCAGGCATGGATCCCTGGTACATGAGAGGTACATATACGCCAGGATCTTATGGACATCATCCTAGAGCCAAGGGTGCTTGTCAATACTGTCTAAAATATTTCATTGGGAAGAGAGTAGCATTATTTCATGAAACAGCTCCAGACGTTCCTGCCTCTGTGGATAGTAGAACCCACATACTAAATAAAAAAAAAAAATAGGCAGGTTTGATTCCATTTCTCATATTGGATGCTGCTGGAGGCACAACGCTGGAGATATGGATCTTTGAAACGGACCTGATATGGTCATTCTTGTGGCCTTAAGATAAATTCTACCAAAGAAAATGTCAACTTAACTGAGCATAAAAGAACATTTGCGGTGAAGGAAATATACTGTCATTTGTAGAATTAGGTCAGAGTTTCATTCATATTTTCTAATAGCGTGCCTGTTTTTAGGTTGTAAAAACCTGTATATTAGCCTTATGTTATGTCTCAGGAGATTGGTAAGAACAAGAGAACTTGGGGTGTAAAGCCAGAAGAGATGGCTCAAGATAAGAGACCGTTTGTTCTGAGGCACCTTGGTAATGCAAACCAATATCCTATTATTGGTGGGGAAGAGCAGACGTTGTGGGCCAGCATGCTGGTGAAGATTGGTTCTGAGGCTGGGTCAGACCACGGTAACGTCTCTTTATGGGAGCACGTGACAGCCTGCGACAACCCGAAGACCCCCGGAGAGGAACTAAGCATGTGTGAGGTTGCAGCACCACCAAGCACCAAGCACAAGTTCCCTTCATGAACCATCAGAACGTGCTAAAGTGGAACAACAGAAGGATGACGTGCTGTTTCCATGGTGCTGGATCAGATTAAAGGACTGTGAACAACTTGCCATTTGTTACGCCACCACCAACGATCCCTGGACTTGTGGACCATCAAATACTTGGAACGTCTGGACTTCCTTGGTGTTGACTACTCTTGCAACCCTGCCTTGGATACTTCTTAATTTCCATCTTTCTTTCTCATTCTGTCCTATCTCTACTTTCTCTCAGTTTGCTTTTTGATAACAAAAATAGGTTTAGTTGCATGGCATTTGACCTGGTTTCTGTCTTAATTTTGTCTCTCAGAACCCAAAAGAAAACCTCACAAGGGTACATATGTTGAAAGTGGAAAATAGACTTGGTACTCAACCTCAAAGGTAAACCACAGGTGTTGACTCTCCAACTGTTTGATATTGAATGGGATCTCAAGTTTTCCAGAAATTTCAGATGAACCTCCTTCTTTTTTTTCTTTTTTTTTTCCCCATTAGCAAGCACAACTGAAACATTCAGATTTCTAAAGCTACAGAAAGTAAATAAGAGGAAGGTAACTTTTCAAACAGGGGAAAATTCAGATCTGGTAAGTGAGACAGACTGGAAGTAAAAATCTGAAAACTAATCTCCCCTCTGCCAATAGTACACTTGCAATGTTGATTTTCCTTCTGATCTTGCTTCTAGCAAGTTTAACAATAATGGTATTTTTCTTGGCTTGCAGAAAACTTCACACATACATTCCACTCACTCCACTTTCCTTACTATAGCTTGTTTCGACCCTGTTTACTGGAGTCTCACAAGATCTATTGATGCTACAGGCTCTATACATTTGCTTGATCTGTATCCTTTGTATTCCCCTATCCTCTTCCCAGGAGCTTATTCCAGATTAATTCACTGAGGTATTTTTAATGAAAACACCTCTCTCAAGGTCCCCTTAACTTAGGGGGCAGCATGACATGTGGCACATACATAGTAAATGGTACACAAACAGACCAACAAATTGTCTGTCACAAGGTGAAAAAGAAAATTCAGTCTTTGTAATGCCATTCTTCTCTTACACCTGTGGCTATTTCGTGTGCCCACTTAGCAAATTGACCATGGCTTCTTTCTTTCTTATAAGCCATGCTGAATTTATAAGGGCAAGAAAAATGGTTTCTGTGTGTGCATGCGTGTTTAAAAAGCACCAAACTGAGGATCAGGCAAAACACAACTTTATTCTTCCTGAGACCTAACATGTCCTAGAAGATGTTTAAGTATCATTCAAGCTGCACTTACTTCAATATATATTTCAATAACAATAGTCTATGGATATCAATAGTGATAAATATATACAACCTTTAAGAAAAGCAGCTAGCAAAAAACATGGAGGCTGCACATGTAAATCTCAGAATTTTAGTGGTTACAAGAGTAATCAACACAATTTCTCTAGTGTGCATTTCTATGTGATTTATATCTACATGTTTTCATTAAGAAAAATCTAATATTTTTCTGTTTTCTTATAATCAAACATAAACTAATGTAGTTTGACATTTTTTTCTTGCTTTTTTTTTTTTGATACTCTGAATACACTGAACTGAGAACATGAGAGAGGAAAAAACCCCACCATTTATGAAAGAATGTATTGACAGATAAAATGATAGGGCATATAAAATAAAAATATTTTGATTTTATGGTTTTCAGATGTCAGTTGTACTTACGTGATACTCTTAAAGTTTTTGATTCTGAGAAGTTTTGCTTTGGTTTTGTTTATTTTGCTTTTTTTTCAGAAAAAAAATTGTCTTAACAACTTTGATATTGACTGAAGTGTGATTCATAAGTTCAGAAGCTCACCAGTTTACAAGTTCAGCAATGCATATACATATTCATACTTATATTTGACATTCACTTGCTGTCCATAAGAAGAATGGGAGATCGTAGAATCATAGAATCATAGAACGCTTTGGGTTGGAAGGGACCTTAGAGCTCATCTAGTTCAAACCCCCCTGCTATGCACACGGACACCTCCCGCTAAGACCAGGTTGCTCAAAGCCTCATCCAGCCTGGCCTTGAACACCTCCAGGGATGAGGCATCTACAACTTCCCCGGGCAACCTGTTCCAGTGTCTCACCATCCTCACAGTAGATAATTTCTTCCTAATAGATAGTCTAAATCTGCCATCTTCCAGTTTAAATTCACTACCTCTCACCCTGTCACTGCATGCCCTTGTAAGAAGTCCCTCCCCATCTCCCCTGTAGGCCCCCTTCTGGTACTGGAAGGCCACTATAAAGTCTCCTCAGAGCCTTCTCTTCTCTAGAATGAACAACCCTAACTCTCTCAGTCTGTCCTCACAGGGAAGGCGCTCCAGCCCTCTGACCATCATCTTTGTGGCCCTCCTCTGGACCCATCTAACAGCTCAACGTTCTTCTTGCTTTGGGGGCGCCAGACCTGGACACAGTACTCCAGGTGGGGTCTCATGAGAACAGAGTAGAGGGGCATAATCACCTTCTTTGACTTGTTGGCAATGCTTCTTTTGATGCAGCCTAGGATCTGTTTGGCTTTCTGGTCTGCAAGCACACACTGCCGGCTCATGTTCAGTTTTTCATCTCCTGACACCCTCAAATCGTTCTCCTCAGGGCTACTCTCAATTCACAAAAAACGGGATAAAAAAACAGCTGGATGGCTGAGCCCAGAGAGTCGTGGTGAACAGGGTTAAGTCCAGGTGGTGGCCAGTCTCCAGTGATGTTCCCCAGGGATCGGTTTTGGGGCCTGTCCTGTTTAACATCTTTATCAATGACCTGGATGAGGGGATTGAGTGCTCCCTCAGTCAGTTTTCTGATGATACCAAATTGAGCGGGTCTGTTGATCTCCTTGAGGGCAGGGAGGCTTTGCAGAGGGATCCGGACAGGCTGGACCGATGGGTGAAAACCAAAGGCCGGGTCCTGCACTTTGGTCGCAACAACCCCCTGCAACACTACAGGCTTGGGACAGAGTGGCTGGAAAGCTGCCCAACAGAGAGAGACCCAGGGGTGATGGTCGACAGCCAACTGAACATGAGCCAGCAGTGTGCCCAGGTGGCCAAGAAGGCCAACGGCATCCTGGCCTGTATCAGAAATAGTGTGGCCAGCAGGACTAGGGAAGTGATTGTGCCCCTGTACTCGGCACTGGTGAGGCTGCACCTTGAATCCTGTGTTCAGTTTTGGGCCCCTCACCACAAGAAGGACATTAAGGTGGTGGAGCAGGTCCTCCAGAGAAGGGCAATGAAGCTGGTGAAGGGTCTGGAGCACAGGTCTTACAAGGAGTGCCTGAGGGAGCTGGGGTTGTTTAGTCTAGAGAAGAGGAGGCTGAGGGGAGACCTTATCACTCTCTACAACTACCTAAAAGGAGGTTGTAGTGAGGTGGGTGCTGGCCTCTTCTCTAAAGTAACAAGTGATAGGACAAGAGGAAATGGTCTCAAGTTGCACCAGGGGAGGTTTAGGCTGGATATTAAAAAAAATTTCTTCACTGAAAGAGTGATCAGGCATTGGAACAGGCTGCCCAGGGAAGTGGTGGAGTCACTGTCCCTGGTGGTGTTCAAGAAACGTGTAGATGTGGTGCTTAGGGACATGGTTTAGTGAGTTGGGTGGTATGGGTTGACAGTTGGACTTGATGATCCTTGAGGTTTTTCCAACCTTAATGATTCTGTGAATCTATGATTCTATGAATTTCATTTGTGTTTGGGGTTGCTACAACCTATGTGCAGAACCTTGCACTTGGCTTTGTTGAACTTCATGTGGTTGGCTTTGGCCTGTCAATGTCCCTCTGGATGGCACCCCTTCCATCTAGCACATCAACTGCACCACACAGCTTGATGTCATTGGCAAACTTGCTGAGGGTGCACTCGATCCCACTGTCTATGTCGACGACAAAGATGTTAAACAGCACTTGTCCCAGTATCGATTCCTGAGGAACGCCACCTGCCACCAGTCTCCATTCAGGCGTGGAGCCATTGACTGCAACTCTCTGAGTGTGACTGTCCAGCCAGTTCTTTATGCAGCAGGTGGTCCATCTATCAAACCCATATTTTTTCCAATTTTGCCACCAGGATGTCATGTGGGACAGTGTCAATGCTTTGCAGAAGTGCAAGTAGACAATGTCAGTTGCTCTTCCTTTATCCACTGGTGCCGTATGTCTATTTTTAATTCTATCTCACTCATGCATAAATTTACTGTGTACTGCTGTTGGGCCTATCTGCCACAGAATCAGAATTATAACATTGGTTACAACATCTCAAATAATGACCTACCTGTTTTACAAAACCAAATTGCACAGAGATGCTGCAAGACGTGATTTTGATTTTCAGTTCATGAGCCAACCAATTCAAAAATATTTGGGTTGGATATCAGGCGGAAATTTTTCACTCAGAAGGTGGTGAAACGTTGGAACAGGCTGCCCAGAGAAGCTGTGGATGCCCCATCCCTGGAGGCATTCAAAGCCAGGCTGGATGGGGCCTCAGAAGCTTGCTCTGGTGGTTGGCAACCCTGCCCACAGCAAGGGGGTTGAAACTAGACGATCTTTAAGGTCCTTTTCAACCCAGGCCATTCTATGATTCTATGATAATATGATTCTAATAATTATTATTAATTTTTATTTTTTCTGGTAGAATGCAACAGTTTGTAAGACTCTGTACATGGATCTCGATATATGCTATCTCCATGGTTACATATAATTGTAGATATTAATACCTCTCACCAGTGATAAATGCTCGGACAAAGAGACTGAGAAAAATATAGAGGAATGCTTCATTTGGCTAGCAAGTGAAAACATAATTTGTCTTAAAGTAAATTTATCCTCTTTATGTTTAAAAATCTCATTACACCCTGATTATCAATATAATGCACCAAAAGTGGCAAGCAACAGACACTAAGTGGATTCCCCACCACAAATCCTACCAATCCTGTAGCAGATTTGTAAGGAAAATAAGAAACTTATAACAGGGTGGTGGGTTAGACACAGTATCATCCTGATGCCCACTCAGCTGCAACTCCTCCCCCTCCTTCTTCTCTGGCCTTGTGAGTTCCCTCTGCTCTTTCTCACCCCCTTTTTACCCTCTTCCTCTTTCTGTTCAGTGTTTCTACCCTTTCCCAAATATGCCCACAGCAGGCTGGAAGTGGATGTGTCTGTCATAGGGCAGCCCTGGTCCCTCCTCACAGGGGCTGCCCTGCAGCTCCCTCCTCTGATACCAAAACCTTGACTCATGCACTAGTACAAGCCACTTCTCAGAATTTATAAGATACTAATTAACGGTATTCAGAATTAATCAGTGTGGTCATTGTAATGCATAAACCAATTGTAAGGTTTAATTAAATTAAGGAATATAAACTCATTTTTTAATTCAATGGGTTTGGAATTTGGAATTAGAAGATTTATAGATCAGAGCCAAGTTAGTTATTTTACAGCCTGATCCAGATTAACAAATTGACAAAAAAGATAAACTGTTCATATCTATTGGACTAAGCAATATCTCACAGAATTTTGTGCAGATAATATTATTTCTCCATAATGAGAAATGAAATGGCAAATTTATGAGCAATTATGAGCAATATAGCTAAATCACTTTCATATTATCAATTATGATAAAAACGTTTATTTTTTTCTCATAAATAGTGACTAATACAATGTAAGTGGAAATGTAAAGCCATTTTTGTAGAGATAGGTTTGCATGAGAATGACTACAATGGGATCAAACTTTTCCCTCCATAACAGACAAGGTGAGGTGATGCCCAGAGAGAGATATGACAGCAATGTGACAGAAACAGTGAGTTTGTCTAATCTTCCAGATCTACTTCTCTACAGATTAATTTATCATACATAGGCAAGACTCTAGGTTAGGCAGAAGTCAGGGAGGGCTCCCCCATTCTCAACTACAGATGTACACCATAGTCATGTTCCTGCGCCACCATGCTGAGGTCTGGGTCACACTGGCTCTAGTTCTCCTGCCCTGGGAACCTCTCTCTGCAAAGTGGGAAAATGGAAAGTGAACTGAGATCACCTGTTGTCATGACCTGGTGCATAGAGACCAAAGGTAGAACACAATTGCCACTTATGTTCTATAACCTTCTGGTAACAAAGGCTTTCCAGTCCGAACTGGTGTTCACATTCACAGCATTAACTTCAATATTGTAGTACTGTTTACAGTACTCCCAGGACCAATACAACCCCTGGGAAATCTGAAGGAGTAGTCTGCATAGTGAAGGTGGGAAATACAGCAGAAGCAGAAGAACTAGGTTTTTCTATAGCTGCAGGTTCTTGGCCACCTGTTCCTCCAGACTTCCCTTCCAATGCATATAAGCCTGTCTTTCTCAATAAAAAAAAAAAAAAAAAAAAAAAAAAAAAACAAGCCGTGGAATGTTATAAAGAGGGGAGGGGGGAACACAGGGAGGGCTGGGTTTTTTAAATCTTCTGTTAACCAGTAAGACTGATTGATAGCCTCACTGTGAAACCTCTGAGAGACAGAAAGCTAGTGACACAACTAAATAAGGGATCTCCTTCTCTCCTGTCCTTTCTGCTCCCTTCTTGCCTTCTCCTTGTCTTACTCCCTTTGTCTCTTTCTCCCTTTCTTCTTTCCTTCCTCCCTCTTACTCTCCCTCCCTTCCTTCAGTTCTATCCCTCTTTCCTTTTTTTTTTGTGAAAGGTATGATACATGCAGGAACAATACCACATACAAGCAACCTCCCAATGAGAATCTTCATGCTAAACCTTGTAGCCTAAAAAATATCTCTTCTATTTCTGCTTCTCCCCAGGATACACAGAGATGCTCTGAAACTTCCTCACATATTATATGATTCTGTTCCAGTGGTTACACTGTGAATTTCAAACACAAAGACTTCTCAAGCTCCATAATGTCTTCCAGACCACATAGTCCTGGGAGGTTTGAGCCTTACTTCTCTGCTGCAGCTGGTTTTAATACAGAAAAGGGCTTCAGTTAAATGCTTAATGCACCCAGAAAATTTAAAGTGTACTCCGGGGGTCATAGTGAGGTATCACTACTGTCTCTGACATTTCCTGTTGCACTGCTTGGGGGAACAGGAACTGAGATTTCACTTATCAAAAGAAATAGGTATGGCATTTCCCTTTTCCTTCTTACAATTACTGTAAAGTCTTGATATGGTTGTCCATGTCTCAGTGAAAATGGAAAAAGTGATTTAATGAGCAAATGTTCTAATTTGGAGATCATATTAAGTCCTTTAAGATTTTATGAAACAATAAACTGTAGAAATATACATTATTTTACTAATCAAAGTTTTCCTCGTTGAGCATATCCTTCCTTTGGGCAGTAGATAGATGTGATGATACTATAGTGATGACGTTATCTTCACTTTTGATAAATGCAGAAAAAAAACGCTATGGGCCTCTCTGTCCCAGTGATGATTTTTCTCTTTTTTCCCCCCAGGCTGTAACATTTTCCCACTGAGCAAGTTGCAAGCAAATACAATGGAAGAAGTTTCACAGAAGGCCCAAATATCTGATCGGAGTATCCTGAGTCTACTGCCTGCTGTTGATTACCTACATTTGTCATGTGATGAATAAATGACAAATCATCCTCACTCTCTGCTAATAGGATAATGTGATATCCTAATACTAGATGAATAACAACGTAGAAATCCCAAAATGCTAGAGAAGGAGGAAAAAAAAGTTTTACATAGTTTTGAAAACTAGTGAATTTGCATCGTTAGAACAAATGGTTGATGAAAAGCTCAACGTGAGCCACCAGTGTGTGCTTGCAGCCCAGAAAGCCAACTGTATCTTGGGCTGCATCAAAAGAAGCATCACCAGAAGGTCAAAGGAGGTGATTCTCCCCCTCTACTCTGAGACCCCACCTGGAGTACTGTGTTCAGCTCTGGCGCCCCCAACACAGAAAAGACCTGGACATGTTGGAGCGGGTCCAGAGGAGGGCCACAAAGATGGTCAGAGGGCTGGAGTATCTCCCCTATGAGGACAGGCTGAGAGAGTTGGGGTTGTTCAGCCTGGAGAAGAGAAGGCTCCGAGGAGACTCAATAGCAGCCTTCCAGTACCTGAAGGGGGCCTACAGGAGAGATGGGGAAACTCTTTATCAGGGAGCACAGTGAGAGGACAAAGGGTAATGGGTATAAGCTGAGCAGTTATAAGTTGAATGCTTATTAGACTAGATATTAGGAAGAAATTTTTCACTGTGAAGGTGGTGAGACACTGGAATATGTTGCCCAGTGAAGCTGTGGATGCCCCATCCCTGGAGGTGTTCAAGGCCAGGCTGGACGAGGCTTTGAGCAAACTGGTCTAGTGGGAGGTGTCCCTGCCCATGGCAGGGGAGCTGGAACTTGATGACCTTTAAGGTCCTTTCCAACCCTGACTATTCAGTGATTCTATGATTTAGAAAAAAACTATTTTCTATAGATTTCTTCTTTTCAGAGTCACTATTCACCTTCTGGTGAAGATGGCTTTTTGTGAATTGTGGACAACACCAACAACAATAATTCAGCATGAGACTGATAATCCCATAAAATAAACAAACTCTGAAGTTTCTCTACAGATAACTATGTATGCTGGATTTTACTAGTCCACGTGTAATGATGGCAGCTCTCCTCTAGGAGGATATAATTATTTCACATTTGAATTTAGAAGCTAGAATATCCTGACTATAAAGTTGTTGCTGCCTTAGTTGATGTGGTGATTTCAGTACAATGATTTCTGAACTGTCTTCTCTCTCTTGCTTACTATGGAATTTTGTGAGGTTTTGTTTCTTTAAGCAAAGGTTTTGAGGTTTTACATTCTTTAAATTCCTTTTATACCAGTAAATCAGTGACAACCACCTGAGTGACTTTGAGATGCCACAGTAGAAAATGACTGATCAAGGAAGCCTAGTCATAGTGAGGAATGAGATTTCAACTTTAAGTTCGCACACAGAGCTATACTGACCAAAGAGGGAAAAGCTCACACTCTGGAACTGAAATTCAATAAAACTCATGTTTCAGTTCCTTGTCTCAGGTACACAAACCATTATATTGGTAAAATAATTTGAAATGTTAATATCCTGTGCACTGAGACCTGAATGACCCAGAATTCAGATACTTTAAAGTTAAATTCAGTGAAGTCCAGACTCATACTGACAACATATGGATGCATCTCATGCAACTTAGTAGTTTTTCATTTTAGTGGTTGTCAACAGTCCAGCTACTGAATTCTAATCTCAGTCCCACTGCCCATTTCAGTGGTAGGAGGCTTCCTTCTAGCAGACTCAGCTGGGAGGCTGAAGAAGATGTTCGTACTACCAGAGCCAAATTCTGAAGGGCTAGGTTTTTTTCTAAATTTCTGGTTAACCGGTTTTAAGCAAAGAAAACGCTTATTTTTGCATAGGCAAAAATACTCTACAAATTTAATTATTTTGAGTGAGTTTGGAAGCACAATCAGCAGCCAGAGCTGGAAAGTTATGAAAGTTGCTAACCAGGCACTGCCCTAATCTGTGATCAAATGAAAAGGTGGAATGTGGGTATTCAAGAGTGCAAGTCCCATTGTGCTGGAACAGACTGACATTCACTGTCAGATGATAACAAAAGTCTGAGATCTCCAGTTTTTCGTAAATCCTGTTTTTTGTTTGTTAGGTGTTGCCAAATCTGGTAGCCTTACATCTGCAAGTCTGCTGCAACATCATGTTTGCAAGTCCAGACAGTAGCAAAGATAAGCACGTGACCTGAACGAGCACACTCACACATTACACTTTAAATGTGTATGCATAAATCTAGCTAAATCTCTATACATATTAGATCTATATATGGCCAGTCACTGTAATCAACACAGAAAGTAAACAGGCTCAGATACATGAACAGGACTAACAACCTGATCCCCTCTTTGGCTGATGAGGATGAAAGCTTGTATATGGAAAATGCATATATGCATATGTGTATGTAGTGTGTGTGTCTATATGTGTGTGTATAGATAGACACATATCCATATATTTATGTACATATGTATATATATACGGATATGGATACAGAATGTACATGGGGAAGGGAGACAGTTACCAGCAGCCTTGTGAGCCATGACGGACAGAGCTGATGAGCAAAGTGCCTGGACTGACATGAAAGATAGACATAACAAAATCAACAAGTCTAAAGCAGAGTCACCTCAAGCATTTGCATGTAAGGAAGAACAACCTTGCAAGGCACGTTTATGGGAAAAACACCCAGACCACCTCTGGGAAAAAGGAATGCTGCTCTCTGGAGTGCCAATACACCAATACGTGCAGCATGGGGAACAAACAGAAGCAATTAGAGATCTGTACGGAGTTGCAGGGCTACTTGCTGCAACTTGCTGGGATCTTTCTGGGATCACAGAGATATGTTGGACTGGCTTGCATGACTGGAGTGCTTCAATGGAGAGACACAGGTTCTTCAGGAAGGACAAGCCAGGAAGACGAGGAGAGCAAGTTGCCCTTGATGAGAGAGCAACTGGAGTGCATGGAGCTCTTCCTGGGGATAGATGATGAGACACTGAGAGCTTACAGCTAAGGAATAATGAGCAGACCAGTAAGGGTGACATTACAGTTTGTGTCTGCTATAGGCCATCTGATTGTGAAGAACAAGTAGACGAGGCCTTCTTCCTACAGCTGGAAGCAGCCTCATTCACAGATCCCAGTCCTTATGGGTGATTTGAACTACCCCAGTGTCTTCTAGAGGAATGGCACAGCAGGGCACAAGCAGTCCACGGGATTCCCAGGGAGCATCTTTTTGACATAAGTGAGAGACAAGCGTACAAGGACCAGTGCTCTGCCGGACATCACATGCACAAAAGAGGAAGGACTTGTAAGCATTCTGAAGGCCTAAGGCAGCTGGAGATGGTAGAATTTTCTACAGAAGTGTTAAACTCATTAAAAAGAATGGCATTCCTTTCTTCTCTATCACCACAAAAGCCTATATATTTCACTACTGTATGTGTGGTGGTCTGAAGTTTTCAGAATGTTAGTACTTGGCATGAAGAAACCAAGAAAAAAAATAATTTGCCTGTAGCAGAGCAGTCTTCCAAAGCAAAGGAATCTCTTAGAATACGATGTCAGCATTGTCCCATTGACATGTTGCAATCTTCTCATTTGGATTTCATTAAGCCAGACTCAGACTAGCCATAAGTTAGAGAAGCCTGGGCAAGACTACTGTAGGAAAACCATAAAGCATAAAGCAAAAACAACATACCTACACTTTTATAGCATCCTTCCAGTACCTAAAGGGGGCCTACAGGAAGGATGGGGAAACACTCTTTGCTAAAGGGTGTAGTGATAGGACAAGGGGTAACTATTATAAACTGAGAGAGGGCAGATTTAGATTAGATATTAGGAAGAAATCGTTCACTTTAAGGGTAGGGTGGTGAGACACTGGAACAGGTTGCCCAGGGAAGTTGTGGATTCCCCATCCCTGGAGGTGTTTAAGGCCAGGCTGGATGAGGCTTTGAGCAACCTGGTCTAGTGGGAGGTGTCCCTGCCCATGGCAGGGGGGTTGGAACTCGGTGATCTTTAAAGTCCTTTCCAAATCTAACCATTCTGTGATTCTATGATTCTATGACTAAGGATCCTGAGAGGTAGGAGCAAGCAAAATCCAAACTCACAACCCTGAACTTCAGGAGTGTAAGCTTTGGCCTCTTCCGGAGTTTGCCTGAAAGAGTTCCACAAGATAAGGCCTGGAGAGAATAGAGATCCAAGAAAGCTTTTGCAAGCTCAAAAGTGGTCAATCCCAATGAACATAAAGCCAGGTAAAAATGCATGGATGAACAAGGAGCTGCTGGCAAAACTCAAACACAAAAAGTAAGCATGCAGAAGGTAAAACGAGGGACTGGTAACCTGGGAAGAGTGTAATGACACTGTCAGAGACAGTTCAGGAATCCAAAATGCACCTGGAATTGAACTTGGCAAGGGATGTCAAAGGCAGCCAGAAGGGCTTCTGCAAGTACTTAAGCAGCAAAAGGAAGACTAGGGGAAATGTGGGTCTGCTGCTGAACCGAAGATGAGGCAACAATGTGCCCTTGCCACAAAGAAGGATAATGTTACCCTGGGTTGAATTTAGACGAAGTATTGCCAGAAGGGACAGGGAGGTCTTTCCTTCCCCTTTCATTCATCACTGGTGAGGCTACACCTGGAGTACACCTGTAGAGAGACCAGCAAGAGGCCACTAAAATCATTAAGGGGCTGGAAGATTTCATCTATGAGGGCAGGCTGAGAGAGTTAGGATGCTCAGTGCAGAGAATAGAAGGCTCAGACAAGATCTCATCAGTGTGCACAAATATGAAGGGACGGTGCAAGGAAGACAGATCCAGGCTCTTTTCAGTGGCACCCGGTGACAGGACCAGAGACAATGAGCACAGACTGAAATACAGGAGGTTTTGTCTGAACATCAGAAAACACTTTTCACTTTGAGGGTGACCAAGCACTGGCAAAGGTTACCTAGAGATGTTGTGGAGTCTCCATCTTCGGTGATTTTCAAAAGACTTCTGCACATGGTCGTGGGCAACCTGCTCCAGGTTACCCCAGGGAGTTTGGGTGATTTGACCACCAGAGGTCCCTCCTGATTGAAACTATTCTGTAATTCTGATTCTGTCTATTTATACACATGCATGTAAATATAAAAATATACATATATATATACACATGTATGTTTGTATACACACATACACACACACACATATATATACACACACACATGCATATAACATGGGTCCATCTGGTACATCGCTTTAGATGTAAGTCTATACAGTAGCTTGACCCTGGATCTCCTGTTGTTCTTGTTGCCTTGCACACACACACTCACACACACACACTGTACACACCCACACATAGCTGCACATGGATCTCTACAGCAGCTTGAACTTCTCCAGCAGCTGACTGTCAGACACTCTGATCTTGCTAGCATCCAGCCCAGAATTAGGGCCACTCCAATATATGGCCCCTAAACACTTCATCCACTTGCCACTAATCCATCTTGTTGGCTAGCATTTGCACATACTGACATGTGCACCCAGACAACATGCAGATATTCTGGTCTCTCCAGTTTCTGGCATCCTCGTGACCTGTATTCCCACAATCATGTCTAGCACTGAGCCTCCACACAGACACACACAGGATAGAGCTCCTCACTCAGAAAGTAGTCAGAAAAGGAAATCAGTGAGAAGACAGGGCAGACCATGCTGATCAGGTGCAGGGAATGGCCCTACAAGCCCTCTTGTTCACAACCCTCCAAACCCATTTATCCCCTTTCTTTTCTACTCTCCCGTGCTTTTTCATCCCCAAACTACCCTCACCCCTCCCTTTCTCCACCTCTGTTCCTTCTCATTTTGCAATCCCAAAAGGTTCTTCCCTTCATCTCGCAATGCTTCTCATGCACCTCTAGGCAGTAACCAGTTCAGTTTGCAAGGTGATTCAGGGACATGCTCTAGAAAATGATTTTTCTTAATAGATTTTACAATTTGAATAGTTGCAACAGATTCAAGCAAGATGCTACATTTAAAAATTCTGTTCCGTGACACTCTGATAGATTTCAGAATTAATCTTGAATGCCTGTACCATAATTCTTGTGTTTTTAGCACTCAACAACTTTTGCTTACTCCCTCTCCATTTACCTCATTACTAATTCTAAAAATCTCCTACTTCTTTTGGAAATCTTTCATGGGTTTGCTTTAGTCTGGCTCATTGATTTTTATTTCCATGCTCTTCCTGAAATTTTTCCTGAATTCTCACCATGTTCAAGTGGTGGCCTAACCTGCAGTCAGTGTTACCTGGCTCATTCTGTTCACAAAATATTATTATTACTTTAGTACTTCTAATTAGTTTTTCCTGTTTTTCCTTTCCTTTCGCTTATTAATTTGCTCTTTGTTTCTAAATTTTAGAAGACTAAAAATCACATTATTCAGGTCTATAAGTCTTATTTGTCATTGTTCTACATCTTTTCTCCAAAGTATAGAATAGAATAGAATATTTCGATTGGAAGGGACCTACAATGATCATCTAGTCCACCTGCCTGACTAATTCAGGACTGACTGAAAATTTAAGCATGTTCTTATGGAATAGTTCAAATGCCTCTTAAACACTGACAGGCTTGGGGCATGAACCACCTCTCCAGGGAGACTGTTCCAGTGTTTGACCAGCCTCTTGGTAAAGAAATATTTCCTAATGTCCAGTCTGTACCTCCCCTGGTGCAACTTTGAACCACTTCCACACATCCTATCACAGGATCCCAGGGAGCAGAGATCAGCACCTCCCTCTCCACTTCCCCTTCTCAGGAAGCTGCAGAGAGCAAAGCAGGTAAGTGCTAGTTAATGCATTTTTCTTTGACATGATAGTGTTGATTTTCTTCAGATGGGATTCACCTTTGTATGTGGTTGCAAAACGTTCAAGACCTTGGGGAACAAAGCACCCCTCCTTTTTTTTTTTTTTCTGTGTTTGTAATTACATTTTTTTTGGAGGCCTAAAGTATAATAGAAGATGTCTGCCTTTTGGCAGTGGTGGTACAGATGTTGGCAGTTTCCCCAAATTATCAGTGCACATCACACAGAATACTCAACATTCTAATTTCAAATCCCAGTTTGGAAACCAGGAGCTGCAAAAGCTGTACAGTGGACTAGTCATAATTAGGTTCTAAGTATAATGAAGTTTTCCTCCCTCCTCCTGTTTTGGAAATTACTGAACTAATTTCCATTGGAAGTCCCAAACAAAGAATGTCCACACTTTACAGCTAACTTGGTACTATGTGTACTACTTGGTACTATGTGTATTAATGTGTCCTTGGTACAGGACACAGAAAGCAATGTTTTCTGTGATCCTGAAAGAACTAGTTAACTATAGGTATTAGTTAACCCCTGCCAGCTGTGTCCAAAGTGTTAACAGGTTTTATGGACAATGTAAAATGCACAAAAAACCTGAAATTATCAATCAAATTATCTGCTAAGGAAGCTTTTCTTGGAACAGGACCTCTTAGAAAACAAAAGAAAACAAACAAAATGCAGATTATTTTATATGCCATTATCACCCTTAGACTCACTTTAGATAACACAAAAAATAATTACTAGAAAATAAAAAGACTGATTCACTCATTGGAACTATTTTTTTTCCCCCACACTTTTACCTTTATATTTAAAGCAATCATCAGATGAGGCTATGAAAACTTCCATTATGTTTTGTTCATAGTTATCTTAAAAAAAAAAGAGGGTGGAGGTTTATTATCTGGTTTCCATGAAATTCATATTTACGTATCATATGTAAAAAAAAAAAGTTCAATTTCTAGCTTATGAGAAACAGTCTGACTATCTTGGGTAGTACAAATTCTGACATGCAAGGGTTTGCTGCATAACAGAAGGTCAGCAAATTCAGTGCAGTTACCCCTTGTTTAAAAGAAAGCTTCTCCTACACTGGATCATGTTAAATAGCTGGTTATGCCACTAAGCATCAGGAAGCATATGCTGTTAGTATTACAAAATACCTTTTTCAAAAAAAAACCCCAAAAACTTATATCAATGCATTCTATAACAGGGTTGCCAATCTTCCTGAAAAAAATCAATGGAAATAATGCTAGAATACAGCTGAAGACAGACTTCATACAAATGTTTCACGATTAGAGAAAAATTTAAAAAACCAAACGTGGTACATACGCAGAACAAATGTGTTAAATACAACTTTATACTGGAAAAGTATAGGCAGCTCAGCATACCAAAATGATCTGAATTTTGAAGTGCTGAAGTGATTAACAAATTATGCTAATACTAGCTGTAACACACACTTGATTTTTAAAATGTCTTGTATTTGTTTTGAATCTGGTTTCCTTTATTATCAAACAATATATGAATTTATATTCATTTCACTGAATGTTTTAATATTCATAAGCCAATATGTATTTTGTGGTTTTGATTTAACAAACCAACTTTGGATACTTCAGATCAATATACTGTCATTGCTGTGACTTAAGCGGACCATTTAAAAAAAAAAAGTGACTTAGTTACAGATTCAAGAATAAGAAGATTCACACCAACTTACTACAAGGTATCCTCAGTATATATGTATAAGCACAAAACACACAAACACTGTGGAAATATTTGTATACAGTGAAACATGCAAGCACGGAAACTAGCCTGTAGTTAAAAGTTCTCTCTTCTTTCTCTGTATAGATGGAGAGGCAAATAGAGGAAACTAGCCTATGGTTAAAAGTTCACTTTCCCTTCTCAAGTTTCAAGTAAATACTCACAGTGCATTGGCATCTCACAACAGGTCATAATTGAGTTTAAAGAAGTCAGATTTCTCCCTGGCATTTCTTTGAGTTTGCTGGCAGATGCTCCTCAAACGTCTTTTTTTCTTAGGAGGCTAGACCTGATTAGTATCCCAGCTCAGGGAAGATGCTGGACGCAGGATCCAGTGTGATCCAGGGTCTCATTTAAATTTATTACTTATAGGGTCTGAGATAATTGACTTTCATCAAATATTTTTGCATTTCAGACCACCTTGGATGATGTAATATTCTGGTGCATTTCACCAGTAACCAAAGTGTATCATCTCCCTTTGGGCTCTGACTCAGGTACAAATGTACTAGGTTGTCAGGACGTGATGGACTGTTAGTATTGTTTCCAGTAAGGGGGACAGTGAAAACTAGGCACATTGAAGGGGTGCCTCAACGTGAGAAATCACTGTCATAATGGATAGCAGGATCCAGGTACGCCAGGGAAGTGCCTTGATGCTTGGGTCCACCTCTTCCAAAATTCATTACTGACTTGCCCTGTGTTGGTATATGACCCAGGATGGGAAAAATCACAGCAAGCACCAAGTGACTCAGGACAGGGGAGGTGCACCACAACTCAGCACAATCAAGAGACATCATGAAGATTCAACTGAATGCGTGTAAGCATGCATTTACATGCACATGTACATGTATGGATACATGTATGTACATGGGTATGGGTATATAGGTACATGCTCAGGTGAATATGCCTTGATTGAGGATAACTCCTTAAATAAAGAAAACTCAGATCAGCTGAGAAAGGCAGATTAAGAAAAAAGGTCTTTAAACAAGTCGTCTTCATTGCTTTTCAACCTTGCTTTCATTGGCACAGCTCGATCTCGATATTTGCTTCTAGCACTTGGAAAGCTGGGTCATATTGATAAAAGCCTGGACGCATGAAAGCATAGATAAGTTTTTATATGAACCTAAATGGAAAAAAGAAAAAGGAAAAATGAAAAATGGAAGAAGTTTCTGACACCTTCATTTTCTCCTATTCCATGCTTACATACTGAAAGATGAGCCAAGAACCTGCAGAAAAAAAGCATCAGCTGCATCCAAGTTACACATGATTTATGAAAACCATTCTTGTCTTCAACAAGGTTAGTGATCTGCCATTCTTTCCTAGACTGAGTTTTTCAGCCTGGCCCATATAGTTCCTACTTAACAGCCAGAAGACTCTCCCTTTCCTTTCTCTTTTACCTTTGTGGTGAATATTTGATTTTCAGCTTACAGTGCTGAAAATGGGAAGTTACATTTTACTGAGAGGAATCTATTTGGTGTCAAGAGTTACCAGTTAAACAACATCCTTCTGTTAACAGAACTCTTCCTATTATTTCTACTGCCCTGGGAAGTGGTTGACTGCTGCATCTACAATTAAGGCATGAGGCTTAAGAGTCAAACCCTGTTAGTATGGCAATAAAGGGAAGTTAAGCCATTCACTGCAGTGGGAGTAGGTACAGATTTTAAGTTTATGTGGAGAAAGTTTATTGTTGCTTAATTTAAAATTTATGCGTGTGGGTAGTCTGTTCTCATGTATGAATGATTTTTTACATTCTTACATTCTGCTATCAATAGATGAAAAAACTTACAGGATCACTTTGCTAACAATGATTCTTTTTACCTGACATCTTTGTTGAAATTTGTGCAGAATGTGATTTTTTTTTTGTAATGCCAACTAACATTTTTTCTTGTTTTGCTATTGATATTGAACACACATATTTTATATTTGTAACAGTTAGACTTTGCAAATAATAAGCATTCTTTATCAAAGAATGGAAGTAATCCTCAAAAAGTCCATTTTCACTTTTTATTTTTAATTTTGCAGTGACATTGTCTCTGCTGATAATGATGAGAAGCACTCTTCTGATGGGAAAACAGGCTGATGAAAACCTTGTTCCCTGTTCTAGGTTTATAGTAGTGGCTTGAAATGTGAGTTAAGACTTCAAGTTTTAGAATACCTTAAATTCTACTCTCACAGAAGTTAGATTACACAATGTCAAAGGGATGAGTTTTTTGCAGCTTTTAGGGAGTGAAATATAGCCTGTGTTTGCAATCTCCTATAAGTTCTCTGAAAACAAGGAGGAATTGTATTTGCTTGTGTTATTCTTACTCAGTTACTTGTCTTCAAACAAAGAGAAGAAAGTTGTGCGAGGATACAACTATGAAAAAGTCCAAGATAGGAGGAAAAAACCCAAAGGCACAGAAAAAGAAAACATGAGGCTAGAGCTATAGTCATTCAAATTGTTGCTGAAGTTTCATCCATTATGAGGTTCCCGGCTGAAACCCTTTTTTTAAATCCTCTTGTCCCTTGGTTGCAAAGAGTTAGTAAGGCAATTTAGTTCTTGAAGAACTTATAATCATGACAGAAAGGAATATTTTACAGCTGTGGAACCAAGCCACAGAAACATGAAATAATATGTGAACAGTACACATAAAAGATTGAACAGGTATTAAGGTATCGTACAGTTTTCATAAACTTAAAAATGTACCTTTTAATCACAATATTGTAAGATTTCACTAAGCAAGAAGTGCTACCTACCATATTCTTTCAAGCTGATAACATTTAGTGAAGAATTTAATTATTTAAAAATTAAATGTCATTAATAATTCCCTGTGTTAAATTTAGGAACATCTGTACAGTGACTGAAAACAAGTCGGTTGTTGTGGAAGCAGGGAGTAGTTTTGTACACTGGTGACTTAGTTAGCAGTTGTTTTCTCTTTCTTCTACGCAGCCAGCAATCTAGAAAGTCAGCCCCAAGGCCACAGACTTGCCTTGGAAAGCCTGGTATCAGAGTCCTACCCCTGAAGTACAGAATTCACCTTGCTCTGCAGCAAGTTTAATGCCTTCTTCCAAACAGTTTGGGTAGCCAAAGGATTTGTGCGGTATATAGAAAAAACACTATAAGGAGGAGTAAAAGCTTGTACAAAGTGAATTACATCAGATGATGAATAGACGTGAAAGGAAAGAATAAAAGTTTGTTCTACAGAGGCTTAATCTGATATCACTGTGGTACTGTGCGAAACAGTCTAACCGGAAAAAAAAAAAGGAGCTAGGATGGCTAAGAGCAATAAAAAACATAACATGATTTTACACTCCTAAGTGAGCAATAGGCCCAGCAGGGAAGCACCATAAAAGTGCAGTACAAGGTTCAGTTACTGATTAGACAGTAGTAAACAGGCAGGTATGTTACCATATGATAGGAAGCTGTTATGGGAGATGATTCTATTTAATTTCATTTCATGTTTTATTAAAATGTTCCATAGACAATAAAACAGACATTATTACATGAGAGACTTTAAATTGCTCTGATCTCACAGGTAAACATGTGTTAAGTCAATGTGGTTTTAGGCATTTTAAATAATAACTTCTTTTTCTGATTATGGTTTTAGGTAGACCATAATTGTTTTCTCTCCACATGAAACGCTTTTTAGATATCCATCATAAAAATATGAAACCAGCTCTGCCAGCTAACTCTGAAGCTCCTGTAGAATGCAATTTTGCCTCATGTTATGCTTTATTTAAAGGAAGACATCGGTGTAGTGTAACAAACTGTAATACTTTGGATATGACAAGTATCCTATTTTTTTCAATCCAAGCATGTTTCTCAGCTCATCTAATTTCAACAGTGAGAACATACTATGAGCAAAATGACAAAGCTTAGAATGCTGAGTGATTGAAAACTTTGACAGAATTAAACTCAAGCTACTTTAAAAAAATATACCTTAATTTAAATTCTGTTTTGTTTTAAAACAGTTTCTTGAATCACTTTGGGCCAAGAAGAAATGATAAAAATACAATTAACAAGGAATAAATTACTGTAAATAAAGTTATCTAATATGATGAAGCAAAGATGATTCAGGAAGAGTCCTGCTTACCTAGTATTTCCAACTTAGCCTACGCTATGTTTACTAATATAATTTATATGAGGTGTATCATGCCTTTCTTTCACATTTATAAGACAGTCTTAAATGGCCCAAAGCAAAGTAAAGTGCAGTCTCATGACATAATCCAGTCTCTCTCGTACATAGGTTTATGGAAACACAGGCAACGGAAACACAAGCTAGCCCAACACTAGATTGCCTTTGAGGGAAAATAAATCTCTTGTTCGTGTCTGGCTCTCTAGGAAATAAGAGAGGGAATGGTCAAGTGTTTACATAGTTATCTTGATTATTCCCACAAGCATTAATTAAAAGCTGTTTTTTTTTGACTATTGCTTTCCTCACATTGCAGCTTCCCCAGAAAAACAATTCACAAAAATACAAAATCTTTAGTCTACAGGAAGGAAATTAATTAAGCATTGAATGTTAAACATGATGGCTTTTATGGTTTCCACTCTTGTATTCACATCACACACTTACAAAACTCTCTTTTTACATTTTTCAGATGTAGCAGAAATATAATAATACTGGACTATCTGTCCAATTAAGGAAAAAAACAGAAAGTAATTGTTTACATTTTCTGAACAAACAGTAAGAAATTGTGGTTGGCAATGTTGTTCTTGGTCCTTGAAAAGAAAGGACTCTATGATTACGAGGACAACATCCATTTCTATTCTGCATGGAACAGTGAAGAATTCTCTAGATGAGGAGCTAAGGGGTGAATTAGTTTGTTTGTTATCTACTTCTGGAAAGATACTTTACCATGCATCAGTGCTTGTCTTTAGAACTACCAAAAAGATGTGGAGTATTTTGAGGTTACACTCGTACAATTTGATAATTTTTTTCTACAGAAAGTCAGAGGTTTAGAAGAAGCAATAGGCTTTTCTCTCAGCCTTTGCACATTTCTGAAAGTCAAATCCAAATCCAAACTTCCAAAAGATCTGAAACATTTGTTAAACTTCCCCTTACCTGTTCTTCAGATATTTCAAGCTTTTTTCCCAGAAGGGGCAATGTGACTAGTTCTCAAGAACTACCAAGAGTCGAAACTGTTCAAGGCAAATTATACCAGACCCTTGTGATTCAATTAGAGTGATAAATTAGCTATGAAAAAACATGGTCAAAATAAAGGGTAAATGGAGTCTTTTCTATTGTGTAAAAATGTATGAACGATTGCAGTTTGCTTACTATAACAACTGACCAATTAGGCAGTTACGTATATGAAAGATTTGTTGCCTATCTTACGTGTGCAAGAAAGAGTATTTGGCGAACATTTATATGATCTCTCCTACCCCAGCAAACACAGTATTTTTGTTTGTACAAACAATCAGCCTTGAGACAAGTTAATTCATTTATTTCATTGGTATATCTGAAGATGTCTGAAGTTTATTTTTAAATTTAAAGATAGTTGCATAGGATATGAGACTACGAGACACAAGATGAGACCCAGAAATATATAAATAGAAATAATTTCTCTTTAAGTTTCCAAACATGCTATAATAAAAATACCGTGTCATAATTTCAGTGGTAGGTAACAACATAGCCAATAGTCATGATAATATGCATGAGCAGAAGATCTAATCTGCCTTGTTTCTAATGAACTTCAAAACGTAAGATTTCATTTATACCTCAAAACAGCAATTATATATTCAAAGCATGCCAGTAACTATTATGCTTACAATGATTCTAAGAAAGTTTTTAATAGACAGAAGCTATTGCAGCAAAAGGTTTAAATGGAGGTACGCATAAACAGCAAAATAATTTATGGGTTTTGTCCTAACTTTAGGTTCTGTCCTTTTTACTTCCTTCCATCTGTTTTATGCAGTTCCTTTCGTTCTAATAGCTTGTTTCCTGCTATTGCCCTTCAAAGTTTTTCATCTATTTTCCATTTTTTCTTACAATCTACTGCTGTCACTTTTCCATGGTCTCTTCTTTCCCTTGTTCTACTCACTACAAAATACATGCTGAGGGATGAAAAGGCACCAGAAAAATGTTGTCCTATATTTCATATCAGTTTGGACTACTTAGAGGTTAACTAAGGTAGTGGCTCAAGGTCAACAAAATAAAAACCCAAATATGAGGGGGGTAAGCCATTAAAAACTGACAGAGAAAAGGAGGTATAACTGGGATACTGAAGGTATCGTTAGTTTATTGAAAGGAGTAGACACCTTATTACATAGTCACATACATGCATACACACACAGAGCTAAAGGGGTGATCAACTACAATAATTTTATGATTTTTAATTAGAGAAGCAGCCGTATAAGGCAGCATTTTCCCTTCCTTTCCCTTTAAAATGGTGGTTTCGACGTGAGCTGCCACTAAGCAGGACATTATTCACTGCATTGATGCCACCAGTAATACTGAGGATAAGCTACAAAGATATTCTCATCGGGGAGCAATTCAGGGAGGTAAAAATCAATTTTTATCAGCTTAAGCAGTAGCTGATTTATCCCATTCTCCACCACGGGGGGAAAAAAAAAAAAAAAACCAAAACCCAACAACAAAAAACAGAAAAAAGAAGTGCTTCTCTTGTTTGGGTTTTCATCATAAAAAAAAAAATCAAGCAGACAGAAAAAACAGAAAATGTGTTTGGCTGCTAATGCCCATGTCATGTGAAAGCAAACAGTTCATAGTGATGCATATACTCTTACACTGGCTGAATGTGCTTGAAATGAGGCTCCGCTTCACTGTTGTGCCTGCTTATGACTGAAAAGTAACTGTAGAAGGATGGGTACAGACTGTGAAAATGGAAGCTCTATGATTGAGAAACAGAGACATATGAAAGAAATTTTAACAGACAAAACTGGCATTTTGACCCACCCAAATATTGAAAGCTCTGCATTGTACTGCTAGTGACAAAGTAATTTATGATTTCAGATAGTCATATTCAGGGTTTTGTCCAGATCTTGAGCTGGATGGATTTCATATTCATGCACACCATGAAGACAGAAGGCTGTTTTTAATCATACTGATACAGCTTCATCTTCATCGAGTGCCCAGGCCAATTGGGCATTTAGTGCAGTTTTGACAGGTGAGATTCATCCGTGTGGAGACAGACATTTACCGAAGACTGAAGTGTTGATCTGTACCGAGGACACAATCAAGCCATACAGAAATCTTGCACTTAGCAGAGATAATCTTCACTTGCCATTGAAATTGTTTTTAAGGCCATCTTGTATTAGGAGGCTTAACAGAGCTGAGGATCCGTTCTCTAAAGAGAAGATGGATGGATTGCTTACCATTTTCTCCATTCCTCTAAGCTCTCTGAGAAATCAATAACAGATATATCCATGACTGTGACCGTGGTGCATTCAGTTTCAATATGGAAGAGGCAATTGAGTGAATTATTTCATTTTGGCTGTCTAATTTTATACTTACATTTTCCAAGCTTATCAGGTTCTGATTTCACAGCCACCCTTGTTTCATCATTTCTTATTTCTCTTTATTAGTAGGACCATTCGCTCCAACACTTTTGAAAAGACAAGTCAGGAATATTGATTTATCTTTTTTCTGCCTTGAAGGGTCTGTCATTATGCAGAGGTGACTAAGCTACTGCAGTCTCGGTAGTTGTTTATATATCAGGCTGCAGAAGCAAGACAAAATAAAGTGACTAAGTCTCAACAGAAAGACTGCTTTCTGTAGCACCATAGCACCAGCCCTTTCCCCCCATGGTAGGTACCAAATAGCTCACAATGCAGATCCTCCTGTTGATGGGCGTCTGGAAAGAATCCTTTTCTGCTCACTGCTTGCTGTTCCCTCTTGGCGTCCAAATTAGTCCATGTGCCTACGCACCACAGCACAAGTGAAAAAGGCACTGCTTTTGTCTTGTTGAACTTTAATATAGCTTCAATAACAGCTGCAAAAACTTGGACATTCAGCAACATAAGGCACGTCTTGCTGATAATCCCAAATATGGCAACCTTCAAATGTGTTTGGCTTTTACTTGACAGCTATTCTCTTCTAGCCCACATGCGACTGTGTCTGGTCCCTATATTTTGAATGGCTACATTAGCAGAAGTGGCACAAAGAAAGCAGGAGATCACATTCACTATACTTAGAACTATCTGCCATGTAACTGCTCATGAACTTTGTTGCAAGAAATGGCTAAAGTAAATAACATGGAACTTGGATCTTATCAGAGATGCACTATTATAACTTCCCAAAAAGTTCTATCTGGGAAATTCAGCCGCAGTATACAAAACGTGTGAAAACTTGGTTTTGCATTAAAAGTTCTGATGGATGGATTTTTCATGGATCCATGGATCCATGGACTCTGATGGATGATTTTTCATTAAATACCCTCTCTTGTACTTCCCTGTACAGAAGCCTCAATCAATCCTTTTTGGGTAATAAACTTTGCAATTCCTATCATTCCTGCTTTGTTTTCCCTTTCTAAATGTTTCATTTGTTTCCTCATCCACTCTAATGAAAATAGGTATTTTTTTTTTTTTGGTCAGCCACCTCAAGCACACGGAATAGATTTAATAGGTTTAACTGAAAAGTCTTCCACTAACATAAGCTGGGCGTGAAACATGTAAATTGAACTACTACTACTGTGTCACACAATGTTAATGGGAAACCAAATAATGGAGAATCATAGAATGGTTTGGGTTGGAAAGGACCTTAAAGATCATCAAGTTCCAACCCCCCTGCCATGGACAGGGACACCTTCCACTAGCCCAGGTTGCTCAAAGCCTCATCCAGCCTGGCCTTGAACACCCCCAGGGATGGGGCACTCACAGCTTCCCTGGGCAACCTGTTGCAGTGTCTCACCACCCTCACAGTGAAAAATTTCTTCCTAATATCTAGTCTAAATCTACCCTCTTTCAGCTTACACCTGTTACCCGTTTTCCTATCACTACACTCCCTGATAAAGAGTGCCTCCCCATGTCTCCTATAGGCCTCCTTCAGGAACTGGTAGGCTGCTATATGGTTTCCTCGGAGCCTACTTTTCTCTAGGCTAAACAATTCTTTCAGCCTGTCCTCGTAGGGGAGGTACTCCAGCCCGAACAATTATTGTTGTCAGTTTCAATGCATGTTTTCCTAATGATAAAAATGTATATATACATATATGATACAGAATGTATGTAAGTTTGCAACACATATGATATCAGATATACAGCAAGTACAAATATTTTTAATTTTATTTATGTAGTTGGCCAGCTCGTTATACTCTGTATCAGGGGAATGTAAAATCTAGGCCCCACTTCCTAATGGAGATTTGTTTTTCAGATGAGTGGCAAACAGAAAAGTGGTCATAACAGCTGGCATTAGATTTCCACAAAGTTGGGGGGGGGAGGTGGAACAGAAGGTGTATACCAGGCCAGAATAAAGTGTCTGTAGTTTTTGCTAAAAAACTACATTGTAGTTAATACTGTGTCTTTAATAAAGCACTTGAAGATGGAACTATTCTTAAAACACTAACATAAAAAATGAAGAAAAAATAGTTCAGAATGGCACAAAAATCAGGATGACTTAGAAAAACCATCATTGTACTACTGCTCAACAGAACAGTGGTAGCACATTTGTATGATAAGGGCAGGAATATCAAAAGATTGTAGGTAAACTCTGCCTGTCAGACTAGGTTAGTGAGAATTTTTGGCATCTGGCACTGTAAGTATCAGATTTTAGTAATGATAATATGAAGCTCAGGGGTGGGGTAATGAGTGTTTACTTTCTGCCCCATTCAGTAAGATCAAATTAATTATGCAGTCCATTTTATCCTTGACTTTTCATACCAAGCTTAGGACTAGCTTTTCTCCTATCCCCTTCCATAGATGATTTCCCTTCCATCCTCTCAGAGCCTTCATCTCCTGCCAGAATATTCACTAGCAAGAAGCACTCAAAGCCCCAGAGAACTCCATGTCCTGGTGGGAAGCTCAATGCCATCCTCATTCTGATGATCAGAGGAGAACTGGTGAGAGCCAAAGTGTGACAAGGGCAGGCAACAGAAGACAGCTCTTGGCAAGGTTTACTGAATTCTCAGCAACCTGCCTCTTCTTTGACAGATTAGAGTCCTGATATTTAATGTGTGGTTCCTGTGCGCCAGGCTGCAGCCACTACTTTTGCTTCTAAGAGACTTGCAGCAGCTGAGGGTGCAATTTCTCTCTTACTAAGAACTGTCTGTATAATGTTCTCTACTGTTTTTTGTGGGGAAAACCAAACTGTCAGTTTTCTGGATTTGTGCATAAAGGAAAGCGAAGTAGAAGGTCACTGCACTTAGTAATCTATGCAGTAAATACCAACAAAATGTATATTTTTATCCCTACATGAAGGGCAAGTATCATGTTCCTAATTATTACACATTCAATTGTAAAAGGTTTAGTATTTGTATCATATAAAAGGCATTGAAAAATCCATTTTTTTCATGAAGAAAATATTTATTTTAATTGGCATTTTCTACTTTGCCACTTTGCTTTGGATGCCTTCATTTGTGGTAACATATAGAGATGTAAAGAACACAGACATAGCAGTCCCATAGATTCTGCTAGCACTGCAATATAACATTTACAATGGAAGGGTGTCTCAATATCTTGTTTAACACTGTTATGATCCTATAGGATGCTAGAACTTTTTGTTTGTTTGTTTGTTTGTTTGTATAGAAGAAGCTTTACTTTTTAAATGACATAACTCAGGACTGGACTTCTCAAACTCATATACAAATTTTGTAGGAGCTTCTCAAATTTGCTTACAGACAGCAGCTGCATACTGACTGCCAGCAGTGCCTATACATGAGCAAATTTAGGATGGAAATTGTGCTACAGAGCTTTTTAACGTTAGGTTTATGTAAATAAAGTTTTCTGAGACTAAAATGAAGAGTTTCCAAATACAGCTCACAATCTTTAGGGAAGTCAAAACACCACATTCTTTCCAAATTGGAACCAATGCAAAGCTGCTTTTCTCTGTAACATAGTTATTTTGGACTGTGACGGGTTAGCCCTTGGCTGGGAGCCAAAACCACACACCCGCTCACACCATTACCCCCCACACATGAGGATATGGGAGAGAGTTAAAGGGGTAAAGGGAAAAGGGTTGAGATAAGGACAATTTAATAACTAAACTACAATAATATTGAAAATAATACTATATACAAATATACAAATGAGTGATACACAGTGATACTGCCCCCCCACCCGATGATAAAACTCAGCCTGTTCCCAACTAACGATCCCGGAGCAGAGAGAGTCCTGAAACCACACTCACAATTCCCCCAGGAAGGGGGCGCACTGCTCCCAGAGGCACTCAAGGAACGGAGATAACAGTCTGAGTGTCCCAGACTGAGAGCCAACCGGGGTTTGGGGGAGTTGGGGGAGGGCCTTGGAAGAGCAACCACCTGGAGCGAGATGATCTAGAGCCAAAAGAGATCCGGAAAAAAAAGGGACCTGGAACAAAAGGGATGATCTTCCTGAGGGTCCTCACCTATATGCTGGGCACGACATGTATGTTATGGAATAGATTATCGGCTACTCTGAGTTTCAATTCTGAACCTAAGATCAAATCCTGGGCTAGTAACTGGGGCTGTGCTCCTTCCCAGTCCGCCCTCCCCCCCCCACACACACATCTGCCGGGAGCAGTTAAGCTGAAAGACCTTGAGCATCCTGGCAACAACTGTAATCACTTCTTACCAGCTCTCTTCTGAGTGCAAATCCAAAACACAGCCTCTTGCTAGCTATTATGAAGAAAGTTAACTCTGTCTCTGCCTAACCCAGGACACGGACTTTGTCAATTGCAAAGCAGAAAATAGAGTTTTATCTGCAATTCACATTAATTAATGAACAAAGACTTATAAAGCTATATTTCACACTTAAGACACCTTACACAGCTCCAGCAATGCAAAACCTTACTGTAAATGAAAATCAGCCACGGTGTTATTAAGTCAGTGTACCACAACAGTCTCCAAAGGTGCATAAAGGGTTTGGGTCATGCCACTGCTGCTAACTACAAGAAAAAAGGCAAGACTAGAAATTAGTATAATACTTTCAGAGCAGAAATGGCAGACATTATGATGTCTAATCTAGGTGAACTAACCTGGAGGTGAAAAAAATTCTAAATAGTCATATCAAACCTGAAATAATTGGTGGGACACAGACAGGAACACATTCATCGCATATATCCTTCCACTTGTCTTAAAATATTCTTTGTCCTTCAAAGAATATAGTAAAACCTTTTAGACAGAAAAAAGATAATAGCTGTCAGGATGTATAGTAATTGATAAATGTAGTCTCTATCAATTAGTTTCTGTATATCTATTTCACTGTTATAAAACCCCATTTTTTTCTTTCCATTTCCTAGCTGTACACTCAGCTTCTCATTTGTTAAAAATACTGAAGATTGTGTGGGAAAACAAGCACTATTTTTTTTCTTTAAACCGTGTTTTTAGGGGTTTTTTTCCCATCAAAGAAAATGTAGAGAATGCAATGCCACACATTCCTCCTGGAACTCACGCAACTCATCATCACCCAGGGCATTTCAAAGTTATTTGGAGGAATTCGTGTCCAGAAAGTCACCCCTTGTGTAGAAAAAAAAAAAAAAATTCAAGTTTGGTAAGTGGTGGTTTTTAGTGAAATAGTACCTGAGTATGCTTTGTCACTTCTTGAAATTAATGACCCAAGACTGTTTTTATACTACATTATGAGACTGACACCTAACAAGAGCTGTGGAAGAATATGCTTTTTTTAAGACTTGTTAATTTAAATTATGTAAATTAATTGGCTGAGGTTTGAGAATAGATTGTGAAATTCTATCATTTGGACTCCTTTATTAGTCGAAAAGTCAGGTGTTGAAATTCTTTTAAAGCAGTGTTATTCTGTTCTCTGCTGGTGTAGCGTGGGCAGATTCTCACTTGTTAATTATACTGAGAGCACAGAAAAGGATAAAAAAATCTTCAACAGAAGAAAAGAACAAAATGCTTTTCACTGGAATGTACTTAAGTTTCTGTCCTTATGTATATATGGGATCAATATCTTAAAGAAATATGATGGAATCAAAGAATGAATCTTAGGATGTTTGGGTTGGAAAGGACCTTTAAAGGGACTTCCAGTCACCGGGGACGTTGCCTGACTTCCATGCCTTTTCAAATATGATGGAGAGCAGCTCAGTAACTACATCTGCCAGGTCTGAGAGTCTGAGATGCGTCTCCTCAGGTCCCATTGACTGGTGTGTGTTCAGGTTCCTCAGGTGCTCTCAAACCTGATCTCCTGTGGTGAGTGGAACTTCATTCCCCCAGTCATTGCCTTGAGATTCAGGGACTTGACAGATGTGGGAATAGCAATGGTCAGTGAAAACTGGGATAAAGAAATTGTTAATTACAACAGCCTCATCTCATTTATCAGAGGGAGCACAACTTGTTTTGTCTTCCTTTTCTGACTAACAACCCTGTAGAAGCCTTTCTTACTCTTCACACTCCTGGCCAAATTTATCTCCGGCTGTGCCTTAGCTTTTTTGATCCCACCCCTATACTTCCAAGCGATATTCCTATATCCTTACTAGGATGTACGTCTCTGGTTGCACTGCCTATGCATTTCCTTCTTGTGGTTTCAATTTGACTAGGAGGTCAAACGGGAATCAAGAGTTCCCGTGCCCTAAGAAAAACGTCTTTAAGTAGACACCAGCTCTGTTCTCCTTTATCCTTGAGGGCAGTTTTCCAGGGGGTCTCATCCACTAGTTTCTTAAACAACTGAAAGTTTGCTTCACTAAGTTTTAGGGTCCTGACTACACTTTTTGCCTGGCTGGTATTGCCCATACCATTCCTGCAATGATCAAACCTGCAGTTCTCTTAATTGTGGTAATTATTTTGACAGAAATAGTAAAATACAATTTCTTTCCAGAAACAGGGGTTTGTGGCTACAGTTTCACTACATCACTAACACCAGAATCTCTCAACTAAGTGGAATGTGAAAAAGGTTGCAAGTCAATTAATTGTTGAAGCCTCTCTGAAAGAACATGGGTATTTCTCACATTTCTCAATGGAAAGGAATACTTGAAAAGCTCAACACAAAGCAAGAAATAGTATTAATTTTGTATTTGTGATTTGTATAGTTAATGATCAGGTCAAAATTTGGGTTCATTTATCATTGTTCTCTTCACTTCCGTGACTGACCTTAACAAACTCATGTGGCCTTACTCCCATATGGAGACAGTCATGTCCCACAGAACAGATTATAAATCTTCATTTCTATTGGGAAAATTTTACATTTAAAGCAAACAACCAAACCAAACAAACACTTAAAAAAAATCCTCCTTTCCACTACTTAATTTCTATAAGTTGTTCAGACTGCATTAAAATTTAGTTATAGCCACATTTCCTTCTTTGTTCTTATGAACCAAGAATACTAAAGGTAACACACTTGAACAAAGATCATTTCTGTATAGATTAAAAACCTAATTGCACTGAGTTAGTGTTTAAAATTGTATGAACAGATATTAACCAAGATTCATTAAAAAAAAAAAAACCAAAACACTTCAGAGTGACTCCTTCAGATAAGTGATCAAAGAACTGGAATAGATGAATGTGCATGTTCATCATCATTATAAATCCAGGAATACAATGAGCAGCTATGAGAGAAATTTCTAGCATGAATATTTACATGGGAATAATTGTCTATTATATAGAAAAAATAAATAAGTAACTACTAGGTAAAATAGCCAGATGCTGCTTATATTCACCAGTGAAGTGAATTATAGGCATTGTGGACAGGAATTTAATTTCTCCCTAACAGTGCTCTCATTAAAGTTAGTAAGAGGTTTAATAAGATGTATCGAAATGATGGGATTGAGCCAAACCTCATATTTTTATAAGTATTACCATTTCAGCTCTATCATGCATGAAAGACTTTTTTTAAACTCAAACCAGAAACTTGTCTGAAGATATTCCTGTTAGTTAGCAGGAATCTGTAAACTGAACTGTTCATTTCCTAAACACCGTCTAGGAGTAAAATAAACTACCAATTTTCCCCAAGAGAGAGAGTGGTAAAGGTGACGCTATCAGAGGAGCCAGGTAGAGACCTGTTCAAAATCACCAGGAAGAAAATAAATAATTTTTATGCAAAACATAAATAAATAAACAAATAGCAAAGGCTAGACCAAAAAAAAGACATATTACCGGCAGAAAGCACTAAGTCTACAAAACAGGATAACAATGAAGAAGATTAGGAAACATGATGGAAATAGTAAAAATGGACTCATGGTATTTTCCAATACCTGTTGAATAGGCAAGCTGAGTTTTAACAGAAAGCTAAACATTCAACACAAATGTTTTGTCAGCTCTCTCCTAGACTTTTGGAAGATGGCCATACCAGGAAAATAAAATATTCAAGACCAAATGTTTTCATTACCTACCCTGAATCAAATAGCAAAACCAATGACTAATTGAGCAATATCCCAATAGCTGTCCTGACCAGAAATAACATTGGCAACAGAACGCTGCTTATTTTTTCGCAGATGACAGAAAGGAGACCGTAGGACACTTTCCTATACCTTATTAAATCCTTTTGATATAACACCTTCAATGCACCTGTTGCAATTTTACTCAATCAATTACATTATTAAGATACGGACATAATGGCCATGTACAGCACCATCAGCAGCAGGTGTTTCCTGCTTGGATACTCCTTGCAATTTTGGCTGGAGTTGAAAGATTCATAATAGTTACTAGCACATAGATTCACAAAGCAATAAGTTCTTGCTCAGAGCTACAAAATCAAGTAATGTTAAAAAATAGATATTTACAAATTAAAAGATTCTGGTTTATTTCTGATTAGATACATCAGTTCTTGTAAGAATACACAACATTTTTCAAGTTAAGCAAATATGTTCGGATGTAAATGAAATTGTAAATTCTGAGTAACCTATTTCCAACACACTGTATGCAAACAGCAATGGTCGTCTTTGTACAATACCACACCTTCATTTTGCATGGTTCAGTATCTATAACATATCTCATTTGTAAAAATACAACCAGAGATATTTCATTTTCCCTCTGCTTGCAAATGTGAAAAAAGAACTCGGTTAACAGCCATTGTTTAGTTAGGTTGTTGCAGCAGTAACAGTGCTTGTAAGTTTATTAGCTACTTGGGTAATGCAAGGAGGGGAATCTAAATTAGATTTGACAGAAAGATCTTGCATTGTAAGCTCTCTTTTAGTTGCCTTTTTTGAAGCTTTTTCTCTGTCCTAACTGTGACTAGAGGGATGAACAACATATACTCTAGGAAAAAGTCTGTGTTTAGAGTCCATACAAGAGAAGGTTGGAAGACAGGATTTTTGGTAAGATATGGAAATAGAAATACTGTCAAATATGCCTGATATCATTGCACTTATAACTTACCAGGCACATGAAAATGGGACCATTTTTTTTCGGCTGGTCATTAATGTTTACACAAGTGCTTTAAAGGGCAGATGTCAACGGGCATTTCTCTGCTGTCTACTCAGTCCCACAGGACACATCTCCCTGTTGTCCAGGCTCATTGTAGACCACAGGGACAGGTAAGTGTCCCCGTGGTCTACAATTACTTTCAGAACACACTGAAGGGAGCAGTGGCATGAACAAACTCATCAAAACTGTCACAGAGAGGCTTAGGTCTTTCTTATCTTCTTATTCTTGTGACTCTGTAAGCATCTTTCCCTGTGCAAGTTCCACAATGTCAGACAAGACACTGTCTCATTTCAGCTGGGACAGAGTTAACTTTCTTCAGTAGCTTGTAAGAGGCTGTGTTTTGGATTTGTGCTGAGGAGAAGGCTGATAACATACTGAGGTTTACAGTTGGTGCCAGGACAGTCAAGGACTTTTCAGCTTCTCTTGTGACAGTGTCTGCAGGTGCAGGTGAAGGTGGGAGGAAGCACAGCCCCAAGTACTAGCCTAGGATTAGGCCTTAGGTTTAGGACTGAGACCCAGCTTGGCCAATGGTATATTCCATATCATACACATCATGCCCAGTATATAGATGAGGGTCTATATGGAAGATCTAACTTGCTCTTTCTTGGGGTCATCTCTCTCCTGGGGTCACTCATCTCACTGGGTTGTCTCACTTTCTCAGTTGGCTCTCGGATGCTCAGGCTCTTATCTTTTCTGGGATTGCAGTTTCAGCACTTTCCCTGTTCCAGGATCACTAGCTGGGAATGGCATGAGCCTTGGTCTTTAGGTGGTGAGCAGTTACACTTTGTATCACTTGTTTGTATATTTGTATATATTATTATTCTTATTATTATCATTATTAATTATCATTATCATTATCATTATAATTTTCAATTTTACTGTAGTTTACTTATTAAATTGCTCCCATCTCAATCCATGAGTCTGTTTTCCCTTTACCCCTTTAATTTTCTCTCCCAGTCCTGGGAGGGGTGAGGGTGAGCAATCAGTGGCATGAAATTTCTTTGCCACTAGTTCAGTTCAAAACCACAACAGACACCCATTGATAACCATTGAAGTTATGCATCTTGAACTGGGTATTTTACTTATATGGTGTACTATCTGACCGTTTTCATTCCCAAAGGCAGTTAGCTTGGACATGTGGTTCTCTGCTACCTTGCTGCTGGAATAGGCCACAGCATAGTCTGCCACTGAGCCCTCTGGATAATTTCAATGAGTAATAAACTACAGTTAGTCTATGCCTTTCTGTCCAGAAAAGACTCAAATGTGTCAACAGGTGAGAAGAACTATTGAATTAAAATGCAGGGTGGGCAAAGAATCTCTGCTCCAATGCCACATCCCAGTCAGAAAATAAAGCAGAGTTATGAACCTAGATTAAGACTCCCTGTAGACCAAAAATAGTTTCTCCAAATAATACCTCACTTGTGCTTGCTGATCTGGTTTATGCATACACTTTTCCTGCTGCAGGAAAAAATCTTATAAAGGAAGAAATATAGAGGAAGAACTCAGACAGCCAGGTCTCCATGTGTTCAGCTCCTCTACAAAAGCTAAAATTCTCAAGCAAGATAAACATCTAGGAGCTCCCACTGACAACAATTTGCACCTATGAATCTGAACATTTACTGAGGCTGCTGGATGCTGAACCTACTGGAAAATCCCATCCAAGAAGAATCTTTCTTTGAAAAAACAACATCCAAAGGGTTGCTGTTTAAAGTAGTTTTAGTAGGAGAAACTGACATATCAATTCTGCATCGCCTGCAGGTTTCACTTAATTTGATTTTTGAACTACCTTGAGTTTTAAAAATGAAACTGAGTTTAAAATTGATTTATTTGTGAATTGCTGGGTCTAGTTCCTCTGGATATTTATTAAAATAATTTTATAAAAATTTAGTTCACTTACATCAAACATGTGTCACTAACTTTATACCTGTAAGAAATAAGTATAAATATATTTATACTTGTACAAATAAGTGTTGAAAGGATGAACTTCTGTAACTATTTCCTTCTAGTTTAACACAACCTTACCATTCAGAATTCAAAAATATTTTGTTCTCATAGGACAAATCCATTTTCCAACGGTAATTTGATTTCAAACAATAGAGAATCATAGAGTCATTATTTTAGCCAAAGGATATCCTTGACTATGTACGAGATAGCAATATATAAAATAGTTTGTCTATGATACATGAGAGATTTATTTAAGATTTATGGATAAGGATATATAATTTTAAATGTGGAATTTTAAAATTTGGTTTATAAAACCATCTTCAGAAGTTTTTGATTAACTGAAAAGGTACTCAACAATAAACTTGTAATAAACACCTGAATAAATTTCAACATCACTTAAATTACTTCCATCTAAAAATACATGTTCATGTTATGTAGTTTTTCAATATATTGGCTTAGCATTAGGCTATGGTTTAAGCATTACTGAGTGTACAGCATTGTTTTGCCACGTTACTGAGGGTTCAACATTGTTTTGCCTCTTCTGGGGACAGAAGACTTTGCAGTGCCCAAGAACAGAATGGGAAGGATGTCACAACAGAGGCATCATATTCTCCTCTTTCCACACTCACCACAAAAAGGTGACTTTTCCCGTGCAAGGAAATAGACTTCATATCCTTGCAGAACCTGCTTACGCTTTCTGCCATTCTTTCTGCAGCACGTTGTAGTAACAGCAGTATGTCAACACAGAATCAGGGCCTAACCTTATAAGAAGTTTGAACAAAGAAGTAAAGGAACTAAATATAATTTGGCCATGACAGTACTCAGAAATCTAAGGAGAAATACTTTGTTGTTATAATCCTGAATTATATGTTTATGATACGTTTAAATACTGAAGCTAGATTTATTGTAATCTCTAAGGGGACTCCAAAATACTGAAAAACACTGGTAAGCTCCATCAACTGCTATTAAATACCTTCAGTGAAACAAAACAGATCCTAACGCCAGTTTTGAGTACAACACATTCAAATCTTAGTTTCATTCTCCTTTTGTTAGTGCATGTTAGGATTCTCTTATTCTTCTACATAGTAATGGAGAATATACCCTAAAGAGTTTCATGTGGTAGAGGTAGTACACATGTGGTAGAGGTAGTACAAACTTCCAGTTTGCTACTTGATAGAGTATCCATTGTTAAATAAAAAACCTCTTGACTTCTAGAAAACTGAAGACTCTAATACGATTTAAATGATCTCTGACCTTGAGCATATTTTCATTAATCACTTCAGGGATTAAATCACAGCTCATCTGCCCTGTGACAAGCTTCTGCTTCTGTTCGTATGGGCACTGACCACAAACTATTTGCTTAAAGTTCTTAATAAGTGCAC
The DNA here is from genome assembly GCA_011057875.1 of Pterocles orientalis. NCBI lineage: Eukaryota > Metazoa > Chordata > Aves > Pterocliformes > Pteroclidae > Pterocles > Pterocles orientalis. The sequence continues at coordinate 547,496 of WKFP01014831.1, read as the reverse complement.
TTATTTCACTTATATAAGATGCTGCTGCTGGTGTCCATGACTAAAAAAGGTCACAGTTCAGCTCCTGCTGGACAGCAGCCCCCATTAGAAAAACTGTATCTATAATTCAATTTAACTAGCCAATATTTCCTGCGGTTGATACTAGTGGCTCGTAATTTTTCTCTATCACTTAGGTCTTAGGTGTAATTTCAGCATTATGCCTAATTTACTATTTTGCACATTTTTCATTCTGGGGTGCTTTTTCAAATAAAACCATAACTTAGAACCTATTTATGCAGCTTTTACAACTCACAGTTAAAGATTTGGGGCTTTCCTAAATAAAAATTCAGACACTTTACCTGGAAAAATATTTTACTAAGTGGGATTCAACTACGTTTCTTGTTTATAGAAGTGATATTAACATGCAAATTTAAATTGCCAGGGATCAACAAAAAAGCCACATTCAATACCTATTAAGGATTCAGATTCAACCTGTGCAGTACTCAATATCAAGTGTGATATTGGAATTGCAGAGGAGTGGAGGTAAGAGTCAGTATTCAAATCAATAGTGAAGAGTAATCATCTCATATACAGAAAACACATTCTTCAGATCTACTGTAGAACACTGAAACATATCCCTACTTAATCCTTGCCCCAAGAAAGTGACTAATGAATTTGAGCTACCTATCTTTCACCAAAAGTATTTAAATAGAGGTATAGAGAATATAAGAATTGCAATTTACCTGACATTAATCTAATTTTAGTCAAAACTCTTAAATCTCACTACAAATCCCTTTAGAAGAGTCAAAAATTCAGAATTTTCATAGACTCCTGGATTTTTTCTTTTAGCTAAACAATGACAAACTGACTTTTCATCTCAAAATTTAGAGCATTATATACGATATAAGTATTTCAAGTCACAAGCAACAAAAAGGATAGTCATTTCACTTTAGAAATTATTTAAATCCCTTGAAGTCGGTAAGGCTAGGTACATTGAATCTTTTAGAGATTTTGGAGCAGACACTGTATTCAATTCCCTGTAAATCTTGGGCTTTTCTCTTTTTTTCTTTTTTTTTTTAGTGAAATGGACTTGCATATTCTTGTCCCTAATAGATTTTCTAGGTAAGAGCAGCTTCAAAGCACTAAGCAAAGGGGTAAGTCTGTATCTTTTAAAAACAAACATATATTAAGATTTTTCAGAATTGCCGTGACTGTTGGATGCTTCAATGGATTGAAGTGATTGGATTCCTCGGAACTAGATATCTACGTCAGTTATTCTACAGTATAATAAAAAACTGTTTGTGGGAAATGTTTCTGTAGGTGTGATTTTCTAAAGAGTTTTCAATAATTCACATAGAAATCCAGTATTTTCTGTTCTCTTGACATTTACAACTCTCGTTTCCATCACATGCAACTCTCCTCTCTCTGGTCTTCTTCATCTGCTTGGAAACACCCCTCTCTCCCACATGCACCTCCTCCTGCTCCTCCTTCCTCTCATCCTGCTTCTCTTCCTCTTCACAAGACTTCAGTAACATCTGCCCTTGGACAGTTCATTTCTCTCCTGGTTTGTATTCACACTCATGATGGGGTCTACCCGCTCTTCTGCCTCTCTGAAATTAATTCCTAGTCTCAGCTGTCTCCTCTATGCTTTGCAGAACACCTACTGTAGTCTAAGACAGCCTCAGTCAACCATGACCACAACTTTCCTTTCTTTAGGTTATTGATTTTTAGGCGTCCCCAAATCCCTTTCTCTGATACAGAACCCTTTACCACTGACTCAGGAGAATTTAGCAAGCTAGCTAAATGACTTTTCAGCATGTCTGTGATGGTTTTGCCCTTCGCTGGAGGCCAGCCAACACAGCTATTCATTCAATCCCGGCCCCCCACCAGAGGATAAGGGGGATAATTAAAGGGGAAAAGGGAAAAAAGGACTCATGGGTTGAGATAAGAACAATTTAATAATTAAACTACAAATAAGATAGAAAATAATAGTCTTGCATCTGGGCAAGAACAACACCAGGTTCCAGTATAAGCTGAGTGCTGACCTGTTGGAGTGTAGTGTAGGGGAGAGAGACCTGGGGGTCCTGGTGGACAGCAGGATGACCATGAGCCAGCACTGTGCCCTCATCGCCAAGAAGGCCAATGGCATCCTGGGGTGTATCAGAAGGGGGGTGGTCAGTAGGTCAAGAGAGGTTCTCCTCCCCCTCTACTCTGCCCTGCTGAGACCTCATCTGGAATATTGTGTCCAGTTCTGGGCCCCTCAGTTCAAGAAGGACAGGGAACTGCTGCAGAGAGTCCAGCGCAGAGCCACGAAGATGATTAAGGGAATGGAGCATCTCCCTTCTGAGGAAAGGCTGAGGGAGCTGGGCCTCTTTAGCTTGGAAAAGAGGAGACTGAGGGGTGACCTAATCAATGTGTATAAATATGTGAAGGGTGAGTGTCAGGAGGATGGAGCCAGGCTCTTCTCTGTGACATCCAGTGATAGGACAAGGAGCAATGGGTGCAAGGTGGAACATAGGAGGTTCCACTTGAATATGAGAAAAAACTTCTTTATAGTGAGGGTGACAGAGCACTGGAACAGGCTGCCCAGAGAGGTTGTGGAGTCTCCTTCTCTGGAGACATTCAAAGCCTGCCTGGATGCATTCCTGTGCAATCTGATCTAGGTGTTCCTGCTCCGGCAGGGGGATTGGACTAGATGATCTTTCGAGGTCCCTTCCAATCCCTAACATTCTGTGATTCTGTGATTCTGTGGAGTATATACAAATATACAAATGGGTGATACACAGTGATACTGCCCCCCCACCTGATGACCAAGGCTCAGCCCACTCCCAGCTAACGATCCCAGAGCAGGGAGAGTCCCAAAACTGCACTCACAGAACAGAGGTAACAGTCCAAGCATCCCAGACGGAGAGCTGACTGCGGCAGAGGACGGTGGGGAGGGGAAGTCCAGACTGCCTGGAGCAAGATAACCCGGAGCAAAAGTGATGCGGAACAAAAAGGGACGATTGTTCAGACGGTCCTCACTTATATACTGGGCATGACATGTATGTTATGGAAAAGATTATTGGCCACTTTGGGTCTCAGTCCTGAACCTAAGATCAAATCCTGGGCCAGTAACTGGGGCTGTGCTCCCTCCCAGCTTCTCCTGTTTGTGGGCAGCTGGAGAAGCTGAAAGACCTTGGCAGCTGCATAAACATCAATTTTTATCAGCTTTCTTCTGAGCATAAATCCGAAACATCCTCTTGCTAGCTATTACGAAGAAAATTAACTCTGTCTCAGCTTAACCCAGGAAAATGTCGCTCTCCTTCAGACAAAATAAAAACAAAAACCCCTGTGATAACACGAAGAAGCACTGTCCTGTAGAAATGTGATAACACTGTATGGGGAAGTTGTACGTATACTTTACTTTTTGCTAATATCAAAAATAGTTGTAATTGTTCCCACAGCAAATATGTGAGAAAATTAGATTATTTTGGTGGATTTCTATTATATTGTAAGGAGACGTTAGTTCAAATTCATGTGCATTTGCAAAATGAGGATTTAGTAAGCCACTTTCTTATTTCAAAACAAGCTACAGAATTGCTAATGCTTTTAAAAGTACACTGCATGTAAGCCTATCCAATTCCACTGGCAGAAAATCATCTGAGCCTCTAGACGTATTACACATCACTAAAAGGACATATTGCCACAGAACAATCCAACAGGTTCATCACAATTTATTTATTACACTTTTCACTACAATTTTGTGAAGGAAATTGATTATTGAATAGTCTGATCAAGATTATTTTCCAGTCCTTCACACTTTTACACATACAATACTACTACTTTGAATGATACAGGAATTTTATTAATCCATAAAATCTGTGCATGATGAAGTAAATATTAACTTTTTGTTATAAAGAAAAGATTAGTAGATAGATTTCCTTAAATGAAAAGCAACTTTTAAATGATTGTAAACTACAGCCATAATTAAACTTTAGGAACAGACACATTTCATACAAGAGTTAATTGGAAAGTTTATCTTTAAAATTGCCACTTAATAGCAAAAAAATAAATCACAGTATGATGCATCAGTGAAGATCTGGCTGCTTGTAGTAGTGATATTGAATAATATCCTACTATTGCTATTTCTAGACAAGAATTAGATCTAAATAATATTGTTTACAAAATTCATGACTTTTACATTTTTTGCTTTCAGTCCTCACATCTCTTTACATTAATTTCTTGCATAATAATTTTGGTAAATATTGTGTAAAAGGACAACGCTGAATCAAAAAATATTTGAATAAAATATGTTTGAAATAAAAAATGCTGTGACAACAACATGGCAAACATGACATAAAAAACCTCATAAATAAATATTGCAATGGATGTTGGTTCTGCAAAAGGGTTTTTTTCAATGCAGATTAATTTTTGGTAGAGACTTTATATAACATATTTCACAAAAGTGAAGGTGTACCAAAAAAGGGCAAAGAAAATCCAAGCTTTTATCATGCTGGGAAAGATAATCTTTTCAAAAGGAATCAGGATATGAAAATTACTGTTTCAATATATAAAAGAAAAAAAGAAGGGGGCGAGGAATGACCCTTGAGGAAAGACAGTAATTGCAAATTTCTCACGAGAAGAACTCCTTTTTTTTGCATCTTAAAGTATATAAACATATTGTCTAAATATATAAATAAAAACTAAAGAGCACATAAATCAATTAGTTATCTAAACTACCATTTAACAGCACAAAAAATACTACCAAAAAGTCCACAAATTGCACAAATTTTCCAATTTCCTTTTTTTACATTTTAAATAGTAATTTTGCACTTTGATAATTTTATCACAGTGCAATGTAGAATAGCAGTATCTGGTTGAAACTTCTCAGAGCTAGGTTGCCCAGAGAAGCTGTGGATGTCCCCTCCCTGGAAGGCCAGGTCGGATGAGGCTTTGAGCAACCTGGTCTAGGGAAGGTGTCTCTGCCCATGGCAGGGGGTTCAACCTAGATGGTCATTAAGGTCACTTCCAAACCAAACAATTCTATGATTCTGTGATTCTACCAGAACTAAGACAGTTAATACTAATAAACCATTAAATATCCTGAAGCCTGTGTATTTGTTACTTCAGAAATCCTTTAAAACAAATGTAGTAGACATCAACTGTAATTGTGTAAGACTTTTTTTTTTTACCGCAACATTTGGATAACCCATTTGAAGATGAAAAAAAAAATTGAAATTGTTTTCCTCTTTTTCTCTCACCGGCTTCAATTGTGATAAATCAACATATTTAAATTTACTTCAAACTACTTCTAGTTTCTGTGTGAAAATTATTATTAGTACATAATAATAGGAATTCGTAATAGAAAAAAAGATTCTGAAAGTGCATATGAGCAAACAATGATTAATGCAGACTGTCAACACAACGTAGATCAAATAATTTAAGTTCTAAAAAAGAAAGTGGACACTTGACAAAATGTAATTTAAGATGAGCATGTATTCAAAATATTGACATTCATGCACTTTTTGCATTAAGATTCAGCTTAGAAATTGTTGACAAGGGTAAGGTTGGGATTTTGCCAATTGATTTGAAGTTTACCACCTGTACAGGTAAAATGAATATCAAAGAAAAATTATTCAGCTCTGACTTTGAAATGTTCAGAAATTAATGTTAAATGGATGTAAAATGTTAGTGCCTCCATCACTGCCAAAACCATATTTATCAGTGCCTAGTGACAGCAGTCAGTTTTCTAAAAAACATGGAATTTTCAATTGCACTGATAAGTTGCTATTTGTTCAAAACATGGATTGCAGAAAACAGTATAGAAATTCACATCTCTTCAAATCTTCTATTTGATCTTAAGTCCGATCCCAGCAATGAATAGGTGCCACTATACCCTTTGCAAAACTCCCAGCATGCAGGAATGTTCTAAAAGTCAGTCAAACAAATGGAAATGCACTTATGAACTTTGTAGACCCTCAGAAGTGCACTATGGATCAACATTTCAATAAAGAAAATACTTGATTATTTTCAAAGAGAACCGATCTATCCGTGACTTAAAATCAGATAGATGGAATGAAAAGAATGAAAGATCTTATCTTTAAGAATACCTTCTTGATTTTTAGAGAGTGCTCATTTCTTCTATGTGGAAAGTAAGCCTCTTTCAACACTCTCAGTTTGGTCACCGACAAGTTAAGGCACCAAAACCATCTGTCAGTTGATTGCTAGTGACTAAATCACTAATTGTGATTACTGCTGATCACAATTCACTGATTTCTGAGTTCACTGTTAGTGAAATGTGATTCTTAATCATAGATTGGTTATGTTCTGAAAATATTTTGCAAGAATTCTCATCTTTGCACTGCCTAAATGTGACAGGAGTGTTTTTGTGCCTGGGCCAGTGCAGTTTACTTTATGTCTGATGATTTTGGTGAAGTTATATGTGACAGAGGTAGAAAAGAGGCTAATACTCTGCAACGAGTAAGTCTCCAGGTTTTCTAAGGTGTGGATTCCGGACACTGAGGTGACAGTTTTCAGAGACGATAAAATAGCAAGGGGAGATAGAAATAGATTTCCAGCATGAGGTGGATGTTGCTATGGCTTCAGGCACTCACAGCATGCAAAATGTACAAAGTTACCATCTGTTCTATTGATCTGCTGAGGACTGGGATATGATTAGCTGTAATATCGCTTCAACTATCACTCTGCTCACATTTCTAGACTACAACTTCCCATTACAGCTATAAATAATTGTGTCTGTGGATGATATTCCACCATGTGCGGCAATGCAATATATGTATACTCCAATGGAGGTGTACTTCTGGCTCATCAGAGACTGGGAAAACTGAGGAACACTTAGGCTTACTTTTTTCCTTTTTTTTTTTTTTTTTTTTTTTTCCTAATCTTCTCCA
>WKFP01014831.1:518697-533367 GCA_011057875.1 Pterocles orientalis | reverse complement strand
TTTTTTTTTTTTTTTTTTTTTTTTTTTTTTTTTTCAGTTTAACTGGAATTTCCTGTATTTCAACTTGTTTCCACTGCTTCTTGTCCTATCACTGGGCACCAGTGACCAGAGTCTGGCTCCCTATTCATTCCCTCCTATCAGGTATTTATACCCACAAAGAGCCTGAGCCTTCTCCACTCCAGTCTGAACACTTCCAGCTCTCTCAGCCTCTCCTCATGTAAGACATGCTTCAAGCCCTTAATATTCTGGCTCTTTGTTGGACACTCTTCATTATATCACTGTCTCTTTAGTACTCGGGAGCCCAGTGACGGACAGAGCACCCGGATGTGTTTTATTAGGGCTAAGTGGAGAGGACAGGATCACCTGCCTTGACCTGTTGGCAGTGCTTTTCCTAATGCAGCTCAGGAGGCTATTGGCCTTCTCTTCCACACAGTGTATTGCTAGCTTATGGTCAGTTTGTTATCCACCAGGACCTCAGATCCTTTCTTATACAGTATTGCTCTTGTTGAAGGAAAGAAGAAGGCCACATTAGTTTCACGACCCTGTGTAGACTAAAAAGGGGAGTAATGGAACTCAGTCATTCTGTTGTTACAAAAATTGTACTCAGGGACTCACTATATAAACTGGAAATTAAAGGTGAATATTTTCATGGTGTCTAAGATTAAGCTTCCCATGCTCTATACCTTGTGCCCTTATTTCTCCATTACTAGATTCATACTTAAGCCCATATTTGCCAAGTAACCATAAACATCCGACAGCAGGTTCTCTGAGGTCCAAAAACCAGAAAAAACCCTTATAATATTATTTCTTCACAGAATAGTAGGTAGATTAAGGATTGCAGAAAGAATGTCTATAACTGAATATGGCTAAATGCATGAGGTATACTCTCTTTCCCCTGTAGGACAGAAAAAGAAGCCACCCATAGCTACCATCCACAAGGAACACAAAGTGTTTTATGGCAAGAAGAGAGGGGGGAAAAAAAAAAAAAAGCTGCAACAGAAAAATAACTTTCTTCATGAAAGGATGATCTAAGTTTGGCAGAGGTCAAACAGCCTGTAACCTGCCAGAAGAAATTTAACAGCCCCACTCTCTCCTTTGTGACTCAATGGAAACTGATAGAGTCAGAGGTGTCTGGGGTTTGATTCTCATGTCGTGTACACCGGGACATTCAGCAGTGGCTCTGATTTAGCCAAGGATTATACAGTGTGACATTTTGAACACAGCCAAGGTCCTACTCTCTCAGGAAAGCGAAAAGGAGGAAGTAGGATCTTTCTGTTACTTTCTGAAGGAAAAGGAGATAGTCTGTCAAGGAACACAAATAGGTTTTCAGGGCTATGGAGAATAAAGAGATTGATGCTTTTGAGCAGACAGCTGTCTTTTAAGTGTTCATATGCTATTAAGAGTGAGATGTGGCTGACTGAGTTTAGGAAGGAGAGCTAATACATCACAAAAAAATATAGGTCAGGCTATAGTGCATCTAATGTTCGACTACGTTGCCTTCATGAAGCCAGAAACCTGAAGAAATATCCAATATACTTCACATGCCCTCTTGGGAACATCATGCAAGGAATCTCTGTAGTGGAATGGCAGCAGAGACTGAATTTTGGAGCAAAGATATTCCTCTTTTGTTCTTGGCACTGGTTGAAAATAAGTGAGAGACATTCAAGTGCTCTTCTTATTTTTTATATAACTTCCTCCTCACAAACCCCATCCCACAGGATCCTTCTTTCCTTCCAATTCTGATCTAAATATTTTAACCACAGGCCACCTGATTCAGAGATGAAAATACACTTCCTGTATTTCTATATGCATCCAAAATGTTTTAGCTGCTTCCTCATCCATGCACAAACCGAAGTTAAGCAAAATCTGAACCCCAGTGTTTGTTATCAGGCAATGGCAGACACCTTGGACAACACAGTATCTGCAGCACTTCAGCTCTGCAGTGATTTCCAGCTGTTTTCAGTTATCACTTAACAACCTGGTGTGAAAGCCCCAGCTTCCCAATGCAATACTTGCTGATGACAATAGAGAAAAAATTATTTACTGCCCTGCTAAAGGAGTATATAGTTGCATAAGCATGATACCTGTAGGTGTTACTGCTGCAGCAGTGTCCTGTATAAGGCTAATTTTCTCTTCCCTTTTTATGAACATGTCAAGAAGAGACAGAGGAGTACGAAAAAGATTTTAATGAAGCAGTTCATAGAATCATAGAATCATAGAATGGCCTGGGTTGAAAAGGACCATAGTGATCATCTAGTTTCAACCCCCCCCACCATATGCAGGGCCGCCAACCACTAGACCAGGCTGCTCAGAGCCACATCCAGCCTGGCCTTGAATGCCTCCAGGGATGGGGCATCCACGACCTCCCCGGGCAACCTGTTCCAGTGTGCCACCACCCTTTGGGTGAAAAACTTTCTCCTAATCTCTAACCTGAACCTCCCCTGTCTTAGTTTACAACCATTCCCCCTTGTCCTGTCACTATCCACCCTCATAAACAGTCGCTACCCCTCCTGTTTACAGGCTCCCTTCAAGTACTGGAAGGCCGCAACGAGGTCTCCCTGGAGCCTTCTCTTCTCCAAGCTAAACAAGCCCAGTTCCCATAACCTTTCTTCACAGACAATTAGTTATTCTGTCTGTTATTGCAACATGAAATGAAATTACAAATCTCTGTTTATTACTGTTGAAAATCCTTTATTGATAAGTGTCATGTAAAACAAGATGTACTGAATTATAGACCAGAAACAGTAAATTGCCCATGAACTTTTTAAACATAATTCTATGAACTGAAGAAGTAAGCCACAGAAATATTTTGAATGTCTGTAAAGTGGCCCCTTTATACCCATGACCACATAATAAAGGCAGAGAGAGAAAACATTAAAAGAATAGTACAAGTGCTAAATCCTGAACCTCATGATTACCTGTTGCATAATGGTGGGACCTGAAAGGAGGGTCAATACAGAAAGAGAAAAATAATACTGAATTTCAGAAAAAAAATCACAGGCGATAGATGCTAATTTTATTTTTCTATAGATTGATTACTCTTGAAAATAAGAAAGTGCCATTGCTAGATCGACAGCTGTCAAATCTCTCACTGTATTTCTTATTTAAGTCTTGCAGTTCTTCAAATTATTTTTTGATTTTATAGCATACAGCTGTAACTGGACAGACAGTTGCATCAGGGCTGCTCTTGCCTTCTCAGAATCTTCCCCATTCTATACACTTGTGCAATAACAGAAAATTCTGCCAGATCAATAATGGATGATCTCTGCACAGCTTTCTCTGATACTCTTTCTGCCACTGTGTGTAGGCTGCTAATAAAACTTTTTTCTTTATATCACACACTTTAAAGCATTTTTGGGCTTTTAGTGTCTTATACAAACTGCATCTCAGAGTAGAGGGCGAGAATCACCTCCCTCTAACTGCTGGCCATACCTTTTTTAATGCAGCCCAGGTCATAGTTGGCCTTCCAGGCTGCAAGCGCACACCGCCGGCTCACACCCAGCTTCTTGTCCACCAGGACCCCCATGTCCTTCTCCGCAGGGCTGCTGCTCTCAAGGAGCTCTTCTCCCAGTCTATATAAGTACCTGGGATTGCCCCGGCCCAAGTGCAACACCTTGCACTTGGCCTTGTTGAACCTCATGAGGTTCTCATGGGCCCACTTCTCCAGCCTGTCCAGGTCCCTCTGGATGTCATCCCTTCCCTCTGTCAACTGTACCACTCAGCTTGGTGTCATCTGCAAATTTGCTGAGTGTGCACTCAATTCCCTCTTCTATGTTGTTGATAAAGATGTCGAAGAGCACTGGTCTCAAGACAGACCCTTGAGGGACACCACTTGTGACCAGTCTCCACCCAGACATTGAACACAACCCTTTGTCTGTGACCAGCCATCCAGTTCTTTATCCATTGAACAGTCCATGGTTCAAATCCATACCTCTCCAATTTAGAGAGAAGGATGTGGTGAGGGACCATGTCAAAAGCTTTGCACAAGTCCAGGTAGATTACATCTGTTGCCCTTCTTTTGTCCACTGATGCTGTCACTCCATCATAGAAGGTCACCAGATTGTTCTTCTCTTCTCCACCAACGCTGTGACACTCTCTAGAAGGCCACCAAATTTGTCAGGCATGATTTGCCCTTAGTGAAGCCGTGTTGATTGTCACCAATCACCTCCTCACTTTCCATGTGCCTTAGCATAGTTTCCAGGTGGATCTGCTCCATGATCTTACCAGGCACGGAGGCGAACATCAATCTGAACTTTTCATCCTGAGGCGAAAAGGCTATCTTTATACCGCATTTTACATTTTCATTTGACCTGACTTGAAGTAACTTTTTAAGAGTCTTCAAATCTTTCTCCCACTCACATCTCAACACCTCTCTTGAAATTACTTCCTCACAGTGGGAAGTTCTTCCTCATGGCTGTAAAACACTTCACCTGCTCCTTCTAGTTATTCCCCATAAACATTCATCCATTCTTATTTTATCTCTTTTAACTAAGTGCCTAAAAAATCAACCTAAACTATCAATTTTGCTTACACAGCTGTAGCACCTTTACTACCAAAATATCTGAGCACTTTCTGGCAGCTACTGCTCATTAAACAGAAGATTAAATTGCAGAATTCTGAGGGGAAATTAAAGGACAATACTAAGATTTCACCTTTTTGCCATGTCCCAGATACCTGGCCTTTTGACATTTGGACATGACACAGTCCTACTCCATTGTTCTTTTTGCAGCTTACCAGAACTAGAATAAACTAATTTTAGTTATAAGTCCCTAATTCAGAATTCCTAATAATTTTCTTTCAAGAATACTAAGAGAAGAATTGATTATCAGATTACGAAATTCTGAGTTAAAAAATTTAGTTATTATTGGACCCTAAATCACGTACAGAAAGCATAACTGCACTATTTAATGGGGCTTTAAAAATTAAGGAAAGTTTTAGGTTGTGTCACAACTGTGTCCAATGTTTACTCTACACAGAAGTGAAAGGGCAATTTTTACTACATTTTAAATGCCACATCTAACTCAAGGAGATGGGACACCCAGTATTTTCTGTCACAAAGAAAAGACAAGATTCAGGAAGCAGCAAATACTGGACTATAATGATTCATATTTAAAGATACTATGACAACTTACTGCTATTCTACTAATGATTAGCTTTAATAGCCTTGAGGAAGATACTGATTTTCATGCTTTTCTTTCTACAGAAAAGTGTCAGAAAGAGAAAGCTGACAATTTGAGATGGAAAGAAAGTATAACAAGGCAGAAAATACACTAACTGCACAAGTATAAAAATAATAATAATAATAATAAAGACTACAGTAAATGAGGCATCAAAAAGTTGATTCCAGAAACACTCCCAGAAAATCTGTTAGTGTTTCAGAGCTGTCAGATTTCTGCTTTGCAAGTTGCTCTGTTATTCTGCAAGAAGAAGGGAGGAATAGAGAAGAGATGAGGGGGTTTTCTACAGCACTAAACATGGGATGGTTTCCCTAGAAAAGATAATTTCTTGACTAGCTGCACAGACAAGATACAAGGCTATCATATCCACACATTTTATGGATATATATCCTTAAAACTTAAAGATTTTACTATCGTGCATATCAGAGACCCACTCAATACCTACTCAGGTTTTTTCGCTCAGATCATAGAATCAGAGAATCATAGAATGACTTGGGATAAAAAGGACCTTAAAGATCATCAAGTTCCAACCCCCCTGCCATGGGCAGGGACACCCTTCCCTAGATCAGGTTGCTCAAAGCTCCAGCCTGGCCTTGAACACCTCCAGGGATGGGGCATCCACAACTTCCCTGGGCAACCTGTTCCAGTGTCTCACCACCCTCATAGTGAAAAATTTCTTCCTAATGTCTAGTCTAAATCTACCCTCTTTCAGTTTATACCCATTACCCCTTGTCCTCTCACTACACTCCCTGATCAAGAGTGCCTCCCCATCTCTCCTGTAGGCCCCCTTCAGGTACTGGAAGGCTGCCATTAAGTATCCTCGGAGCCGTCTCTTCTCCAGGCTGAACAACCCCGGCTCTTTCAGCCTGTCCTCATAGGGGAGGTGCTCCAGCCCTCTGATTAATTTTGTGGCTCTCCTCTGGACTCTCTCCAACAGGTCCATGTCTTTTTTATGTTGGGCGTCTACATCTGAACACAGTACTCCAGGTGGGGTCTTACGAGAACAGCGTAGAGAGGGGAATCACCTCCTTTGACCTGCTGCTAATGGTTCTTTTGATGCAGACCAGGACACAACTGGCTTTCTGTGCTGCAAGCGCACACTACCAGCTCATGTTGCGCTTCTCATCCACCAATACCCCCAAGTCCCTCTCCTCAGAGCTGCTCTCTCTCTGTTCTCTGCCCAGCCTGTATTTGTGCTTGGCATTGCCTCGATCCACGTGCACTACCTTGCACTTGGCCTTGTTAAATTTCATGAGGTTTGCACTGGCCCACCTCTCAAGCCTGTCAAGGTCCCTCTGGATAGCATCCCTTCCCTCCAGCGTGTCCACCACACCACACAGCTTGGTGTCATCAGCAAACTTGCTGAGGGTGCACTCAATCCCACTGTCCGTGTCTCTAGCAGAGATGTTAAACCACATTGGTCCCAGTACCGACCCCTACAGAACACCACTTGTCACCAGTCTCCACTTGGACGTTGAACCATTGACCACAAGTCTTTGAGTGCAGCCGGGTAGCCAATTCCTTATCCAGCAAGTGGTCATTCTTTCAAATCCGTGTCCCTCCAACTTAGAGACACTGTCCCACTGTCATGTGGGACAGTGTCAAAGGCTTTGCACAAGTCCAGGTAGATGATATAATTTGCCCTTCCATTATCCACCAGCCCTGTGGCCCCATCGTATAAGGCCACCAAATTTGTCAGGCACAATTTTCCCTTGGTAAAGCCGGGCTGGTTGTCACCAATCACTGGCTTTTTTTCTATGTCCCTTAGCATAATTTCCATGAGGATTTGCTCCATGATCTTGCCAGGCACAGAGGTGAGACTGACCAGCCTGTAGTTCCTTGGGTCTTCCTTATTTCCCTTTTCAAAAATGGGGGTTATGTTTCCCCTTTTCCAGTCTGCGGGAACTTCAACAGAGTGCCACGACTTCTCAAATATGATGGATAGTGGTTTGGCAACCTCATCTGCCAGTTCCCTCAGGACCCGCGGATGTATCTCATCAGGTCCCATGGACTTGTGCATCTTCAGGTGCTTTAGATGGTCTTGAACCTTATCTTCTCCTACAGCTGGCAGTTCTTCCTTCTCCCAGTCACTGACTTTGCCTTCTGCAACTTGGGCAGTGTGGCTTGAGCTCTTGCCAGTGAAGACTGAGGTAAAGAACTCATTAAGTACCCCAACCTTTTCTACGTCCTGGGTCACCAGGTCTCCCGCTTTCTTCTGGAGGGGGCCCACATTTTCCCTAGTCCCCCTTTTATCACTGACATACCTATAGAAGTTCTTCCTGTTACCCTTAATGTTCTTGGTCATATTTAATTCTGTTAGGGCTTTACCTTTCCTAACCTGATCTCTGGCTTCATGGACAGTATCTCTGTATTGTCCCCAGGCTACCTGTCCTTGCTTCCACCCTCTGTATGCCTCCTTTTTTGTTTGAGTTTGCCCAGGAGTTCCTTGTTCATCCATGCAGGCCTACTGGCATTTTTGCCTGCTTTCCTCTTTGTTGGCATGCATCGCCCCTGCGCCTGGAGGAAGTGATCCTTGAATATTAGGCAGATTTCTCAGGCCCCTCTTCCCTCTAGGGCTTTATCCCATGGGACTTTTCTAAGCAGGTCCCTGCAGAGGCCAAAGTCCGCTCTCCTAAAGTCCAGGGTAGTGAGTTTGCCGTGTGCTCTCCTCACAGCCCTGAGGATCTTGAACTCCACCATCTCATGGTCGCTGCATCCCAGGCTGTCCTTGAGTTCCACATTCCCCACCAGCCCTTCCTTGTTGATGAGAACAAGGTCCAGCATAGCCCCTCTCGTCTATCACTTGGAGAGGTTGGCTCCTCTATCACTTGGAGAAGGAAGTTGTCATCAACACATTCCAGGAACTTCCTGGCCTGCCTATGCTGTGCTGTATTGTTCTTCCAAAAGATATCAGGGTGAAAACAGATCTAGTAGAGACGTTTGTTTTCAGTTATTAACTTTGTATGGAGAACTAACAGCCCACACAGAAGGCAAAACCTGGATTGTATGAACTAAGGAATTTACATTGTGAGTACATAAAATATATGTAACATTATATTAAGCCATCAACAGAGTTAGTAGCAGAAGGCAAGACTGATGCCATGAAGATGGCAACATGACATGACTGCAGTGAGATAGCAGGCTCTTCACATATCATGTCCATGTACTGCAGAAACAGATTATTTCGTCTATTTTTCAAAATGTGTTTTAATTAAAATGCTCTTGGTTTTTTTGGCTTTTTTTTTTTTTTCCGAAGAGGAAGCATATAGATAAAAATGGTCATCTTTTGCTAATTTGTTCAGTGTTAGCCTGAAAGGTAACCTAAAAACTGATTTTCAGTTTATTTTACAGTCCTAGCTCAGAGCTAAATTGCAATTTGGTTCACTTATTTCTCATTAAAGAAAGTTTTATTAGATCTCTTGTTTAGTTCCTCATATGTAAAATGTTTAAAACAAAAGGAATAATAATGAATAATTTCATTAATATGTGTCATGTATTCTAAATTTTTAGATCAAAGTTTTTTGATCCTGTCAGTAACAATGGTGTTTTATTGGCTGATAAAACAGTTGATTTCTTTACTGACATGCGGAATAACAAGAAAATGATGAAAGTGACACAAGTTCTCTAATTCCCAATTAAGAATCCTAGTCATTCATTTAAATGATGCCAAAAAAATATCTAGAGGTTAATAACAGGGTGAATTCTTAATTGCAATTCTTTTTTGCTTCTTGGCACAGACAATATTCATTGTTATACTTTAATTTGCTACATCAAATTAAATTGTCTTCAATCCAGAATAGTCTTTGTGTTTGTTTAATGACATTTGCTTCTTCTATGCACAGAGATATTTGGCTTACATTAAGAGAAGCTATTATATAATTCACCCTGTGCTCCTTTAGTAACTATTTAGGTGCCTGTCAACACGAACACTCTGTTCTCAACCAGCAAGTAGGTAAAATAAACCATGAGTCAGACTCCTGCCTTGCTTACCATGTTGCAAATCAGGAACATATTTGTTGGGATCAGTGAAATTACATTTCTGTAGAAAGAAACAGTTTAAAAGAGGAGGATTAGTCTGACATCTATTTAGTGGTATCAATGTAATTTTTACGTAAAGGACTAATTATATTTTAGAAGTAGAGCTCTTCAATGGTCAATAGCATGACTTTTCTTTTCAAAGGAATGTCTCAAACAGATATATGTCTCAAATATATCTGTTCCACACAAAAATTATGCCTTAGTCATTACATGTGTGCACAGTGCATCATATGACAGAATCATGTTTTCACCTGGAACCTGCAACAGTACATGAATAGGGTTGCCAACAATGCTCTCAATCTAATCTGTCAAGAATAGAAGAAAAAGAGTTCAGAAAGCAGTGCATTAGACTGCCTTGCCTTGAAGCAATTGGATTTGATTAATTATCTAAGAAATACTAATGAAAACAAATGCCTATTAGAAGCTGAGTAACCTAAACAAGACTGGCATATGAAGGATTTTGTCAGTATATAGACAGGTGGACTGAAGACCTAATGCCATCAGGGAAAAAGAGTTTGACTCAGTTTTTATGCTTGGTCTAGATTTGATGGCAAATCATTAACACTCAGGACTACACATCTCTTGGCATATAAGACAGACTGTGGAGATGTTTGATATGTTTGATTAACGTTTACTGTGTGGTTAGTGATTCTTATTCTATTAAAAAGGGGATGGCCAGGAACCACAAACACCTGTTTGTCTTGCCCTGGCAGAACACAAAGAAACATCTGGTATTGTAGGATGGAGAGACATCATTTCCCTCTCACCAGCTGAACATACACAGAAACAACAGCTCTAGAGAAAGACAGCACTCACACCTTTCATACAAGTGTACGGCATTCTTGTAGCAGGATCCTGAGCTACTTGTCAAGCCTAAAGTATGATGGAAATAATGAAGTTTTCCTATCAACTCAGAGGAGACTGGGTAGGTGTCAACCATTGAGGATGCCGAACTGTACAGTAGAACTAGAGGGAAGGACAAGCCCTGTAAAGACAAAGCAGACAACATGCAATTGCTTTTCAAGCCTCCTGTTCAGGTTGTTCCAAGACAGTATGTAAGGGTTTGTTCTCTTTCAATGTTATTCTATTTTGATTTAATACTAAATAATTCAAATAAAGAAGAGGTTTAGAAACAGAAGTTTTTTCTCGGATGTATTCACTTCAAAAGGGGGGAAGGAAGGAAGGAAGGAAGGAAGGAAGGAAGGAAGGAAGGAAGGAAGGAAGGAAGGAAGGAAGACCAGCTTCACCTTGAGGATCACAGGGTCTCATCACAGTATAGATCAGCAAGGGTTTTATAAAGAAACAAATCCATCAATTTAACAATTGGTCAAAGCATGGGAGACATGTCTTCACATCTCTGCATCATTACTTCTTTTGTTGCTAAAGACAAATCACAAAGCTTCTATGTGCTTTGGATCTTCATTTCTAAAAGAAGAAAAAGTAGCTGTTTCCCCCTTGCAGGACTTTGCCTTTGTAGTAAGTTTTTGGATATTGCAGCAGTGGTGACCACATTTGTACCATAAAATGGGCAGGGGAAGAGAGATACAGCTGAAGCTGAAGAGAATGGGTGTGCCTAGAAGGACAAACAGAAAAACATGCATTGACTGTAAGGCCACAGACTTTTTAAAGTTATTTAGTCTGTCAAATGATGATTAAGTAGTGGCAAATAGCTTCAGGTTCAAAACTTTTAGAAGTGCAACTTTTCACAGGAAACAGGTTGATTTTACAAATCACTGAGAGAAGCTATTTTAATCAGAAATGGTGTGAACAACACAAATATGACTATTCTCCTGAGTGCTATCACATCCCACTTGTTAGTACAGACTCTGCCAAAATAAGATGTGTTTTAATGGACTGAAAATAATAAGTTCACATTAAGTTTTCTATAAGAAATTAAGTAAGTCCCTGACTAGCCCTTGGGAACTTCTTTGTTCCAAGCACTTAGCTGACAATATTTCCCTTGATGTTCGTTGCCTTCCGTGTGGTCAGCTCATTATTATTCACTGCTTGTATTGTTGCAGAGCCAAAATTTCTAGTCATAGAAAAAGACCTCATAAAACTAAGCATCACACAAGCATTACCAAAAAGATGATCTATTCCCCAAAGAGTTTCCATTCTAAATGTAAAACATCAAACAGGAAAGAAGGCATCTGCCTAAATAGTCAGTTTCCAGACAATTTTAGCTCACTGTGAGAGAATTCTACTTAAAAGCTGCAGCCAAGAGGAAAGCAAGTGGTGGACAGTATTAGAAAAGGAGGAGGAAAGAGACAGCATTAGTGTCCGCTGGGAGTTGTTTGAATTCTTCCAGCTCGGCCATTTTGAGAGTTGTTAATAAAGATAACTTTAATGTGCATAACCAGGATAGAAGGTGAATATTGAAAGTGTTGAACAACCTTTTGTGTTTACAATAGACCTTGCATGATGGTTATTAAAGCTGTTATTAAAGAAACCTGACACATAGTAAAACTGAAGACTACTTTAAAAGAGATAGAGACTTGTTCGCATCAACATTGAACAAGGAATCTGTACTCCATAAACACTGAACCGTGAAGAGGTCAGCCCCACAGAGAGATGTGGAATAGAGAGACTGATGTAGTCTATAGCCAGCAGGGTCTAACTGGTTCTCAGAGAGAAAGGAGGTACTAATGAGTATCTGTACCAGGGCTGAGGGAAATGCCAAGAGTAAGGAAAGAAACATACACATGGTCTTTTCCTTTAGGTGTTTGTGTCTCTGAATGCTACTTATTTTTTGGCAAAAGAAAATATATGTCACTGCATGTCATCATTACACATAATCTCCAAAAGAAAATCATATAGATAGCTGGTCTGCCCAAATAATGACATTATTCACCTGGATTCTGAGTAGGGGAACACTTAATCATTCAACCTTTCTCTCAGGCTCAGAATGGAAGGAAATGGGATGACCAGAAGGTGACTTTAAGGGAGCAGCCTGTCTTTGTCTTGGTTTCTGTCTAGTAAATGTATCTCAAAGAAATGCTAATGAGAGACTGCACAGCAATTATTACAGGAAGCAAAATTTCCTTTACTGACAGAGACTCCCTGACGGCACACAATCCTGAGGTTCAGGACTGGCACCATAGAGAATATCAGCCTACTGGAGAAAACAAAGATATCACAGGATGTCTAAAGTAGAAAGCATATAATCACCAGCATAACACGTAGGCAGCCAGAACTATTAAGTTCTGCTTTCTGTAAACAAAGTACTGATTGCCTGTATCAAATACACTCATCATTGTTCAGCACTGCAACTATTTTAAATAACTCATATCCTTTGTTCTCTCAAACTATCTACCAGAACTTCTTCAAATACACTGTACTATCTCTCACCCCCTTTTTCCAGCAAAAAACAACAAAGTGGAAAAAAAAGTTATTACTTGGCATAAATTGGTGACAGTGTTACTGGAAGATTTTGATACAATTCCATACTGTGGTGGTGTTATTATCTGCTTCTCGGTTTTCTCTTCTGTGTATCTTTGGCACAAAACAAAATTTAGACTGTCTTTCTGTAAAGCTAGGAGAATAACAGAACCTAAACTTAAAAAATAAAATGCAAACTTGATGTTCCCAGACAGGTCCATATGGGCTTGGATGAAACACTGGTCATTAAGGCTATTGTTATATCTTTTCATAATTAAAATTTCGATTTTAAAAGCAGGAAAAATCTTAACAATATTCATTTCGGAAAGAACAGTTGAGATAAAACTCAGGAAGACAATAAATGCCAATTCTAAATGCCTCAACACCACACAAAGAATTCACAGGGAGGACAGTGTTGTCACTTACCATTCAGAAAAAGTTATTTCATATTTATTTTTCCTGCATATTGTAACAATGAAAAATCACTGAAAAGAGTGTTCATGGGGAAAACATGTTTTAAATAAATCCTATAAATTCTCAAAGACAAACAGGTTTTGAACTAAGAATGGCAAGCACTGCTCCAGAAAATATAATCTAAGAATTACACCCATACACTTGTGGAACAAAATAGTACCATGTGATTCACGTAGCATATCAGAAGGATTTGATAAGACTAAATGTTGTATACATTATATATACAAAAAAATAATTGTCCAATTATCCACAGAGATATGTTTTACTTACAATTTGCTTATGGGTCTGTTGTTCACTGAAACAGAAAGTTTAATTTGTCAATTAGTCACTTAATTGTAGTTCCTCAGGTCACCATTTTGTTTCAGTAACGCTATTAGTCAGATATAAATAAGAGGCTATTGTTCTGAAATCTTCCAAGTGTAAAAGAAAATAACAGGCTTTTTCATTTGAAGGAGACAGCTTAGAACGATGTTATTTTCTTGAAAATGTTATCACATGGTACAATGAAAAATCAGCAAAATTATTTGGAAATATAGAAAGCACAAAGCTGTATGTTGCAAACAAACTTTCTGCACTGAACTAAAGAATGTTACCTAAATCAACCTGTAGATAGTACAAAGCATCTGATACAGAAATACTCACAGGCAGCCTGTTTTCTCCTTCTGCTTTCCAGTTTACAGGGGTGGGGGGGAGGGAAGTATCATGTTGTTTAGAGAAACATCTCTTAGCATAGTTATAAAGCCATATATTATTTGTCCAACAAGTGATTTATGGTGTATGATCTGAACCTTGTAATAGACAATTGCCTGTCTTGTTTATTTGATTTTATTATATCATCTAAGGTGTAAACAGAGTATCTACATTAGTATTCTATTTACGAGCAGATTTTGAAGTGAATCATCCCCACTGCTTGTCTTCGGAGCACATCACATATTGAGATTATAGCTTGCAAATTGGATTTCAATGATATTAAAGGAAATCAGAAGGATCACTGCATCTCCTGCTGAATATTCAGAATATGGTATCAATCTAGAACCAGTAAGAAGTAAAATGATCATAGAATAATAGAATCATAGAATGGTTTTGGTTGGAAAGGACTTTAAAGATCATCAAGTTCCAACCCCCCTGCCATGGGCAGGGACACCCTTCACTAGATCAGGTTGCTCAAAAACTCATCCAGCCTGGCCTTGAACACCTCCAGGGATGGGGCATCCACAGCTTCCCTGGGCAACCTGTTCCAGTGTCTCACCACCCTCATAGTGAAAAATTTCTCCCTAACGTCTAGTCTAAATTTACCCTCTTTTAGCTTATACCCGTTACCCCTTGTCCTCTCACTACACTCCCTGATCAAGAGTGCCTCCCCATCTCTCCTGTACGCCCCCTTCAGGTACTGGAAGGCTGCTACTAAGTCTCCTCGGAGCCTTCTCTTCTCCAGGCTGAACAACCCCAACTCTCTCAGCCTGTCCTCATAGGGGAGGTGCTCCAGCCCTCTGATTAATTTTGTGGCTCTCCTCTGGACTCTCTCCAACAGGTCCATGTCTTTTTTATGTTGGGGCCCCACATCTGAACACAGTACTCCAGGTGGGGTCTCACGAGAGCAGAG
>WKFP01014831.1:426363-510720 GCA_011057875.1 Pterocles orientalis | reverse complement strand
TCTCCAACAGGTCCATGTCTTTTTTATGTTGGGGCCCCACATCTGAACACAGTACTCCAGGTGGGGTCTCACGAGAGCAGAGTAGAGGGGGAGAATCACCTCCCTTGACCTGCTGCTAATGCTTCTCTTGATGCAGCCCAGGACATGGTTGGCTTTCTGGGCTGCAAGCGCACACTGCCGGCTCGTGTTGAGCTTCTCATCCACCAATACCCCCAAGTCCTTCTCCTCAGAGCTGCTCTCTCTCTGTTCTCTGCCCAGCCTGTATTTGTGCTTGGGATTGCCTCGACCCACATGCAGGACTTTGCACTTGGCCTTGTTAAATTTCATGAGGTTTGCATGGACCCACCTCTCCAGCCTGTCAGTTGCCCTTCCTCTATCCACCAGCGCCGTGGCTCTGTCGTAGAAGGCCACCGAATTCGTCAGGCACGATTTTCCTTTGGTAAAGCCATGTTGGTTGTCGTAAATAACCTGCTTGTTATCCATGTGCCTTAGCATAGATTCTAGGAGGATTTGCTCCATGATCTTGCCAGGCACAGAGGTGACACTGACCGGCCTGTAGTTTCCCGGGTCTTCTTTATTTCCATTTTTAGAAATGGGGATTATGTTTCCCCTTTTCCAGTCTGCGGGAACTTCGTCAGAGTGCCACAAATTTTCAAATATGATGGATAGTGGTTTGGCAACCTCATCTGCCAGTTCCTTCAGGACCCGTGGATGTATCTCAGGACCCGCGGATGTATCTCAATGATCAAGACACATGCACTACAGATGTCAGATCCTCAGCATCAGTCTGCTTTGCATTACAGATTCAGTCTTATTTGCAATGTGTTACTTGCTAATGTAGAGTTACTCAGAGACTGCCTCCTTTAGATGAAGCATAACCTAGAAGTTATTTAGATTAAGAAACAACAGCTGCTTTGCCTTGTGTTAAATTGGAAATGATACCTTATTTGCTTATCTCCAGAAACTAATATAATTTGGCATAGAGGCAGCATTCAAAGATTTAACTTAGTAAAGCAGGACTATTGGCACCCAAAGACAACAAATTAAAAGAATTGATTAGTGTTATTCTCCAGACAGACAAACTACAGACTTTGGGTTGGAAGCATTCATGATGTATGGACTGTGTAGGAGTGTTCTGAGGGTAATGCGATTGCACAAGAACAAAAATTACATATATTTGCTTTAACCTTTGTATCTGAGTTCATGAACAGACATAATGTTTTGGAAATTAGATGAGGACTCAGTATTTCTGAATTTGGTATCCTGCTTACTATTAGAAAAAAATTACATGTCAGAGAGAGATTGGGCTCCTATGGATTGCTCAATAATTCTAATGTGGAGAACTTCAAAGACTTAAATACAGTGAAAGCAACTTTCCATTCCCCAATCTTTACTTGCGTCTGTACTCAGACTCCAACCCCATGGCTGAAGTAAATTCCAAGCTGTAGTTGACCGGGGTGTGTGAGATAAACTGTGATTGAAAACCATTGCCTTCCTAGTGATCCTAGTGATTCTGTGTTTGTGCAGATCGTTTCATGAGGTGCATGTTTGTGTGACAACCTGATATTGCTTTAGTCCTACTGGCTTTGGGGAAGAACCAAACAAATCTGTTAAAAGGTTCCCTGTTTTCTTTCCGCAGAATAGACAACATGGACTACTCTGGATTCACCGCAAATGGTAAATAGGAACTAAGAATTTTTTGTATTTTAAAAATCTTTTAACAAATCCATTACTAAATCTTTGTGTTCTCTCTTCATTTATTTCTTTTAGCACACCGATGCCAGGAAGAATATGTATTTTCAATCATTTTTCTTAAGGTAGCATAGGTAAATGCTATCGTACTTCTGGAAGTAATGGTTCAATAATTCTATTTCTGTGTCAGTTTTACCTTTCAATGTGTTAATCAAGTTAACATGGTTTCTATGCTGTGATTACTCAGTACTTTCTCCTCTAGAGTTCTGCACTCCACACACAAAAATATTTTGATAACGAAAAGTGATTGGCCAACAAGTGTTCGGACAGGTTTCACCATTATGACTTTCAATGCACAGCTTCAAAAGAAGTGAAGAAAGGGCTCCAGGTTTCAAGTCAGTAACTACGCAATGTAGGTGAAAGGCTACATACGTTTTAATAAGTACTTATAGCACTTCAGCAGCTGTGCCTAACACTTTTTTACTTCCTCTTTCTCTCTTTCTTTGCAGGTGTCATTTCTTAATTCTAAACTATTTTTGTGGTTTTAATAGACCACTTAAATATTCTCTGTAAAAGGGTTATTGTCAGGAGATACGCTGTGAGTCAATGATACCATGCCTGATCTATAGTACGTAGCATGGGCCTTTACTTTCTAATGCACAAGGGAATTTGGTTACCATGGCTATAATTACCATAATTTTACATCTATTAATTTTGTCCGTAGTATTCATTTCCATAATCTACAATTTGAAACAGAATTATTATGAAACTCCTATATGTCACTTTTTTTCTTTTTTCACTGAATCCCCCCAAACACTTTCCTCCTTATTAAAATTCAAACATCTGTGATACGGCCAGACAGCAAGAAGATAAAAGCAAATGTGAAACGACCTTCATCCATGCTGAATAAATAGAATATTATAAACTGGCTTCCTAGTTGAAGTTACACAAAGCAAATTAAGAAGTACCTACAGTTATAATTTACTAAAAAGTTTCCTAAATTTCTGACAGTTTCATTTAACTGACTAATTAAATTTGCTTGTAGGCATTTCAGTGAAATAGTCTTACCACTGCACTAGTATTTGGAAAGAAAGTGTACATGAATTTTCTGGGGAAACAAGCTTGTTATGATCTAATGAACATTTCACTAGTATCAAATAGTGATACTTTATTGAATCAAATGAGAATGCTAACTTTTAGTTAAAGGTGATTTAAAAAATACACATGCTAATAGTCACACCAGATTAAATATCAAAAAACATGTTGCCAAGGAAAGTAAGCGTTCAAGATTTCAAATTTTCTTGTAGAGGTATATTTTCTAGGACTAGCAAAAAAAACGGAGTAGATTGTGAGCCTTATCCTTGGTGATACAAATCATTGTTGCCACACAAACCAGTACAGCATCACCTAACTGCAACAGCTAACGTACATTATAATCAAAATATAATCACAATTTCTTATTCTCTAAATCAAAAGTTTAAAATATATTTTAAAATATTTTAAAGTAATATTTTCACAGCAAATAATTTGATCTATATGATAAGCAGTTTCCAGGAACTCTGTAAACAAAAAGCTTTCAACCAAGAAGACAGGATACAGAGAAAAAATTGTATCTTTCTTGTGTGCATTGCCCCACACACATACACACAAGAAGCAAAATAATTACAACAAACAATAAAATTTCTTGTTTCATCCACTTTTGAGAAAAGACACAATCAAGAACCTTCACCATTTCACAAAAAATCATTACAGAAACTTCCAAGCAGTTTTGTTAGCATACAGTCTACAGATGCACCAGAGAAACAGTACAATGAAAAGCCCTGCAATCTTGTATAATTATAATACAGATAAAATCCTTGATAATGGTCAAAACATTTAATTTTTCTTCTTATTTCTTTGGAAATAGATTAGGCTCTTGCCCTATAAAATACAAAGAACCTGATAAAGTTTAATAATGGCTTTCTTTCATCGTATCTAACTGTGTTTTTCCTTTCAGGAAAAAGCATTTAAAGAAAAAATGTTGATAGCTGCAATTATGTGATTATTTTACAAAACAGTAGTTCCTTATAGGTGACAGCTGAATCAGAATTTCTGTGTACCCACCCAAGGCAGTTCACAACAAACTGGAAATAAGAACAAATTACATTGTTGTATGTGTGATAAACATATAGTTTGTGGGGGTTTTTTCTCCACAGCAGAAAAAATTATTATCATTAAAATAGTGTACATTTATATTGCTGGATAAGACATTGCATACTTTGCAGGAAAAAAGCAGCAAACACGTCTGTCAACTGAGTGAATCAACTGAGTCAAGTAAGATTTGTCTGCAGGAAATGTATTTTAAATCCATTAACTTGAACTAAGGACAGTAAAATGGACAAATTTTATTCACGTCTTTAGGTCGATAATTATGTCAAAATCATTAGGTTTCCATGATTAATGCTCCAAAATGTTGTGCAATCTCCCTTTCCCAACATAAAATTTACACACGCTATTATACAACTATTTTAGTAACCATGACATTTTAAATATTGTATAATAAAATGTTATAACACTATTTATTCTCCAGTAACAGCTGCTCAGTTTCAAGGCCTAGACTGCATATGGCATATTTTATTCTACTTCAGCTGCAGCCCTACATCAGGAGGAAAAACTGCTATTTTTTTCTGCTACTACTGCCACTATAGGAGTCACATACTGGTTCACAAGGGATATGAGGTTTATGTTAGTACAGCTGAAGGGGTCTGTGCAGAACACTCCAAACCACCTCTGCTTCTCTCTGCTCCAGACTCTGTGGGAGCTGGTGCAGGTTAGAGTGGATTTGGGGTGTTTGAAATCTCACCAGCTAGATACCCAAGCACAGGCAGAGAATGGAGTATGGCTGCTTTGGGACCTGTTGCCTGGGTTGATGTCTTCTCCCTCTTCTGCTGTACTTAACTATAGCACCTCTATACTCAAACATGGACCCGGTAAGGGTCTTTAGTACTTTTCATTTTCTGTACTTAATACCAATCAAGCCGGCTCTGCTCTACTGAAATGGTTTATTTAGTGAGGATGAAGATCTCTGTCTTCTGTTTTCCAAGGGAAATTAGTCTCTGATAGAGTTCAGCAGCAATCTTTGGATATCACATAATGATATAATTTTTCAAGTGTTGGCTTAAAGAGAAGAAAAACTTATGGTGTGCACTGAATCAGATTTGTGTAGAAAAGATCTTTTGGAACTCCTAGTTAGGAGACTGTAAGGGAAGATTTGAACTAGAGTAGATTAGACTAGACTAGTTCTTTTGGAAGGGACCTACAATGATGATGTAGTTCAACTGCCTGACCACTTCAGGCTAACAAAAAGTTAAAGTGCAGTATTAAAGGCATTGTCTAAATGCCTCTTAAACAACGACAGGCATGGGGCATCAAAAACCTCTCTAGGAAGCTTGTTCCAATGTCTGACCTCCATTCCAGTAAGGAAATGTTTCCTAATGTCAAGTCTGAAGCTTCCCTGATGCAGCTTTGAACCGTTCCCATGAGTCCTATCACAGGATCCCAGGGAGCAGAGATCAGCACCTCCCTCTCCACTTCTCCTCCTCAGGAAGCCGTAGAGAGCAATGAGGTGGCCCTCTCAGCCTCCTGTTCTCCAAACTGGACAAACCCAGTGGAAGATATCGTGAGAAGGCATGTCTTCTGAGATTACCCAAGGAATCAATCTGCATGCGAGCTTGTAATTGCTAAACCAGATCTTATAAAATCAAGTTTCAGTTAAGAAATGTTCTGTATATCTAGCATAAGAGGGCTTTTTGATGGTTTGTTGGGGAGTTTTTGAGGGTGGAGGGGAAGGCTGAGTTTTTGGTTTTGTGGTTGTTTTTCTTACTAGGAAGCACAGACTCATTATGTCATTGCTATGTCTCTTATGTTTTTGCAGCAGCTCTGTGATCACTGAGCCACTGAAGATTCCTAATTCCTTAGAGGCTTAGCAGTGGGAGTAATTAACGTGCCTAAACATATCCCGTGCCCTCAGGAGTTTGAGACATTTGCCTGGGGCCTAGCAAGCTTGACAGGACTCACTCCAAGAGAGCTAGCTAGAGGGTGTGAGCTGCTAGTCTTGAAGTGTGGAAAAGTGCCCTTTGCCACATAATCTACAAACCACTGTTTTACCTATTTTGGTTTACTTTTCCCTTCACTACAGGCTACTTTCTCCCCTCAGAGGTCTGTTCTGAGCTGTTTCCTAGCCTACCTTGAAGTAGGCTGTGGAGAGCTCTGCGGGTAGACCTAAAATTACACTAAACATGCAGTTATGTAAACATCTGCTATGGAGTCCACGACCACTAAGTGCACAAAGGAGCTAAATTAATAGGGCAGTCATTTCAAATCAAAGATGTTCAAAACCTCCTAAATCCTAAGCAGAACATCCTAGTGAAAATGTTATAAGCATTTGAGGACTTTGACCTAGATTTGGTCCTAGACAGTATCTTTGGAAACTATAGAACTACAGGCTGTAATGATACTAAGATTATATGTGGCAAAAAAAAATGCAAGTGGGTTAAAATACAGTGAGGCTTATGACATAAAATGACAACAATCCTGATTCCAAAAGCTGCAAGTCAAGCTGAAAGGGGGAAAGTGTTCTGGGTAAAAATGACACCGTGCTTTCCTATTCTTACTCTTTCCTTTAGTCATTTTTTATAGACCTAATTCTAGGGCACAGATCTCTGCTCTGATCAAGTAAGGTACTTCTTGCACATTGAATTACACCTGTGTACTTTGAAGACAGATGCAACAGAAGTGAAAATACCTGTATTTTAATGTACAGCATCTTTATGATCCCTGATTATGAACCACATTTCAGTTAGGTCATGGTATTGATAATCTATTTGCTGTCCTAATGTCTTTTTTCCAGAGGTTCTTTACTGGTTTTGTTGCTGGAACACCTTCTGTTTTGTATTCACAAATGCAAAAATTTGCCTTAATTGCATTTAAGAGTAGCTTAATTAAGCCATAAGTCTGAAATAAATAATAATTTCTTTTAAAAAAATCCCATAGAAACAAGCTATAAAAAAAAAAGACAAACCAAAAAATAAAACCAAAACCACTTTTTACCCCTGTGTGTGAACAGGGTCTGAGTAATACTGTTTTCTCATCTGAGTAGTTTACAATAGCATTTTTTGTGAGCAGGAAAACAAACTTATGTAAATACCTATGTTACTACTCTTTTTTTTTTTTTCACCTTTTAGCCTCTTTCTTGTGTCAGGGATCAAATACTTAAGTGAAAAAAATGAAAAGCCTTATATGACTTTCAGTCTTGAAAAACTTATTTGAGCAACTCATTGAGTAAAACATTGTTTAATTTACTGATAGTCTGATACATTCTTTTAAAGACAGTCTGCCTTTCATAAGTTATTTTTCTAGAAAAATATCCTTGAAATGTATTATGAAAGAGAAAAATATAAACATGCTAACGTGAGGATTTCTAGAAGAGGTGGATGGACTCAATGGGTCTGAAAATTTCACAGAATTGGGAAAAAGAATAGCAATATATATAAAGAATAAAAAAATATGGTAAGGTATTAATGTATTGACTCTAGTTCAGCCATTTTTATGGAAGGTTGTAAAAGCTGATCACTTTCTTGTCACTGCAACTAGTTATTGAGAAAAGAAAGATAAAATATTAAGGGCATGTAGTATATGAATCTACTGATTTCAACAGTTTCCACAGCTACCATCTCTTAAAATATTTATGTTATTACTGCTCTTTACTATAGAATCGCTTCTGCTATGCCCTACTAGGCTGTTGGCCTCAGCTGTTGACCCTGGACAACTGAAACAACTCTGAAAAAACTTATTTTAAGATGCCCTAAATAAGAGAGAAAGAGACAAGGACTGAAAGAAATCACACCTTCTCCAGTCTTGATGACAATGTTCAGTATAAAAATCTATAGGTATAGGGAGAAGAATTAGCCTTAAGACAATGACATGGTCTAAGAGAATTTTGAAATCTCTCACAACAGTTAATTGCATGAAGTTGTGATAACTGCTATCACTTACTCTATACTAGAGACACTAAGAAACGATTAATTTTGCAAAGTTACTGGGCTTATGATGCAGAACATATTTTTCAGAAGCAAATGGTATTTGGTAAACACCTGCATATGCTGTGCTTATGGTCTACTGTTTTGTCAGATTCTTGGTAGATTTTGATATAACAAGCTTCCTCATACTTTATGATAGTTTCAGCTTCCATTGTTACTTTTTATCTGAGTATGACAAAAGGATCTATTTTTTGGTTGCTATTTTAAGTTTGGTGCTCTGTTT
This sequence comes from Pterocles orientalis, assembly GCA_011057875.1. Lineage (NCBI taxonomy): Eukaryota > Metazoa > Chordata > Aves > Pterocliformes > Pteroclidae > Pterocles > Pterocles orientalis. The sequence continues at coordinate 502,728 of WKFP01014831.1, read as the reverse complement.
ATGATGCTTTAAAAAAAATCTGTAAACAGACAAAGGACATTCATTTTCTTAATAGAAGTATTATAATACATACACTTATACATAAGCATATATTAATTTACATATTTTATATGTGTATGTACATACACACATATACATATATGCATGCTCATACATATACATACACACAGACATTTTATTTCCATGAACACAAAAACACTGCAAATCTGAGTAAATACTGAAAAGTTGCTTTATCAGTTTAGATTTTTTTTTGTTGACTTATAGGTAAAATGTGTCTCCAGAAACTGTAGAATGGGGGTGACTGAAAAAAAAAGAGGTGAGGAATAGGGTAAATCACTCAACTATGAGCCTGCTCATGGTAGATACATGGTAGGCCAGGTGAAGGACCTCAGAGTCTTTCAGTCTCTGTTTTAGGTTATTCCCTTCTACTGCTTCAGAGTCTGGTAATGAGAATATCACACAGTGAGGGGAATTGCATTTTGGACATGTATTTTATCTACATAATAGTAAAATGATTATTTTGAGGAAAACTGTAATTAAGGGCACTTTATAAAAAATATCAAAGATATGGTGGGAAGGTTACATACTGTGTACACCTCAAGTGAGTTTGGAAAATTATGATCATTTTAACAGTGAGAAGATCCATGTGAATGCAGCTTTATATATATATATATTACCTGCTGCTTATACTTTTCTAGTTCCTTCAAAAAGAATAGCAGTCAGTTACTAAAGCAGTTCAAAAAAGCCAAGTGAGCTGCAGCTAAATTGGCAACTGAAGAATGACTTTGAGTCACTTCCGTAAGTTCTAAAACTTCCTTTTAAAATTTAGCCACAAATAGAAGGAGGGAACCTGACACAAAGCAGACGAACCACAGGGATAAGTCTGCCATATAGGCTTTGAACATAAAACTTCATATAAAGCACAGAAAAGTTTCTAAAAGTTAATGATCTCAGACCTCCGGCAAACACATAGACCAAGTGAATAAAAAGTAATTGCCTATAAAGTGGTCTGAAAAGAGCTAGAAAAGAGTGGGAAAGGGGAATCCAGGTCACAAGCCTCCACCCTGTCATTCATCCCTCACCAATACACTGGGAACCACCCCAAGGCACCCACACTTGCACAGAACCTGTCATGGCTCAAAAGCCGCTAAGGCAGAGACAATTCTTACTCAGCTGTATTAACCCTGTAGACTTTGAGAAGACACTTTCCCTGTTAAAGTTCTGTTCCTAAAGTCATTTTCTGATACAGATAAAGGCTTTGCCCAAGGAGTCCGTGAGGGGGTTTCTGAGGATGCAGTCTACAGCCTGAGTCCTGTTTCATGGGCAGATAGCCCAGAAGTGCATACAGAGGTAAAATTACCTAAAGGTCCCTGTAAGGAGAGATTTAAATTAGACTTAGCAGAGGAAGGGGATGGAATTTGAGCAACAGAAATGAGTCAGGGGATGCTGATACATTAGGCACCAAGAGAGGAACACCTCTGTGAAAAGCCTCTATACTGAGTTTACACAGCAAGGTTTTGGTAGTGGGGCAGGAGAAGGGCTGCAGGGGTGGCTTCTATGAGGAGACACCATCAGCTGCCCCCATGTTCAACAGAGCCAGTTCCAGCTGGCTCCAAGATGGACCCACTGCTGGACAAAGCTGAGCCGACTGGCAATGCCGGTGAGAGAAACAACTACGCAGACATGAAGGTCAGTGAAAAAGGAAGAGGAGGAAGTGTTCCACATACCAGTGCAGAGATTACCCTGCAGCCCATGGAGGGCCATGGTGGAGCAGATACTCACCTTGTAGCCTGTGGAGAACTCCAAGGTGAAGCAGGTGAACGTGCCCTGAAGGAAGCTGCAGCCTACGGAGAGCCCAACCTGGAGGAGGCTCCTGGCAGGAACTGCAGCCCATGGAGATGACTCCACACAGAAGCAGGTTTTCTGGCAGGACCTGTGGTCCTTGGGGAACCACACTGGAGCAGTCAATTCCTGAAGGAACATACACTCTTCCTGAAGAACTGCAGCCCATGAGAAAGACCCACTTTGGAGGAGCTTGTACTCTGTGGGAGGGACCCAACACTGGCGCAGGGCAAAAGTGTGAGGAGGATGGAGCAGGAGAGACAAAGTGTCATGAATAGACTGCAGCCCCCATTCCCCATCCCCTTGTACTGCTTATAGAGGGGAGGATGTAGAAGAATCATGAGGGAAGTTGAGTCTCAGAAGAAAGGGCAAGTGAGGGGAAGGTGGTTTTAGTTTTGTTTTTATTTCTTACTATTCTACTCTGCTATTAATTGGCAATAAATTAAATTAATTTTCCCCAAGTCAAGTCTGATTTGCCTCCAACAGTAACTGGCAAGTGATTTACCTGTCTTTACCTTGACCCATGAGCTTTTCCATCTTATTTTCTTTCTCTGTCCTGCTGAGGAGAAGGACTGAGGGAATGACTTGGTGGGCACTTTGGCCAGCCAAGGTCAAACCACCAGAGCCTGAAAAGAGTTATGGTGTGGTGCTCTAAAAAAATGACACAGACAATAGACCTACTAAAGTGTCTCTGTACCAATGCGTGTAGCATGGACAACAAACAAAAGCAATTGGAAGCCACTGTGCAGCTAGAAAGCTATGATCCAATCACTGTCACTGAAACTTGCTGGGACATATCACATGACTGGAGCACTGCAATCAATGGCTATAAACTGTTCAGAAGGGACAGGCAGTCAAGGAAGAGGGGTGGAGAGGTTGCCCTCTGTTATGGTTTAACACTCGACTAGCAGCTAACACCACACAGTCGCTCACTCACTCTCCCTCCCTCCCTGGTGTGGGGGAGAGAATTAAAGAGGTGAAGGGAAAAGAGACTTGTGGGTTGAGATAAGAACAGTTTAATAACTAAACTACAATAAAATTGAAAATAATAAATTATAATAATGATAATAGCACTATATACAAATATATAAATATACGAAAAATTCATACACAGGGCAACTACTCACCATTCTATGACCAAGGCCCACCCTGTTCCTGGCTAATGATCCCAGAGCAGGGAAAGTGTTGAAACCGCAACCCCAGAAAAGAGATAAGAGCCTGAGCATCCAAGAGCCAACTGAGAAAACAAGATGACACCGAGAAAGAGGGAGATGACCCCAGGAGAGAGCAAATTAGAATTTCCAGAGAGACCCTCACCTATATACTAGGCGTGACATGCATGATATGGAAGATACGATTGGCCAATTTGGGTCTCAATCTTAAACCCAAAGTTGAATCCTAGGTTAGTAATTAGGGCTGTGCTCCATCCCAGCTTCTCCTGCACCTGCAGACATTGGCAAAGTAGAGAAGCTGAAAAGTCCTTGACTGTCCTGGCATCAACTATAAACATCAGTATATTATCAGCCTTCTTCTCAGCACAAATCCAAAATATAGTCTCTCACTAACTACTGTGAAGAAAGTTAACTCTGTCCCAGCAGAAAGTAGGGTGTCCTCTATGTAAAAAAGAATTGATTGTACAAAACTCTCTTTGAAAACTAGCAATGAATAGGTTGAGGGCCTATGAACAAAAATAAGAGACCAAGGTAACAAAGGAAATCTCATGGTTGGTGTTTACATGCTGCTTGATAGAGGGGAGCGTGCTGATGAAGACACGTCAGGAATAATCATGCTCACAGGCTCTGATCCTGTTGGGGGAATTTAATCACCCTGACATTTGCTGGAAAAGCAGCACTGCAACCTGTAAATAGTCCAGGAGAATCTTTGAGTGCATTGAGGATAACTTCTTAGTCTAGGTGACAGACAGCCCAAACAGAAGAGAAGTGTTACTAGACAACACAATAACTAATTAATTAAGGATGTCAAGACTAGTGGCAGCATGGGCTGCAGTGATCATTCCCTAGTGGAACTCACAGTCTTAAGGGATATTGGCCAGGTGAAGAGCAAAGTCAGGACACTGAATTTTAGGAAAACAAGCTTTCAGTTGTTTAAGGAACTAGTGGGTGGCACCTCCTGGTAAACTGTTCTCAGGGATAAAGGAGCAGAACAGAGCTGGAAGCTCTTCAAGCACAGTTTTCTTATAGAACAGGAGCTCTCAATTCACAAGCTTAAGAAATCAGGCAATGAAGGCAGGAGACCAGCATGGCTGAGTAAGGACCTACAGGTCAAACTAAAGTGTAAGAAAGAAATGCACAGGCAGTGGAAATAGGGACGTGTATCCAGAGAAGAATATAGGGGCACTGCCCAGAAATGTAGGAATGGGATTAGGCAGAGACAGAGCTAGATTTGGCAAGTGATGTGGAGAATTATAAGAAAGGCTTCTACAGGTTCATTGGTCAGAAAAGGAAGTTTAAAGAAAATGTACCGTTCTGACAAACAAGACAGAAGACAACAGACATGGTACTTAACAATTTATTCGCCTCAGTTTTCATCAACAATTGTTCTTCCCACATTTCAAAGGCCTAGGTTCAGGATCACCTGAGGAATATGAACATACACAAGTCTGTGGGACCCAACAAGATGCACCCCAGGGTCCTGAGGGATCTGGTAGATGTAGTTGCTAAGTCACTCTCCATCACATTCAAAAAGGCATGGCAGTCAGGCTAAGTCCCCAGTGACAGGAGAAAAGGGAATATCACACCCATTTTTAAGAAGGGTAAAAGGAAGACCCTAGGACCTATTGAACAGTCAACCCCACCTCTGTGCCCAGTAAGATCATGGAAGAGATCCTCCTGGAAGACATACAAAAACGTAGGAAAGACAAGGAGGTGATTAGAAACAGCCAGCATGGCTTCACCAGGGCAAATAGTGCCTGGGTAATATAGTTGGCTGTCGACAGTGAAGTGACAGCACGAGTCAGCAAAGGAAGAGCAACTGATATCATATACCCAGACTTATATGAGATCGTTGACACGGTCCCCCACAACATTCTTACTTCTAAATTGGAGAGATATAGATGTGACGGATGGACTATTCAATGGATGAGGAATTGGCTGGATGGCCACATCCAAAGCATTACAGTCAATGGCTCAATGTCCAAGTGGAAACCAGAAAAAAAATGTTTCACTCAAGGCTATATACTGCAACCAATACTATTTAATTCTTCATTAATGACATACTTAGTGGGATTGAGTGTACCCTCAACAACTTTGCTGATGACACTAAGCTAGGTGGTACAGCTGATATGCTAGTGGAAAGTAATGTCAACCAGAAGTACTCTGACAGGCTTGCGAAGTAGGCCTACGTAAAGCTCAGCAAGGTCAAGTGCAAGGTCCTGCACCTTGGAGTAATCCTTAATAGAAGTACAGACTGGAGGCTAAAAGGATTGAGAAGTTTGCACATTGCTAGACATGAGCCAGCAATGTGTGCTTGCAGCCCAGAAAGCCAACTGTATCATGGGATGCATAAAACAGAAGTGTGACCAGCACATTGAGGGAGCTTATTCTCCCTATATCCATCTCTGAGGTCCCCAATACAAGAAAGACGTGTATCTGTGTGCTGGTTTTGGCTGGAATAGAGTTAATTTTCTTCATAGTAGCTAGTATAGGGCTGTGTTTTGGATTTATGCTGAAAACAGTGCTGATAACACAGGGATGTTTCCATTGCTGCTGAGCCAAGGACTTTTCTGCTTCTCACACCACCCCACTAGCAAGGAGGCTGGGGATGTACAAGTTGGGAGTGACACAGCTGGGATGGCCGACCCCAACTGACCAGAGGGATGTTCCATACTGTATGACATCATGCTCAGCAGATAACTCTGGGGGAAGGAGAAAGGGAGGACATTTGTAATTATGCCATTTGTCTTCCCAAGTAACCGTTATGTGTGATGGAGCCCTGATTTCCTGGAGATGGCTGAACACCTGCTTGCCGACAGGAAGAAGTGAATGAATTCCTTGTTTTACCTTGCTTGTGTGTGTAGCTTTTGCTTTACCTATTAAACTGTCTTTATCTCAACCCCCGAGTTTTCTCACTTTTACCCCTCTGATTCTCTCTCCCATCTCATTGTTGGGGAAGGAGCAAGAGTCTCTGTGGTGCATAGTTGTCAGCTGGAGCAACTGTTTGAGTCAGTCCAGAGGAGGGACACAAAAATGATGAGAGGGCTGGAACACTTCCATGAGGAAAGGCTGAGAGACTTGGGGTTGTTCAGCCTGGAGAAGAGAAGGATTCAGGAAGACCTTATTGCAGTCTTTCAATACTTAAAGAGGCCTTATAAGAAAGATAGAGAGAGACATTTTACAAAGGCATGTAGTGACAGGGCAAGGAGCAATGGTTTTAAAATGAACGAGGGTAGATTTAGATTGGATATAAGGAAGAAATTTTTTACTATGAGGGTAGAGAGACACTGGAAGTTGCCCAGAGAAGCTGTGGATGTACCATCACTGGAAATGTTCAAGGTTAGGTTAGATGGGGTTTTTAGCACCTTTTTCTAGTGAAAGATGTCCTTGTTCATGGAAGGGGGGGTGGACTAGATGATCTTTAAAGGTCCTTCCCAACTCAAACCATTCTATGATTCCAAGGCCAGTAGTCTTCCACTTGCTAGCCTAGGGCCAATGCACTCTCTGTCACTTCATGGGGAATTGAAATGAATCATAGTATGGTTCTACAGCAGTAGAAAATGTGTGATAATATCTTCAGATGTGGTGTTTGCATGAGCAAGAGAGAAGCAACGATATAGAGACAGCTGCTTCTGCAGTTGGACCACTAACACTGAGGTTAGGCAGGCCTGTGTACTATCAGTAGCTACTAATCAGTCAGAAATGCTACAGTGAAGACAAACAGAGGAATTTAGAGAAAAAAAAAATTAAAACACTCTAGTTTAAACAACAGATAGTATGTTACATCAATAACTTTTAATTGACTTTTCTACAGCTATTTGATCTTTGATCTAAGCACAGTGACAAAGCCATTGTGATTTTTAGTTGAATTGTGTTAGTGTTATGCTAAACTCACATAAAACACATTTGAAGACCTATAATTTTTATATGCAGGGATCACTCCCTGTGAACTGCTGCTTGTATAACAGCACTAAATCACTGTGTGGCAAATAAAAGGAACCAGGCTGTTCAAATTAGAACTGCAGCAATGAATTAATTAGTAAATATCTCATGTATGAAAACCACACACCTGTCAGGTCCTCAGTCTTAAGAAATGACAATAATTTTTAGGGATGGACTCTAGACTTTTAGACTCAGCTTTGGTAGGGGTAAGTAGCCATAAGTACTGTACAATATTTGGCATTTGTACAAGCATAGCACCTACTTCTACTATTTGCTGTACAAATAAAGAAAATGTAGTTTACTGCTATTTTTAAATATTAACTACTCACTCACAGTCCTGCCCAAGAATGAAACTATTTTACCTGTATAAAACCAAAGTAAGTCAAATATAATAGATATGCCTGTGAGAAGAAAATCTAATCATTCTGATAAAGGATCATAATAAACTTTTTAGTTAATACAACACTGTAGTTTCTACAACACTTTTGAATTGGGCATCTCAGATGAATGATAACCCTGTTCTTCTCCAAACTTACCCACAGCTTTCAGGCTACTTGTACATAACTCCTTTATCATAGTTCATTCCTAAATGAATACTACTGCTTACTTTCCCACTGAGATATTTAGGGGTCCTTGTAATGGGTCTCTGCACAGAGGTAGAGTCCTCTCTGCATAAAAAGTGTGTGAATATTGAAAAATGACCTAATATTCTCTCAAGGTAGGTTCTTTCTATGAGCAGCCTTGTAAAAGGAACAAATAAATAAATTATTAAACAACAAGAACAAAAATTAAATATGCGCAGGTAAAATTGCAAGAAAAAATGCATGTAACTGCTAAAAATATAACATTTTCTATTCAACTAGAAAATATTCTTAAGCAATATTAATAGGATATGAATAGTTTTGCCTCTTGCTGTTTCTTCTTACTAAATCACTGATTTTATCATTAAATCACAGGACAGAAAAAGTGGTAAGGAACCTCTGTAAGTCATCTTGTCCAACCCCTCTCTTGACCTGCGCTAGCAAGGTCACCTAAAGAAGGTTGCCCAGGACAACGACCTGATTGGGTCTGAGTATTTACAAAGTGGGAGGCTCCACAACCTCTTTGGGCAACCTGTGCCAATGCTTGGTCACTCTCACAGTGAAAAAGTGTTTCCTGACACTCAGACAGAACTTCCTGTGTTTCAGTTTGTGACCATTGCCCCTGTTCCTGTCACTGGGGACCATTGGAAAGAGCCTGGCACTACCTTCTTTGCATCCTCCCTCCAGATACTTGTACATATTGATTATGTTTCCCCTGAGCCTTCTCTCCTAGAAGAGATGCTCCAGTTCCTTCATCATCTTAGTGTTGAGCAGAGCGAAAGAATAACCTCCTTTTGCCACTGGCAACAATTTTCCTAATGCAGCCCCTCATACCACTAGCCCTCTTTGCTGGCTCATGTTCAACACGGTGCCCACCAGGCACACGAGAATTCAGGGTATTCTCTGCGAAGCTGCCTTCCAGACACTGTTTCCATAAATTTCATCAATCAAAAACACATCCCTATACCAGCTATAATGAAGATAATTAACTCTATCCCAGCCAAAGCCAGCACAGATTTCTGTATAGAATTTTTCATTTAGTGTGAAATCTGAGATTAGTCTGGCTGCATGTACCAACAGAGGGCTGCAAGGCTAAGCACATAGTTAATGTGAACAATTGTCTTGAAAGAGAAATGCATTCTGGGGAAAAAAAATGAAAAAGAGAAAAACCCTAAGAAGTTATTGTTTTACCCCTCCTCCACCTTTGTTGGAGGTGTAGAGGAGAAAGATTCTGTACAGGAAAGTTCTACTTTTTAGTATAATTCAGTAAAATCAGGTTTCACAAAGTTCAAAGAGAAATTGGTTTCTACGCACAGATTTGCAAAAGTACAATGTAGTTTTCATTTAATATTCTTATCTAACCATAATCTTTTAAATCAATTACAACTACATTTCTATCCTCAGATAAACCTCTACTAGCAGCTCATTCACAAGAATTAACATTAGCACTGAGAACATAATACTGGTGATTTTATTTCCTGTCTGGGACACAGAGTCCATTTCATTCTCCTAAAAACTAACACAAACTCATGGAAGAAAGATACTTTGATATTCAAAGCAACCCAAAGCTTTTGCACAAATATTGTTTATTTCCTTGAGTATCCTTAACCCTACAGATTCCTATTGATAGGGAGATATTTTTTATTTAGCTGCTCCAGCAATTTATTCTTTTATTTTAAAATATGCTATATCTTCAAACACATCACAGCCTACATGGATAATAGTTTATAAATAAACATTGTTATTAATTTGCATTTTGCAACTCCAGTAAAAGATGCATTAGCCTTCATTATTCTGTTCATGAACCTGATGATAATTTCTACATTGTCTTTTTTAATTGCTTTCCAAGTTCACAGCTCTCCTTTTACATAATAATCTCACATTTATATTGAATTCTTTATCCTGAAAGATACCAAAGCTCTTCAAAAACTATGAGCTGAATTCTGTCCTCAGTTTTATCAAAACACCCATCAGCTGCAAAGAAATGGAAAATCTCTGAGGAGATAATTTGATAACTTGAATAAAAAAAAAAAATTTGATCACTTCAGCAGAAAATACAGAACTAGTTCAAACTGGTAAGAAGTGGCTTCCTGTAATTTAATTTGTTTTTCTTCTGGGATTGCTCATTTTTTCATAAACAGGTTTCCTTAGTCAGCTGGAAGTGCATATTAAGTGCAAAGTCTGTACTTATTAAAGACTGATTTCTGTTCTACTTTCACACCAGCTTTCACTGTATTTCTTTATCTCTGCACTTATGTTGCATTTTGTGGGCTTTTCCTTCCCCCAGATATTTTCTTAAGCTGACAAATAGACCAAATAATGTCCATGTTCCAGGTCATCTTGAATCTACCACGTTCAAGGTGGATCCATCACGTTAGCCATCATGTTACAGGTTTTTCCCTGATGAGTGTTCTGGTAACTTTCACCAAAAATATTATTTTGCTCTCTAACAATATTTTAAGCATTATCTAGCATGTATTCTCTAAGTTTCTATTTCCAAACCCCAGTATTTGAATGTTGTGCAGCTTAAAAAATTTACATGAAAATGAAGATGCTGTTACCATCCAAATCACTGATTGTGAACACTCTTTTTCAATACTCAATTGAATAAACCAAAACAAAATAAAAATAATAAAAATTGAAATTTTTGATTTATGGATACTATGGATTCTGGTGAGGAAAGTAAATTTGGTGTGTATTATCTGGGAATTTTCAGAATACGTTTTTTGTGTTGTTTTAGTTTATGAGACTGTTTTATCAAGGGGTCCTTCAAAGGCTTTATTTCTTCTACAGCTTAGAACCAGATAAGCACTCCTTGCATACATATTTTGGCTGCACAAGGATAACACTCCAGAGAAGATAAGTATTGAAGGTGGTCAAATGGAGCCACGTAAAGAAAACTGACAGCCAAATACGAATGTTAAATGATATTTCTAAAAAAGACCCTGCTTTTTCAGCAAATATATTTCACCAAATTTTTGCACTAATTCTAGACTACTGCTTTCCAACACTTACAGATGTACCATGTAATACAAGTTTCAAAAAAAGCTTTATAATGTAAGCATTAATTTTGCCATGTTTCTTAAGATCTTGAGGTGACCTCTAGTCTTGGTGTAACAAGAGACATTTTTTAACCAGTCATGGAGTGCAAAGACATATGGCATATCAAACAAAAGAAGAGTAATTATTTTTTATAAAGATACTACTCTGATTTTTAGGCATTTTCTTACTTTCCTTGACCAAGAATTCAGTAACAAACTTTATGAACATTTTTAAAGACTTGCTTTACAAAACATACTTTTTTGGTCTGATAACAAAAAGAACACAGGCCTCAGAAGACAATGCGATTGTCAGGTGAATAATGGCAAGGAAATACTTTTTACCCATAGAAGATGTCTATCAGTGGGGTGATGGGAGAGGATCTTTTGTCTTAATGTAAAAGTTCTAAGAGAAACAGTGTTTTATTTCTTACTGTGTTAATGGTAGTCTTTCTTTGGGCCCCTCCTCTGATATGTGAAATTTCTGCATCTCCTTGAGCTTCTAAAGAATTTAGAACAAGCTCTTTGCTTGTCTGTCTGCACAAACATATTTTTTTCCTCAACATTGCAGAATCATGTCTACAAAACAGAAATCAAAAGAAAAATCACAGACCAAGTTGCTCATTCACAGTCTGTTACAAAACTGACTGGAAAGGTCAGTTCATAAATGAGTACAAATATGAACAGAGCTTCCAGATACTCTCAAGGTGGCTTGACATATTCACTACCTCTGTATTTGGGTATCCTCTCTCAGATATATTGATTTTAATTCTAGAAGTCCAATCATTTCAATTTTTTTCTTAGTGTGAGGGACACATAAATCCCAACAGTTTTAATTATACAGTTTGTTACCCATGTTTTTTCTTAGATAATTGATTGACAGATTACCAGTTTCCAAAGATCTTTAATAAATATGAATGTGTACTATGAAAGTAGGAAGAGAATGAGTTTTCAGTAGACAAACTGACATTTCTATTACCAAATAAATACCTCGCTCATCTGTGAATAATTCTGACTTTTACAAGAAGGATTCTTACACCCTTTTGCATGAGAAATAATTCTGTACTTGAACGTACAGCTGCTGATCATCTGGGCTATCTTGTTTCCGATGCTCAGAAGAGAGCTGCCTCCTCTCAGGAGGATCTTCAGATCTGTAATATCTTGAGGGGCCACACATGCCAAAAAGAGAAAATGTAATTGCAATTCATATGAGACTGTGAAGTGGTAGTATAAAAGGCCACAGCACATTGTCATTTATTCCTCAGTAGCTGAAGTCTAGAAGGTGAATTCTCTGTAGAAATATAGAGATGGTTATACCCTAGAAAAATAAGCGAAGGATAGGAGAGGTCACAGTCACTAAAGGAAGGATCTCAGAGGCACAGAAATGGAAGAATCTGGAGGAACTCAATTATTATCCACTATCCACTGAGAGGTCTTCCAAAACCTCTGAGGCAAACAAAAGAAAAGTCAGCTCAGACACAGATGTCCAAGACAGTGATTAATTTATTGTGCCATGACACAGCCAAAACCATTTCTCTGTTAGGGCAGTCCACCATGCATATTTGTGCCAGGGCAAATAGCTGATTGAAATTGAGCATGAAACATGGGGAAACTTCCACTTTATTTCACCCACCTACTATGATGATAAATCTCTTTCACATGTCCCTTTGTTCCCACTCGTCAGCAGCTTCCTTCACTGCATTACTGGTGATATTGAGAGCAAACAGGCTATGAAACCAATCACCTGACAGTTTTCAACTCCAGGCACTTGTTACTTCCCCTGGATGGAAACCCTTAACTCTTAAGGAGCCTGGAGTGTCATGAGAGTGCCAGATTTCAGACACAGTTCAGCCTGCTTTTCAAGCTAAGAAATCGCTTCACAGATTACATTCCAAACAACTATGTTACAGTTGAAATAGACTGGAACTACATATTGGCTTTTTCCTTTTGTAACGGAAAATTAATCAGACTGCTTGTAATGGATGAGAAGATGTGTAAAGTACTCCACCATAAAAAAAAAAAGGTAAAAGATGGAGAAGTTAAGAAAAGACAGCAGATTAAGCAAAAAATTATCAAGTTTATTTTTTTTCAGTTGCATGGTATCTGCAGTTTGATTCTAAGAGATTTTAGAGTATCTGCTTTCTGAAGAATTTGTCTTAGGTTTGCCTGTGTGCAGAAGTGTCAATAAGAGTTATTGAAAGGAGACAACCCTAGGTAGGAGAAGCCAATAAAAGGCTTGCCCCACTGCAATATTTAAAAGCTGGAACAGTCCATTTCTCCACTACAAGGTCATCGCTCATAGCCCTGTTCTAAGCAGTGCTTGTATTTGCTTTCTTCTTACCTTAGTTTTGGAATGCCAGGATAGATGGGGAATTGGAAACCACAGAAGTGTCATTCCCACTCCCCTTTCATAGTGCTTCGTCAATGAAGGTTTCTTCATACTTTTCAAATTATCTTCGGCTAGGCTTCTGCTGCCATGTTCCAAACTTTTATAAAGATGTCACCTTTAAGAGTCGGGCTTTTCAAAACTTATAACAAAATCACCTCTTGCATAGGCAGAGTGAGGGATCACGCCGTGCACAGGGCTTTCCTGAGACAGAGTAACCCCAGGGGAGCACAGAGACCTGCTGATGTGGCATGGGCAGGGCCTGGAGTAACAGCCCCCACCCCCCAATCACACCAAAGGCAGCCCTGGGGAGCACCAGAGACCAGAAGCACCACCTACAGGGCAGGCAAACAGGGCCTGGCACATCAGAGTGTGGCAGGTCGGGCAGGGCGCAGTGCAGCAGCTGGCTTGAAGGGTGTGCAGGGAGAGCGCCTCTAGGAAGGAGCAGCAATCTGCTGGCTTAGTGGGAGACTTGAAGGACACAGAACCCAGCAACCGGGCACTGTCTGTGACCATCTGCACAGGACAAGGGCACTCATCCTGCCTGGCCCTCAGGGCAGAATGGTAGGCACCCATCTGAGAGTAAAGGCTGCAGCTCCAGCTGGGGCACCTGCAGCATCTGCCTCAGCGGTGGCCAAGGCCTCTATCCAGATGGAGCTGCCAAGGTTGGAGGCTGCCGCGCAGACCTCGGACTGCAGGAGGTGCCCAGACCTTTCTCCTAGGGCAGAGGCAGGCAGAGGCAGGGACCTGCCTGTAAAAAGGTGTGCCCAAGTGGAACCTCCTGCAGCAGGTGGCTGAGCTGCAGGAGGTGGTGGGAAGGCTGCAGAGCATCAGGGAGGCTGAGGAGGAGCTGGATAGCTGGTTCCAGCTGCAGTCTGCTGTGGACCAACAGCCCACAGCTGAACAGACAAAAATTCCCCCACCAGCACACACAGAAGGGAGTGAGGCTAATAATGTAGAAGAATGGAAGCTTGTAATGGCAAGGACTATCAGGAGCAAGAGGCTTCCCCTGAAGCCCGAGGTTCCCTTGCAGAACCATTTCACCACTCTGCAGACTGAAGAGGAAAGACCTTTCTCATCCAGAGAGACTCCAGAGCTAAGTATACTGCTCCCAGCACAACTAAGAAAAGGTGACAGGAATGGGCGACTCTCTTCTGAGAGTTACGGAGGCCACCCATTTGCAGACCTGACCCACTCTGTAGAGACGTGTGCTGCTTACTGGGGGCTTGTATCAGAGACATCATGGAGAGACTAAAAAGCCTCATAGAGCCCTCTGATATTATCCACTGCTGTTCTCATGTGGGCACCAGTGACACAGCTGGGAGCCATCTGAGGAGTGTCAAGAAAGATTACAGAGCCCTGGGAGAGCTGGTAAGGGATGCTGGAGCACAGGTAGTTTTTTCATCAGTCTTCTTGGTCAAAGGGAAGGCGTAATAAAGGGCCAGTTGAATTTGGTGAGTCAACAAATGGTTACAGGACTGGTGTCACACCCAGGGGTTCAGCCACTTAGACCACAGCACTCAGTTTTAAAAACCTGGTCTACTGGGGGCTGATGGAATTCCAGCCAGTGAGTGAGCTTCATCAGGGGCCCAACTTAAGTTCCTCTATGCAAACGCACACAGCATGGGGAATAAACAAGAGGAGTTAGAAACATGTGCACATCTGCAGGGCTATGATCTTATTGGCATCATGGAAACATGGTGGGATAGATCCTAGGACTGTAGTGTTGGAATGGAAGGACACAGGCTCTTTAGGAAGGACAGGCAGGGGAGACGAGGAGGGGGAGTCACCCTCTATGTCAATGACCAGCTGGAGTGCATAGAGCTCTGCCTGGGGATGGATGAGGGGCTGACTGAGAGCTTATGGGTCAGGATAAAAGGGAGGGCAGAGACAGGTGGCATTATAGTGGGGGTCTGCTACAGGAGGTTCCTGGAATGCACTGATAATAACTTCCTTCTCCAAGTGATAGAGGAACAAACAAGTAGAGGTGCTATGCTGGACCTTGTTCTCACCAACAATGAAGGGCTGGTGGGGAATATGAAGCTCAAGGTCAGACTGGGCTGCAGTGGGCATGAAATGGTGGAGGTTAAGATCCTTGGGGTGGTGAGGAGTGTACACAGCAAACTCACTACCTTGGACTTCAGGGGAGTGGACTTTGGCTTCTTTGGGGTTCTACTTGGTAGAGTACCATGGAATAAAGCCCTGGAGGGAAGAGGGACTCAAGAAAGCTCGTTAATATTGAAGGATCACCTCCTTGGTATGAAGGTGTTCATGCCTATTTTTACTATTTGAATTATAGACATTTGTGTAATGATGGTGATAAAAACAACAAAAAGCAACCTTACTATTTCCTGTTCTTTTTAGTCCATACTTCTCTTAAAGGCACTTGATTCCTTTACACTTTCTGATAGTGAGCAAGCAACTCTCACAATATTGTTTAGTGGTCAGTATTATTATTGTCTGTATAAACATTTCATTTAGTAAATTTTCACAATGACTTGGCTGGTATATATTGTACTGTTTCCCTATAATATCTAGACTATAAAAAACTGCTGAGATGTATAAATCACATCTTAATTGCTTACAGATATTTTTCTTTCCTTAGGTAAAATAGGTAAATTCCTGTCAGAGTAAAAGTGATGAACTACAATCCCACCATAACTGTGAAATTCCAAGTAAGTGTTGTGTGCAGAGAAGTGATATTAGCAGTGACACACTAGCAGGCTGCATGCTTTCTACAGCATTGTTTCTTTGTGTTATTATTCCAAATGACATCTGTGCTGACCTACCTGTTTCAGGTTTGTGGGTGTTTTCATTTCATCTCAAGCATCACTATCATCTTCAAGACAGCAAAGAGTGAATGAATTTGTTCCTTGGGCACTGTTTCATAACTAAGCACTTCTCAAACTCTGAAATGCCTGGTAATGTGAAGAGCTCTTGAAAGCTACATGATGAGTCTATAAGAAAAGATGTAATTTACAGTAAAATACCTGTGCTAATTTGGAAAACAACATGGCAGTAGTAACTCATCGAAAAGAGACTTCTAAGGCTTGTAAATTGATGGATATCAGGTAATGATTCTACAAATACAATAATTTTTAAAAAAAACATTACGCACAAGAAGGCAATGAAGAAAATGAACTAGTTTGATTTATCAATTTCCCATCCTCTGATGTTCAGCCGTGTCTCCAGAAACTACCATTCTGAATGCAAATCAGCCTTTTTGTTTTCAGTTACTGGAGCCACCTACAAATTTGGCTACTATAGACTTTTTCATTGTGACTAAAACATGGGCTTTAATGCCATGTTTTCATCGCATATTCTAAAAGAAGAATGCACACATCTTCTGTGTAAACTTTTGTATCCCTTTCATCATTCCTTTGTTAGTTTATATATTATTTACTTACGAGCATAGGCTTCTTTAATCTAATTTAATAACTACTGAAAGAATTTTGCTAGTGCTAGGACTGCAGGATTAGGTCCTATTTTCAACAAATCTCCCTTATAAATTATCACTCCTTGCAATTCTGACGTCACTACTAGCACTGCTGGTTCTGTGGTTTTCTTTACAAATGAAAGATAATTCCTTATTCTATTAAAATAATTGGCAAAATTCCTGCTGACTTCAGTGGGAACAGATTTCAAATCGTACATCTCAGAAATAGCTAGCACCTATAGTGATAAACACCTACTCTCTATGTTGTAACTTTGACAATTTAAGCAGGTTAATAATATCAAGGTAAAAGCTAATGGCAGTTTAGACTGATGACACCACCCACCACATCACTTTGCTCTGTAATGGGCTGAAGATTTGTATTCTTTCTTTTGCTTTTGACATACGTTAGGTATTCCAGAATTCTGAAATTAACATACTGAAGATTAATGTTGCACTTCTTTGAAACTTTAACAGTGCTATGCAGGTGAAAAACGTGGTAGCAGGAATTGTTTTACCTTTTGAGAACAAGTATTCTTTCTGTGGCAGTGCCTAAAACATTATGTCCTGGTGCTGAAGACCCTAAGTTTCATAAGATTTTCAGCATATTCATCACCAAGTGAAATCAGTGAAATGTTTGTTAAATAAAACCAGATTAGAGAAATCTGCTTTGCACAAGTATTTGCTGTCAAACCTAAAGCAATTTAGGGGTAACATAGTGGCCTCCACACAAGATCTCATTCTATACTTGAGTTTATAATACTAGCACTGGATAAGCAAAAAAGTGATGAATGTCTGCTAAGGTGATGACTGGCTAGGTGGTGAGCAGTGAATGTTGTTTATCTTGACTTTAGCAAGGCTTTCAACACTGTCTTCCATAACATCCTCACAGACAAGCTGATGAAGCATGTGCCAGATAAACAGAAAGTGAGGTGGATTAAAAACTGAACTGCCAGGTAAAAAGGGTTGTGATCAGAGACACAAAGTCCAGGTGGAGGCCAGTCACTAGTGGTGTAGCCCAGAGGCTGATACTGAGTCCCAAAAGACCTGGGCTATACAGAGAATACACCCTTCGCAAGTTTACGTGTAATACAAAACTAGGAGAAGTGACTGATACTCCATGGCTGTGCTGCCATTCAGAGGGTTCTGGACAGACTGGTGAAATGGGGATGAAAAACTGAAATACAGGAAATCATCCTGTGTGCCACACTGGGCATAGACAACTTTTCCTACTGCACAAGCAGGCATGAATTAGGCCAAGGTGTACAGAATGACACTGTAAAGACTGAACACTAGCCAGACATTTTCTCCACTTTTCACTATTTTCTGGAGAAAAATCTACTGCTCCAAACACATGATCTCAATTTATCCTGTTTCCATCCCCACCCCCACCCTCACTGTAAGACTCAGAGCCATCCTCGTCACTTGTGAAATGACTTTAATATAGCTTATGAAAGATACTTGAATGGTGACATGTGACTTAAGGAGAAATGTTAGGCTTAAGGATTTTTTTGTGTGTGTGTGTACATCATGACTTTAACTCTTATGGTGTCCTGGGTTAAGCTGAGACAGAGTTAACATTTGTAACAGCTAGCAAGAAGCTGTGTTTTGGATTTGTGCTCAGAAGAAAGCTGATAAAAAGTGATGTTTACGTAGCTGCCAAAGTCTTTCAGCTTCTCTGGCTGCCCGCAAACAGGACAAGCTGGGAGGGAGCACAGTCCCAGTTACTAGCCCAGGATTTGATTTTAGGTTCGGAATTGAGACCCAAGGTGGCCAATAATCTATTCCGTAACATACACGTCATGCCCAGTGTATAGGTGAGGACCCTCAGGAAGATCATCCCTTTTGGTTCTGGATCTCTTTTGCTCCGGGTCATCTCACTCCAGGTGGTCGCCCTCCCAAGGCCTTCCCCCCCCACCCCAGTCAGCTCTCGGTCTGGGACGCTTGGACTGTTATCTCTGTTTCGTGAGTGCGGTTTCGGGACTCTCCCTGCTTCCGGTATCGTTGGCCGGGAACAGGCTGAGCCTCGGTCATTGAGGGGAGGACACGACAGTATCACTGTGTATCACTCATTCATATATTTGTATATATTATGAGTGAGTTAACGGTTGTGTGAGTTGGCCCCCAGCCAAGGGCAAACCCATCACATATGGTCTCCCTGGAACAGAAAGTTTGCTATGATCCCAAGTGGTAGGCCACATATCTAGTGTCAGGTAAAATTTTGCTAATTTGCTATGGGCCTATAATATATAAACACTTCACATCTCAAGATTATAGCTCAAAAAAAAAATTTTTAAAAGCCTCACATCTGGGAGATATAAAACATGAATAGGAATTGCAAGTTCAAAAGTCTTGCTCAGTAATGGAAACATGAAAAATATTTACAGTCAATCACTCATCTGCCCCTCTCAAAGGAGCTGGTATATTATTACATTCCACTGTGTTTCAAACCGTTTTTTTTAATGCTATTCTCACAGTAATCTGCTCTACAAACACAGAATGCAATCAGCATGTTTTTTACAGGTGAACAGGATAACGTAACAGTATCAGGCCTCAAAGAAAGATGAATTAACCAGTGTTCAGTTTAAATTATTCCATATTTTGATACTGTAACAAAACGACACCCTGTAGGAAGTTACTGTACAAGGTTTTTCTGACATTTTCCCTGATATCAGATGTCTTAGGTTTTGCCATTTGTCTATTGATAGCCTCTGCTGACAATTAAAGTCCAGAGCAATAATGTTTCAAGCAGGTAGCAGCAATGGTATCAGCATGGAGTGTGCTACTTTTGATTTTCTTAGGCATGACTAAGGAATAATTTTATACTGAAGAAAAAGTTTCAATACAATGAAGAAGGAAGTTGACAAAAAGTCATTAATTTCTGCATAGCAATTTTAAAAGAAAGTATCAAGACTCAAATGTAAATTCTCAAATTCATTTTAGTTGAGAATTTAATGATGGCTCACCTGATACAGTTTCTACTGGAAACAGTGACTTATGAAATAAAAGTATTTCCCAACTTTGAAAAACAAACAAAGAAACAAATAAACAAAATTGCTTGCAAGACATAATGGCAGGCTGCAAATGTGACTAAAACTTTCAGCCTTGAACAGAGATGGAAGAAACCTTTTCATTTCTGTAAGCATAAATCTAAAATGCTTTTCCCTGAAATCTTGAGTTGTTGAATGACAGTTTCTATCAATAATTTTATCTCTAATGTATCATGTTAATAATTTGAAAATAGGTTGTTTCAAAAATAAACTTTCTTAAAGCCTCTTCAACTTCGCAGATGTATGCTTGAAGTATCTCCAGTGCTGATAAACAGGGACATGTGGAAATTGCTCAGATTCTTTCCTTCTTTCCACTTTCCCTACTCCCTGCCTTGAAGGATGCCTCCTTGAAAGGAGGATCTATGTAGTGGCTGCTGCCATACCCTGTGAGACAGCACACCTCTCACTATACCCATGGGACTCAAGTTAAAAAAAAAAAAAAAAAAAAAAAAAAAAAAAAAGAAACAACCACAATTTATGTTTTATGCTGCCTTACAACTAAGCATTCCATGTTGCTGTGAAGCTTGGGGAAATAAAACAAATCAATGGTCATTTTAAAAGATTAGGAAGTAATTGTAGTATTTCAGTAGTACTTAAGCAGGTTGTATCTGACCTCTACTTGGCTATATTGTCTATGCAGATTGGAACAACAGGGTTCATTAAAAAAGTCTAATTTCAGCACTCTGTGAAGGACCATTTCTGCAGGCCTTCCATTCTTAGTTTTGTTTAGACAAGTAAAATGTCAGAGACAAATTATGTATATACAACTCACATAAGGATACAAATAACAGTCACACAGCATCATCTTTTTTCAGGCAGACTTTTATTTATTTATGTATTCACTTTGCTGTGGGCTGGAGGAGTGACTAAGGAGGTGGAAGAACTGTTTTACCAACCTATCACTGTCAAACCATGAGAGTGAACTGCCGTCAAACTGTTAAGGAAATAAATGGTCTAAATCCTTCCCCTAAAGCATTGAAAATCTAAAAACAAGAGCATTAGGATGACCTTATGTTATTTTTTCATCTGCATAGTCCAGAAGTAAATGCTTTGAAAATAAAATAAAATAGAAATCTGTCTTTAAGACAAATGCATCTCATACAACACAAATCAACACCAGCAACTCATAGGTGAGTTTCACAAGCTGGTGGATGCACTGGCAGCAGTTCAGACATGCAAACTAGGCACAGTGTACCTGGTATGGAGCCTACTAATCTTAAAACATACCCCAGGTCCTGTTTGGCTTCTGTTTCAAAATTATGTGAGAGTAGACTGAAAATTTTCATGCACAGATTTTCTGCTTTGGGCTTTCTGATCTGTTTAGGTGGCCAATGTTAATCACTTTGCTTGCAAATTCTGCTTGCCAACAGTGAATTTTCTTCCATATCCTGCACAATACAATTTTCTATTTTGTTCTAATTCTATTTATTGGACTTTTAGGTAACTAACTAAATTTAAAAGAGCAACTGTGGGAGCAACAGAACTATAAAGTTCCTAATTCATCTGGCTATCAAACCAAGCAACAGACTGCCTATGAAACAAATTGACAAATTCCTATGAGATAAATCAACATGACTTAGCTGAACAGCAGTGGTATTGCATTAGCAAAGAAGCAATTGCATTCCCTTTTTAAGTGTACTATAGTAGTTTGCAGTAACAGACAATGCAATTCCAGTATTATTCTGTAGGTTTCTTGTTTTGATTGGGGTAATCCCTATGAGCACCTTATACTTCTTGGTACAAAAGATAATAAAGAATGTCTTTATGAGGTATGTCTTTATCTCAAGTGGTATAAAACTCTACACTTCACACTATCTTAAGGGAATAGTTACACTACTGTATTAAGGGTGTAAGTTTTACATAGGATTTTTTATTTAAAATGCTCTCTGTCTTCTACACTACACCTTTGACATACATCAACTGTTGAAGATCGGCTATAAATACCTCTCCACTGAAAAGAATACTGAAACCGTGTTATACCAAAAGAGTATGACAAACACTTCTCAGTAAGCATGGAAGACTGACAAGGCACTTAATATGGGTAGAAGACAGATTTTTTAAGTAGGATGGCCATTATAAAAAACCTCCTCTATGACCTGATAAGAATGAAAAAATAATGTTCATATATTCAGATGAGACATGGTGAAATCAAACTCGAAGTTACATTTAGAGATTTGGTTCACAGAGGCATTTTCCCTTAAATGCCTCAACTACTTTACTGGTAAATAGGTGCATGATCTTACAACTATTTCTCTGCCATCCCTGCCTTTTCATGCAGTATTTTCTAATTATGCATTTTTCAGCAATTGTGCTCTAGACATGAACAATATAGTTGTCTTCAAGTTGTTTTGATTTTCTATGTGTATTTCTTCTGACAAAAACCACTCCTTCGAGTCCTGAACTTTATGTTCTTGGTGGTACAACTTGAAAAATGAATATTGCAGATTTCCAATAAGCATCAAGAAGCTAAGCGCAAGATTTCACATAAATCACAGAATATGACATTTTACTGCAGTAATCCACAGTTAAAATAGAATAACAGAATATAGTATTTTGCCCATGAAATTCTATCCCATGTAAATGGCAATATTACCAAGTATTACTAAACTTGCAGTTTTTAAAAAAACAACAAACCCACAGCATTCCCAAAGGCATAATGGGTTATTTTATTTATAGGCTTTCCTAAAACACTGCCTGTATAGTTCTTGTGCATGTCACAAATGTCAATGACCATAACCTTACAAAACTCTTCCTATCAGAAAAGTATGATCATTAGCTTACAGATGAGAAATAGAATCATGACAATCCTTAAAGTCTATGCCTACATTTATAAGTAGTACAGCACGAGAGAAGTGGGTCTGTAGACCAAAACAGCTGGTGAAAAACATCTGACATTGACACTAAGTGAATTCCTGGAACTGTTGCTAGATGAAGAAAATGACCTGCAGTGATGCTAGTACGGTATTTAAAATTAATATTATGGGCTTTGAGGCAAGCTTGTTGAATTTTATTCCTGATGAGATGTTTCTAGCTTTTCATTTAATGCACTTCTTCCTTCTTTCTGTTAGATGACCCACTAAGTTCAACCTTTATCTGAGAGTCTTCTCTTTTCTGCTCCTGTTCAATGTTGAACCATTCTTGTGCACTGGTCAGGTAGGGGATAGTCACCTCATCATGGGAATGATGCCTATGGCTAGTGAAGAGCAGACCAGCAAAAAACAAATCTGAGGTGCTTTTGATGTTTCGGAGAACCAGGGATTGAACCTGACTACAAGTTGAACTGTATTATGTGCACTCTTGAAGTCCCTGCCCAACTCCCTCTCACCTAAAAATTTCAATCAAATTCAGCCAAGAAGTATTCATTTTGTGCACTTTTAAGAACAAACTGCTTCACAATGCAGACCATAAGATACCAACTGCTGTTTTGAGAGTACATGCCTGATCTTAACTACCATAAACACACCCTAAGTGATTGTGTGCCACAAGGTTGTTGCAGTGCAAAACATTTAACCTTCATTGTATCTTTGAGTTTCATCCTAGTGATTTCACAGTGAAAGCATTTTTTCTTGGCTGATATTCAGATTCTTTTTGAGTGAGAACATATGCCAGCTTCAGATCCTCCTTTATTCCATAGCCCAGGCATGTAGCATGTTCAGGTATTCTGGTGCCACACAACAGCTTTGTATGCTACCCGTCATCCTGGAATACACAATTATCTTTAAATCATTAATATTTTTGTGGGACGAAATGTACACACATAAAAAATAAATACAATAAACTAAAATATAAAAGGAGTTTTACAATGATTTATGAACACAGATTAAGGGCTAATTAGATGTTCAAAATTATTATTTTATTTTTATGGAACATGAAGACAAAAGTAGACAAAGAAAGGAGGGGTATTATTAGAGTTTGGATAATTATGGCCCGGATAATTAGAGTATGATAGGGGGAAGCAGAAAAAGGTTAGAAAAGAAAAGATAAAAGTTTGATGTAAAGAGATTGTCCAGGACTTAAACATTTATGAGAAATCTTCATGTGTTCTTAGAACATAGGCTAGCCCTTACCTTTATGAGCTCCATAACCTGAGTTGTAATTTCACACTGTTAAGACAAAGCATCAGACTTATGTGAGATGCTATTCAGAAGATGTTTTGCTTCCATTACTCTTACCTTCATGCAGCTCTTGCATTTTTATACTTCTTCAGGGTGAGACTCTGCAGAGCTCACAAATGAGGCAAGTAGAGGCAAAACAAACAACAGCCAACCAACCACAATAATTAGTAAATCACAGTAAACCATCCAGTGTGGCATTTCTGAAAGGGTAAAGGATCCATATGTAGAAGGGGTTAGTGCAGTTGAAAGTTAGGTGTCCACCAAGTCCCACCCAGCTTTCACTAGTCCTGCTAATCACCACTTAGGAACTATTAGGCTTGACAGCATGACCCCTGTCAATCACAGTTGGTACAATGTAGTGCTGAAAATGGAGCAGTCACTGAAGATGGCACTATTTCTAGCTAACCTGTTTTGGCAGAATGTTTGTGTGCATCAACAGTCTGAAATGTCAGAGAGCTGAAGATGATGTGGGTGAATGTGAAAAAGCAGAAATACTGCAGAGAAAATTGAAGAAGCCAGAAGAAAAAATGAGCAAGAAACAAATACAAGGAAGAGCAGAAGATAAAAAATATGAATTAATGTTGCAAAGAATATTCTTAAAACGACAGGAAGTTTTGCAGCAGGAATATAGTTCAATCAAGTTGCTGTAGCAGGCAGGATAAGCATGAATGGAAATTGATCCTTCAGGTTATTAAATTATTTATGTCACAAGTGTTCTTTAACCAATTGTTACACCACCCAGCACTCTTCACACTAACTAGAGCCTAAATAACACTAAAGGATAGAAGTAAGAAAACAGAAGTCCCAGGTCTGAAGAATTTTGTACCCTTTGATCAGACACACACTCCACTGAAGCTGTCCATTAACAATATCCAAAATGCTCATAACCCTGAAATACATATTCATACCTCTGTACCCCTAACTAAGGTTCTAAATATTACTATTATAGATGTTCCACATGTTCTCTAGATATTCCTGTTACACATTTTATTACCTGATTTCATTTAGATTTTATAAATAAGTTTGAAAAGGTTAATCTTGTTTTTGTGTTGCTTTTGTGGTTTCTTTTAATTGAGGGTTAATCTTTTTTTCTTTTTTCAGGTGTGAAGGGTTCATTTGGTGTATATCTATGCTTAATTCTTATGCACTTATATTTCACACAACAAAGCGGAGAATGTTCAATAGGCATTAACAATAGCAAATTCTTGAGATTACAGATAAAATACTCTAGATATCTGCATGAATGTGATGCTTTGATTTTTCTAAAAGAGAATGAAAATAGGTTCCTCCTCTATCTAAACCGAAAATATCACCAACAACCCAGTTTCAGGAGAGTGAAACATGCCAGAATGGCATGTTTACAGCAAGCAGAATAGCTCAGACCTCTTTATTTCCATCCACTGCTTATGCTGCATCTATGCTTTGTTTCCCTTCTTTTTTCATTACTCTATTATGATAGTATAACATGCTCAGAAAAGTGTATGTCTGGTTTTTCAGCGACTGTTGGCAGAGCTTGGTTAGCCAGTCCATGCAAGGAAAATAAAATGTTTAACTGCAATAGTCATGGACATAGTAGGCAATTCCTTCTTGGTAGAGACAGGCTATTGGAAACATCTCACAGAAGTAAAAGTCTTTGAATAACATCATGTTAATAGTAAACTGCAACCTACTGTTATAACATTATATGGAATCTGTAACATAGAAATGTTATCCAGAACTGGTTTTGTACTAGTAACTGCTTTGATAGCTTTCTTCTTTAGTACTTTGATAGCTTTCTTTATCTGGCAGCTAGAGTTTCTGAAAAGTAGTACACAAAACTAGATGCCCTGCATTAAGACAAAGGGGAGTCCGTTACATGTTAGGTCTGTGTCAAGTGGCAGCACAATCATAGAATCATTGAACCACAGAATAGTTTGGGTTTGGAAGAGACCTTTAAAGGTCATGTAGTCCAACCTTCCTGCCATGGGCAGGGACACCTTCCAGCTAGACCAGGTTGCTCAAAGCCTCATCCAGTCTGGCCTTGAACACCTCCAGGGACAGGGCACCTGCCACCTCTCTGGGAAACCCGTTCCAGTGCCTCACTACCCTCATTGTAAAACAGCCTCGTAGCTATGTTGGCTATTTTGATGCTATTACCTCTTTGTAGCCTCATGTTAGTGGTCAGTGTAACCTTCTGTACAGCTCTACAGCTTAATGTCTCCACCAGGAGAAAATATCCCACAGAGCTGTCTGTGGAGAGCTGATCCCCTGAAGTCATCCAGAGTGATTATAAACTCAGACTCACTGAAAATCTGAATTGATAGGAGCAGCAGTCCACCTAAATTCTTCAGAAAGGGCAAGGGAAGACCAGACTGGGAGCCCCGGGGACGACAGACAGGCAGAGCTTCACTCCCTCGTCTCGTGCGGGCCGCCGGCTGCGGCCGGGCTGCGGGTGCCCCTGAGGGTGGGACGCCGGGCTGGCGCGGCGCGGCGCTGCGGGGGGCTGAAGGCCGCCGGGGCCCACCCAGGGCGATTATAGGAGCGGCAGCGCCATCTGGCGTCCCGCGAGCTTAAAGCCAGCAGGGCCACCGCCCGCCCGCTGCCCTGGGCTCGCCGCGGCCGTTACGGCCGTTGGAAGGGAGAGTCCGCCGTCCACCTCCCCTGGAGAGTGACCAGAGCTTCCCGGGGCAGGTTTGGGTTGGTTTTATTTTTTCTTTTTCCTTTTATTTTTGTTTCACGGTAGCATTACGTCATCCTTTTTCTCTGCATCAAGTCATCCGGAAATAAAAGACTCGCCCTGCTGATTAGAATTCCTCATTTCTGCTCTTTGTGTTCTGTGTTTATATGGCCAGTGTGTTTGGACACCGAAATGTGGCAAATGGGAGAGGGAGTTCTGCCTGAAAAATACAACTGGTTTATTTTGCCGTGTTCAGCAAACAAAATACATACTGTTGGAACAATACACTAAAACTGAACAAGCCACGGTTTTAGAGATCCCTTTGTTCTTTTGAATCCTAAAGGAAAGCTTTTGATAGAAAAAACAACAACAACAACAAAAAAAACCCCACCAAAAAAACCTCCAGACCTGCTATCATGAATGTCAATTCACCTCAAGAAAAGAACTGTGCTCCAGGACCATCTTATTTTAGTTCTCTAATACAACAGTGCTGCTGGCTGAATCGAATTTGTTCAGCGGTTGAATGTCTTTAACAAGATTTCCACTATCATCTTTCCTGCAACACAGCCAGGCAGGAACCATGATGCACAGAGCATGAGCTGTGGGATAGATGTGATGGGTAAAGAAGGCACAGATCTGTGGCTTTTTTACAAGACTGTGTTTTAGGAGGTATACATCTTTCTGGGCATACGAATAAGCACTAAAAACTCCAATTCCTTTAACGATTCAGCGCAAACAACTGTCTATACACAAGAATTAAAGAAGCAAACAAACCTCATTCTCTTTCCTTAGAAGTAATGACATTACAGCTGGCTTTTTGAAATGTGCATTTCTGATGACACAACATTTTCTTAACTCTTCAACACTAATTTCTAACACATTCTAACTCTAACTCTTCCACTCCGAGAATGAAATTATATGAAGAAAAATGTTATTTCTTTTGTTTCTAAAGCATTTGCTATACTGCAACTAGGTCAGTACTTTGCAAATTAGATTATATAGTGGACATTTAATGTCTATTAAGTTTTGACACTACACAATATCTCTGTTTGTCCATACAACTGTGACCTCTAGTCAGTAATTTACAACCTAGGAAATAAATCAGTGAGTGAGAGAGACTATGTCAGAAGTACCAGTTTTACTGTAATACATTGAGCTTCTAAAAATAGACTGTATCATTGCTCACATCTGAAAACTCTCCCAGACATGGTACCTACATACACAATTTACTGATTCCTAATAGTTTGAGCTTATCAGTGTGTGTTACTTGAGTAACTCAAAATTAATTTTTTTTCCTGCAACAAGATCAAAATAAACATACAAACATACAAATGAGGATACTGGTATTTTTCATAGATTTAAATTTCTGGGAAATTTTGAGAGGAAAATTAAAATGTTTCATGTAGATTCAGTGTAATGTTACATGTAGATTCAGCTTGATTTGTATTTGGAAAATTGCTGGAATGTTTCAAGCTTTTATCAGGGTAACTGATAATGTGACATTTAGGCTCTTGGGCTGAATCAAACTGAGAAACCACAAGATTTTTTTCCCGCTTATGGCTCGTCCCGAAAGTTTTAATTTTAGCATCACATTCCTTCTCTTTTCCCAGTTTGAGCTTTGCTTTCCATCTGGACTATCTTTCTCATGAGTTACCCATAGCACATTGTAGCAGAGAGGAGAGGTGGAAATTGCATATCTGCTAAAAAAACTCCAGTTTGTCAAAAATTCAATTACCTTTGTTAAAACAGTGGTGCTCTCCATCCAGTTTCCAAGCTTCACTTGTCCATCTTTTCTTCTCTTTACTGCTCTGCTCCATACTAGCAGCATTTACACATTCACAGATAATCTGATAAATATGCAGAGAAAACAACCTGTTTGCTTTGAATATATCCAGACCTAGTATTGGATAATCCATACAGGAGAAGCAAAGAATGCCGTGTATTTTACTGAATCCGATTTAGCTTTTGTTATTTATTGGAGTTGTCTTTTCGAATTCTCTACTCTCTTTTCTTTTGGGGGGGTTGCTTGTGTTGTGTTTTTTTTTTTCTAGTCCTGGTTTGCAATGTCTTATTAGGTCCTTTATGTCCATACAACTTGCACAGCATTTCTCCCCTCAAGAGTTCTTAAACCCCTGGCTTTTTTCTGTGGTAACATGAACGTTTGTAGCGGTTGTCCAAAAGGACGCTATAATGGTGCAACACCACCTGGCTTTCCTGAGCAGAAGCCAAAATACTTGCTGGTACAGCTATTCAGACATGTTCCTCTTTGTGTTGATTAACAGATTTGTTGTTTATTCAATGAATGCACTGTACTAACGTGTTGCAATGCATGCACTATGGCAACACGTATCCATGCATATGGTACCTTTTTTTCAAGTAAGGTACAAGAAGTTATCTGAAAATGCAGATTAGTAATAAGTAGTGGAAGTAATGGTTAGTTTTTTTACTTAGTAGCTAAGCAGGTGGTTATATTTGTATTTCAGCTCTAAAATAATTGTTTTACTGCTCACAAAGAACCCTGAGCCTTCCCACTGGTTATTACCAGAACACGGCCAAAGTGTTATTTAGTTTGCCCAGTACCTAACACAATGTTACCTCTTACTAGTCAGTAGTCAGGAAAGTTTCACAGGGCATATATGAAAGTAGGTAATGATTCAAACCCAGTTCAGAGAAAGCCTTTCAAACACAAAATAGATCTTTATTCCTTTTTTTTTTTTTTGTAGGCAGATGATATTACTTAGTTTGAAGATTATTATTGTTAATTTGAAGATCAGCAATACCATATGAGAACTTACATGGGAGTGTGGTTTACAGTCAAAGTAGCACTCAGAGTAGTGCAGAAACCCTTTTTCCTGATGTTAGTGTCAACCATAGTCTTCTTCATAGGCTAGTGGACAGCAGTATAAACTGAAAATTAACTTTTTTTTTTCCCTGGTCCCTTCTGCAAATTCCTTAGACAAACAGAATCTAGCGTGAACCAGCAAAACAAGCCTAGGCAAAGCACATGGAAGCACAAAGGATTTTTATTTATTTATTTTAAATAAAATACAACCAACAAAATATAATAGATCATTGTAAAAGCTGAAACAGATTTAGTACAGTAAGCAGCACTCTAACCTTCTCCCGTATGGATTAGCTAATAATACGTCTTGTTATTTTGGAACAAAACAGTTTTCGTATTGCTCAGATTGGCAGTGAATGTGCAAATAGTACTACTATGGAGCTCAGTGGGAAGGAGAGAAAAAGAGAAGATGGATATTATTACAGAATTCCTAACATTGTCTTATTATCTTTAGCCCATTGGAAACTCAATTTTTAAAATTACTTGGCTCTTTCTGAGTATTTGACTTAGTGAGAAAATAGATTTTTTCCAAAACTTTCATGAGTTTCAGACCTTACTGTCAATCTTCACCTTTCAAGAATCACAGGACTAACTCTGAAGGTATCCAAGTACTTGAAGGAAAAGTTTGTTTTCCAGATATAAGATGCTCAACAAACTGTTGTGCATCCTGAGCCCTCTCAAGCAATTCTGTCCTGTATCTCTGAGAGCTACTGACAAATTTGTATTATTTTCTTCAAGACAGTCCAAATTTTCTTGTCTCTTCAGATCCTGTCTTTCCCAGTATTGAAGTTCCTCATAGATCTGAATGAATGGGAAATCTCTATATAGTTTTAATTTCTACATGAGATTGGCGAGAAACAATTAGGCCACTGACTTGAGACTTTGGCAGCTCTGATAACTAGGGAACAGATGTACAGAAGGGTCCACATATACAGGTACCTACTGAGGCTACAGCACTCTGTTAAAAAATTAACTCTTAGCATTGAGGAAAAATTGTTTCCAGGACTACGCCTCTTGTGAGTGGATAGCGGAGAAATTGGAGAGTAGACAAAATAGGAAAGCAGGACCCAAATTCCATCAACATTCATTTTTCTGCCACTCGTTGAGAAAGTAGTGTCTCATAATCACACAGTACTCGATGCTACTTATTTCTTTGTCATTTAAAAAGAAAAAAAAAGAACAAAACCTGCTGCTGAACTTGTGAGCTGTAATGGTTATAGCATTATCTCCATGATACTATTTATTGCATCTTTCCCCAGTGGAATTATCATTTAAGTCCCATTTGCATTTATGACATTTCTTTTTGTCCACCTGGTGTCCTGGTAACCACCATGGTGAGAGTTCCATCATTTTTGCAGTATTTGTCTTATATTCGGTTTTACATGCTGCAGAAGACATTCTGGTTCTTGCATTTTATTGGTTAGACTCCCTTCATTAAGAATATTTTAGTTTGTTTTTGGTTTTGGTTTTGTTTTTGTTTTTGTTTTTGTTTTTTTTTGTTTTTTTGTTGTTTTAGTTTGTTTTTGTTTTTGTTTTTGTTTTTGTTTTTTGTTCTGCTGCTTTTGATTTCTTAGGAGTAAATGCAGATAATGGTAATTCCCAGTTTTGTGATACTAGTGATCCTATTGGTCTTTAATAAATATTAATCATTCTTTAAAGCAAAAAGCACTGTATCCAACACAAACTACACTAATTTATGCCCTGTGTGCTGGGTAGATACCTGAGGAAAGCCAGTGACTGAAAGACAGCTTCCCTTTTGGCATATGCAAAGTCCTTTCAAGAAGCCAAATCTCCTTCAAGATGTGTGCAGGTAGAAGGAACATTGATACAGCTTTAAGCCCTGTACACACCATGCTGCATAAGGAGTTGAAAACAGGAACATTGTTTTTATAGGGTGCCATGCAGTGAATATCCTTAACTTGCAAACTCTCTCCTTTACCTTTTTGCTAGTGCTTTGTAGCTCCGTGTCTATCTCTAGCATAAAACTTGAAAAATCCTGCCGTGAGAACTGGGGGTCAGTAAAATACTAACTTTAAGTTTTTAGTGCTCATCATACCCTTTTCATATTGTTTCCTTTTGGTTTGTGTGTGGTTGTTTGGGTTGTTTCTTTTTTAAAAAAAAAAAAAAAGACAATTGCTTTGTAAAATAAATAAAATTTACTTCCACCAATAAAATCTTAAACTGCTGTATTTGCAAAACTTGGGGACAGAAGGGGAGAGAGGGAAATGTCATTTACAATAACAATTGTCTGTTCTAAGCTAATATCCTTTACTGTTCCAGCAACTTAGCTGCAGACTGGATGATTTCTAAAAATGCAGTACAAAAGAAAAGAAAGAGAAATAAACCCTTGGCTCAGTAAAAAATCCTGCACTGTGGGTTTTGACAGAGTTTAAAAATAAAACTGAGACACCCTGAATCTGGATTTTAACGTCCTATTTTTTTGCAGTTTAATTTGCACACTGACCCTTTAAACTGTGTTCCAAGTACTATAGCCTTAGGCACAGCCACGAGGCATAACCATCCCCTGTAGTGTGACTTCATCATAGGTTTTCACCTCCCTGCCCAGCCAGTCCTAAAATATCTAATAGTTTTTCTTGCCCCACTTTTGGAACGCTTTCATATATCCTAAGATAATGAAAAATAGCTGCTACTGCTAGGCCTTTATACAGGATTAAATCCATTGGAGGGGTGAAGATAAAGAAATTTTGTTGCTTTCCCAACTAAAATTCAGACAAAAAAAAATTTAAAATAAGGTTGATATCCTCCCCCCCAAAAAAAAACAACCCACAATCAAAATTGTTCTGCTTTGTAGATGAAAATAGTTTTTTGAGCTGTTCATAACCCGTTGTTGAAGACTGATGCTGTAGTAGAAAGAGAATTTAAGAACATCTTCAGTCCGAATGAATCTTATGAATCTTAAAAATCTTAAATCTCAAATGCTTAATACGAAGAACACTTAACAAGTAAACATTTTTAATCTGACACAAGCCTATTCACTGCTAGAGAAAAAAGGACTTAAAACTAATGTAAACCATAAAATCATTTCAAATTGGTATTATTGTTATTTCCCTCTTTATATGGGTCTGCACCTTCATGAATTATTTATAAAAGATACAGGTTTTAAATTTTATAAAGTACCTTGTGTTTTCAAATGAAACCTAGAATGAAGATAACAGTTTCTGTTGACCTTCTCAGTTCTATGCCCTATTTGTAGTATAGATTTGTGGATTTCTAAGGCCAAAATTTATAAGAGTCCCATTTCCAAGTGGCTTAATACACGCGAAACAAGATAATTAGTATCTTTTCCCAGGATTCACATTAAGCTGCTGCAATTAAACAAGACTTCTGAAATATAATCAGAAAGACCTACTTAAAAATATCAGTTATATGTAGAATCATGATGACAATCAGCAAAGTCATTGAATCAAAGATCTGGTCTTGCAAGTGACAGTGCTTCTCTGATCTTGTCATCTTGAAAACAAACAAACAAACAAACAAACACAAAAAAAAAACCCCTGAAGAAATTCTCCTGTCAGAGAAATTCCTGGGGAAAAATAACAGCAGTCATAACACAAAATAGAACATCTACTTAACATTAATTAAAGCTCTGAAATCAACTTCATTATTATTTTTCTAAAGCATATATACCCATACACCTATCCTTATTGCTTTCTGTTTTCTAATTTTGCATCAGTTTTCTGGACTCCTTAGAGCCATTATGATTCTGTTGGAATCAAGCCTGGATTCTCATTGGAGACCATGCTCCTTCAGACAGAAAACCTTGTTATTATTTTCAACATAGTAACCACCTGAGCTTGCCAAAAGGGGTTATGAGAGAAATTCCCCCAAAGCCTCATTATTTGCTGGACAGAGAGAGCTAAATCCCACAGTTGTTTTCTGCAAGGTTTGCCTGCCATCAGATCTTCAGTCTGCAGACTCCTGCAACTACTGCTTACATTACTGTTTACAACTCTTCTAAGTTTTAGGAGAGCTTATGCTGACATGAGTTACTATTTAATTAAAAAAGCAGCAGCTTCCCATTGATTGTCTTTCCTTTTCGTTTTCCTTGTGAGACTTCCTTCCTGCCATGCCACTCTTGAAGATGATTCATTCCCCAAACTGCTACCTAAACCAAAGAAAGAGAGAGATGGCTTTCTTCTGTTATTTATACTTGGACACCACTATATCTCAAACTCCTTTGTTTTACATACTTGGCATTCACTGCTTCAGTAATCACACCCCGAAAGGAATGATTTTAAGTATTTGACAGGTTTGCCTGGGATAAGTTCACTGAAATTCAGACGTTTCACAGGCCTGATCAAAATCTGCCTATAAGTATAAAGCATTACAATTCGTGTTCTGGAATGCTGTGGTTAAATGCTCTAGAATATCATAGTGTCTTGTTAACACATGTAAAGTAATTCCTGGGACTTTTTAGTTGTTTTTATTTCTTTCATACACCAATAATTAAAAGAGTATAAGAGTATATTTAATACAATGTATACAGATTTTAGCTACACTTTGAGATATGTCTGTCCACCCAAGGTATTCATACTGGCCCAACTCACCAAAAAGTAATATCTCGAGCCCATAAATAGTGTGTTTTATATGCATGTGTTTTAACTAGCACTTTTGTTGCTCTAGATGCTACATTCCTTTAGCTCTTTAGGACACAGACCATGTCAACATGCAGCTGACACGTTCAATAGCAGTCTGTAGTACAAGATACTCTCTGGGGCGCCTGTCTTTCAGCCATTAGGCTGACTTGCAGACAAAGCAAGTACAGAAAGCCAATAGGTTTATTCAGCACACAGCAATGGGTGGTTTCCAGAAGTAAACACTGGCTGTGATAGCAGGCATGGGCAGTGAATCTGCCCATGAGAGTTGTCACCAAAACACAATACAGAAAACCCCCATGTCTCCTAGCTCATGACAGTGTTTTATACGGCGTCATCACTCTTTCAGTCTTCCTTCCTCCCACCCACATCAGATTCTCAGACTCATGGAGTAAGAAAAGGAAGTGTTTAATAAGAGAAACACTTAAAAACATGTGCGTGTGAGCGAGCGTGTGATATTTCAGAGCAAGCAATATTCAAAAAAGCAAAGCAAGAAGAGAAGTAAGTTAAAAGAACATATGCCTCTCAGATGTTCTCAATACACTATAGCCTTTCCTCCCACTTGCTCCTGTATACTGCTTTTCCATCAATCCCTTACTTTCTTGTTCCTGATGAGTTTCATATCCTCAAACCACATCATTGCATTACCTTAACAATGCCATTATAATGCCTAAATTACTCTTCCAATAATTTATTTCTTCCTCCCGTAGCTTCCTCAAAAGACATTGGAGAATTAGGGCACATTTTGCTACTTGAGAATAGTTATCTCTGCATCTTAGCAGAACATTATGTTCTTAATTTAACTTGGTCTAACTTCTAACAGTTACCTGGAACAGAACCTGAGTATTGCTAATTACCTCAGAACAGTACACTGTCATCCTCTCATTATCCACATTCAGATGTGAATCCCATAGCATTCACAGTATGACGTGATACTGATGACACTTGAAAGATGTTTAACTATCCCTTTCTACACTTCATCTAGCTTGCACCACAGTGTTTAATATTCCCCTGCCTTCCCCTTATCAGAAGAGAAATAATTTTTTTTTTACATCTTATTTAGGGTGCTTACTGAATAATTATGTGATTCACTATAAACACTAGAAAATAAAACAGACTGTAAAACCTGTATGCAATACTAGAGCTTATTTTTAACATATTGAAGAGGTGTCACACATGGTCTACTACTAAACCAAATATTCTGATGCTAAATTACTCTGTTGTGTTCCCCCTGCCCTCCCCTACCTTGGAATTTATAACATGAAGAATGACCTAGCCTTGTACAGTTTCTACAGTTTGGCAGTTCCTGAAGGTCAGTTATGGTTAGGAGAGGAGATAGGAGGAAAACTTGTCTCTTAGAATAATCCCAGTAATTAGACTACTTTAGAAGACTTCTAGGAACTGGATGTCCTTGCTTTAGTTTAATTCAAGCTTCAGATTATTGGATAAACTAGGGTGGGGGGCAAAAAAGTGGATATACTGTAGTTTAGCTCAAGGGTTCAGAAATGATAAGATAAAGTCTATGAACGATTATGATTTTTAACAGAAAGCATTGAAAGCTAGCTTTTGAAGTTGTGAGTGATATTCTCTCTGTATAAATAACAGCTTGTTGCATTTTGCTTCATTTTCAACGAAAGCAAGACTTTTAAATTATCTCAATGCTCAAATGGCAGTATTTTATTTTATTTTATTTTATTTTATTTTATTTTATTTTATTTTATTTTATTTTATTTTATTTTATTTTATTTTTTCTGGAAAATTACAAATATTCCCATTGTTGACAACACTCAAATCACTTCCTCTCTGGCTGTACCACAGCGACTAAGACTGAATGTCACCTACTTTCTGGCTTCATTTCCAAAGAGTTCAACTGTGGCTAATTTTAGATGGTACAGGTGCAGCATTAAACAGTCAAGAACATATTACACAGCAGCCAGTTATCATAAAGAAAACCCTGTAACACAGTTTTCTGTGATGGAATAAGCTTTGAATACTTATGTTTCTGTTAATAATAATAATAATAATAATTGTAAAAATAATTACAGCAACAGCTAGCAAATAGAAAGAACTTCAGTACGGCTTTTAGAAATGGAGTAATGATGTACACTGAATTTGTGAAAACTGCAAGCTACACTTAATAAATTCTGGTTTTAGTATATTATTATCACCTTTTGTTCTAGGTCATCGGTCTTATCTGCTTTGTCCCAACGGTGACAGTTGTATGTCCAGCTAAAAAGAGTAGTATCTATCAGATTATACGACTCCATAACCCTGAAATCCCAATAGTACGACTGAAGCAATATTAACAGTAATTTTAGCTATAATAATGCACTGTGCTTTCAAACTTCTAGAGGTGCATAAGCAAGTCCGTGTACTTTGGATGGCTTGTGCTTCTTTAGCATATTTCTTGGAGAAAAAAGACTTAACCTGACATTAAACATCCACTCGAGAGTTCATGCCACGGGTTCTTCTTTTCATGAAGCCAGGTGTACTGCAGACACCGTGAACATCTGTTAGCTCTTGTGAAAAAGCCATCTGGGCATAGTTTGCATCTGGCCAAATTTAAATCTGTATCACTATTTTCTTGTGTCTATTAACTCTCATAGTTTCACAGCCAGCTGGGAGATTTTAGATGTTCTTAGAAAGAGTTAGGTTTGGCTCTAAATGGAAAAACATGTTTCCTTCAGCTTTCTTCCCATAAGAAGTACAGTGGCTTTTGCTGGACTTTTATAATTAGTATATGCTAGTATATGCTAGGCCACAAACTTAAGGAATAAAACCACAATACCTTAATACCTTACCTTAATTCCTAATTTTGCCTGTAAAGTGAATTTAACCTTTCATGTAGTTTTGTATATATTTCAACATTTTAAATTTCTCTTTTTTTAGTAATTTAGTATTTTTTTCATTGTATAATTTCAGTTATATACTAACCATGTATTTTAAGCCAAATTTGAAACAAGAATTCTGTTTTCCTCATGATTCAGGAAATAACTTTAAAACTCTCAAGATGCAGAAATCTTATAGAATTGGACTGTCATGAATAAGGCTGTACAAATTCTATTTTTGACAATATGCTTCCCAAATTATTTTATTTTTCAAATGAGTTCTGAGGCCACAGGTAGAAAACAATCCACAGTTTCATGAAGCTGAGCAAAAAGTGCATCTATATTTGGTTCAACTACTTGAGCAAATATTTAGTGTAACTTTATGTATTACCTTTCTTATTCTTCTCTTTGAGAAAAGTAGTAATATTGGATGACCTTGATCCCCATAATCAGGTTAGAGGAAGATTAATGCAATACAATCCAACATCTGAATCTGTTTCAATAATTCTAGTAAGATTATTTTATTCTTTCTCACCTAATGATAGGTTCTTATTGGAAAATATTAGCACAGAAAAAAAAAAAACATTTGGTACAATAAAAAAATTCATCAGTCTTCTTATTCATTGATTTTTTTTAATTTCTTTCTTCAGGTAATCTCTTTCCTTCAAATCCCCAATAACTCCTTAAAGCATTGCATGTACTTTTCTAAATAATTACAGGCCATGCAACAATTTTACAGGGTTTTTTTGGGGTGAAGTGAGGTTGTGTATTGTACAAGGCTGATTAAATAGAGATTCTTTCTTGCACTGTGTGAGTGTAGATGAGTTCACTAGCACATGATGACGGTTATCTGGAGACATAGTAGCCTTTCACATTTCTTCTCAGGCCATCCATTTTTTCTAAGTAATGGAGAAAAATAAAAGAGAGGCAACAATTAAGGCATGGAGAAAAACACTTCTTGAAGGTCACAGTCTTATTAATTAATATTTTGATAGTAACAGAATGACATTGTTAGTAGTTCCAAGCCTTCTAAATCTCAAAAATCATTAGCAGAAACAGTATACCTACAGAATCCTAAGAAAAGAGGATCAGATTATTCACAGATACGAATTGCTCCTTCTGTGAATGGCGTGGAGATCTAGTGGACCCAATTCTTTGGGTTTAATTTATCCCAACTGGCACCAGGACATTTAAAGATCTGTTTCTTGATTTACTCTAAACATTTTACAAGTCACCTTAGAAGACTCAGTCTTTCCAACAAATAAAAAATGCAAGCTTGGCCTCTCACCGGTGTTGCAACTCTTGGCAGTTTACCTTTATTGGAACTTGGTGTTGGAAACTGTTTGTGCATCATGAGAACACTGCCACTGAGAAATGGCATTCTACCAGGGTTTCAGAACCTGGTATACTAATGTACTGTACTAAATTATTAGTTCTGCAGATGCTTTTTGGTTCTCTACCCTCCCCCCACCCTGTCCCCAAATGATACCATAACATGTTGACACAATAGAACCATAGAACCATAGAATGGTTTGGGTTGGAAGCGACCTTAGAGATCATCTAGTCCCTGCCATGGGCAGGGACACCTTCCACTAGACCAGGTTGCTCAAAAACTCATCCAGCCTGGCCTTGAACACCTCCAGGGATGGGGCACCCACAGCTTCCCTGGGCAACCTGTTCCAGTGCCTTACCACCCTCACAGTAAAAAATTTCTTCCTAATATCTCATCTAAATCTACCCTCTTTCAGTCTTAATCTATTACCCCTCATCCTGTCACTACACTCCCTGATAAACAGTGTCTCTCCATCTTTCCCTTAGGTGAAATACAGTACACTGGCTGAAATATTTTTAATGTTCAGAAAGCCTTTGGAATGTGATACTTCTTGTTTCTTCAAGCTACACCAAATGATAGTAATATCTTCATTGTGAGACCGAAAATCTTTAATGAAGACAAAAAAGGAAAGAATCAGAACACGTTTGAACAAACAAGCAAAAGACCACAAAAAAGGTGCAATATGTTATATTGTAAGGAGATTCTTTTTTATGATGCAAACTGCTTATTTATAGTAAGAAAGCTGCTACTGAGGAATGGCATTCTACCTGCAGTGTTTCACAGTCAAGTATTGTTATTTGCTATACTAAATTGTTACTTTTGCAGATGTTGATCCATCCCCACTACCCGCATTACAGGAAGGATACTCCTGTAGCGCACATTAGCTTTTTGTGAGATGTTATTTCAATCACTGTGCAGATCCTCCTCTACACTACAGTGGGATCAGTCATATAGTAACAGCTAAATTTTAAGTTCCTGTAAGTTCTTCTGAGTTAAAGTCCGTAACTTCTGTAAAGAATGGGCTAACTCACATCTGTCCAGGGTATTTACCACTGGGAATGATCAGATCTACTTGTCAAGTGTTGTACTGTTGACTTTTCACCTCTACACTCAATCCAGTGCTTTTGAAGCTTGTCCAATTGTCACATAATATGTGCACCACTGCCTTCTCCAAACAGGATACTTGTTCTATTTAAGCTGTACACCTAACCTATGCAGATAATGTTGAACAGATCTATATTTCCAAAGGTGTAATATCCTCATCACATGAAAAAAAAAAAAAAATTCCTGCCAGTCTAGGTGAAATAACTTGAATAAAATCTACCTGGTCATTTTTTTTTCTATGAGTGACGACAGAAGATAACCCAGAAATGGCTAAATCTATCTTAGGAGAAAGAAGGTGATAGGCACTGCTCACTGCTGACACCTACTAACATGTCCTGCGCTAAAGAATTCTAGAGTTCTGTAGAATTTAAAAAAGTAGGACCTTAAGTGTCAGGAAAGTTTGTTAGCAAAATCTTAGACAAACTTTTAAGGTTTGCACTCAGGGCTTTTTCTTGTAAATTTTATTATGAAACCAGCCTTTGCTGTTATAAATTATTTTAAAGTTTTAGTTTCATAAAATGGAGGAATAATTTAAGAGCACTGTCAACCACTTAATCTCCTCTTAGGGGCAGTTGTATTACTGTAATCACAGTGAATGTACACACACCAATAGCTCCCTTACCATATTCAAAGACTTTCAGGATGCCTAAGTAATTAAGGGGCACATTGTAAAAAAAATGGTGTGCCTATGCTGCTTGTCAGGCTCAGTGTCATTATACTACGATATTGACCCAGTCAGTAGTTTGATTCAAAACAGGAAGTCTCTAATAAATTCTCTGGATCTTTTCCCAAAACACCTATGTTTTCTCTTCTGTTCTTCCATTAGAACACCACAACACCTAACAGTTTTTCTTAGAAGAACTATGAGAGCAGAGTCTGAGACCATGTGGCCGCAAGCTGTAGTATGTGCCCATCAATTCATACAATTGTTCGAGTTTAACTTTCTCTTTGGGTTTTGAGGTCAGTAAAAATGGCAGGAAGAGAGACAGGAACTAGGTAAAAGGGCATCAACTTCTGTGCCCTGTTGGCCTAATAAATTTCTTTCAAAAGGAATTTTACTGTAGAGATAAGCAATTCAAGGTCAAGTCAGTCACAGAATTTTGTATCTCCAGAAAAATAATTCTAGGGAGAAAAGCTTCATGCATGCAGAAGGAAATAGTTTCCGGCTGAATGATTTAAAAGCTTTAAAAAGCGAGAATCTAACATT
This sequence comes from Pterocles orientalis, assembly GCA_011057875.1. Taxonomy (NCBI): domain Eukaryota; kingdom Metazoa; phylum Chordata; class Aves; order Pterocliformes; family Pteroclidae; genus Pterocles; species Pterocles orientalis. The sequence continues at coordinate 462,583 of WKFP01014831.1, read as the reverse complement.
CAAGCAAATGGATTTTATTGTGTCTCTTGTATGTTTAATAAAGGAAATGGTAGCTCTTTGGGAAAAGCACTAGCAGGAAAAGACTACACTAATTTTACATCTCCCTAAATCATTGATAGAGTATGACACAGAAGTCCTTTACTTTATACTGGATGACCTACTCTGCTGCCTAGGCACTGAAAGTGGGTCTCAGTCACTGGGACAAAGGTTGTTCTGGGTTAAAAGGTGTAAATCCATCCGAATTCATAGAGCCTTCCACACTAGTGTAAGTCAGGAGGCCAAATGGCACACAGAGATTCACAACCAAGAACATAATTTGACCCACTGAGAATGTGACATTTTCAAAACAGTAAAGAACAGTGAAATTACAGCCTATCCCTTTGATTTAAAATACTCTGACATTTAATGTGTCACAGGAGCACCATGACTGTGCTCTGATCGAAAGCAAGTAACTGAACAGAATGAACCACGGCCAACAAGACATTGCAAACGAGAACTGCACATAAGTGGTACAGATGATGGATCAACAAGTGTCAGGAAAACAACACCGGAAACTGCTAGAAATACATAGTGTGATATCGTTGTGCACTCATCTGGCTGCTGTCTTGAGGCAACATTTAGCTATAAAACTCCCCAGCAACACATACTGGGGAAACAGTGGCACACAGATGTCTGACACCAGCTAGAAGAAGAGCCAAGGTGCAACTACTAACACACTGGTACCGAGCCCCTGTCCAGAGCTCCGCTTGAAGCAATTGGAGAAAGTGTCATGTTCCCTCCACCCTCAACTGTGTCAACTCACTAGCAGCTAGCTAACAGCAAGTCTGTGTGTGTACATCTGTGCCTGTGCTGTGCCTGTATGTGTATGTGTATGTGTATGTGTATGTGTATGTGTATGTGTATGTGTATGTGTATGTGTATGTGTATGTGTATGTGTATGTGTATGTGTATGTGTATGTGTAAAGCTTTCCCTCAGACAACCTGTCCCTCACTTGGTCTGCTTAATAAACTGAGCTTAGTACAGTCAGACTGTCTAGAGCTCCTTTTTCCCATCATTGCTTATGGCACTTAAAATGGAGATTACTAAAGTAAAAGGGAGAGAGTAAGGGGTGACCGTGTCCTGGCTGGATCAGTGGTATATACAATACTATAGCTCAGATGGGTGATATATATTTCCAAGATATTAATACCAAATGTCTTGAACTTGATTTTGTTACCTTTATTCTAATGTAAAAATCTGTTATTTTTCTGAGTAATTTGCAAAATAAGGCACTGCTTAATGTAAAAGCAACAGACTTGGCATTTGACAGAAGGCTGGCTTTTTCAGAGAGGCAGTCACAAAGCTCCTGAGCAAATGTCAAAATATCAGTATCTTGCTATAGAAATTTTTTTAAAAAACAAACGTATTGTTCTAAAAAATAATTATAATTAAAAACTAGTTTCATGTATCTGGATCATATTCAAGAATACAATAAAAGATAGTGATTGGAAAAAATAACGACGAATCCAGAAAATCAGTTCAGAAAAAGTGGAAAACGTAAAGATTTTTGTAATTCAGATGGATTTGTACTTTTAGTTTATTCTTTTTCTTATGTGTGGTTAAGAAATCTAGAGCTAGTGTGGAATAACAGTATATGGCAATCCCTTTTCTTTATATTAATGAAGGAGAGAAAGAAAAGATTTGGAAAGTTTGCAAGTTACGTATATTTTGCTTTTTTTCTCATACTTGGTATGAAATAAACTATTGTCAATAAATCTCTCTACTTTTCCCCAGCATATGCAGATAACATTAAAATTTAAATAAGAATCCTCACCCCACAAAATGTACAGAACTCTACCCTGCAAAGTCGTATTTCCTTAGAATGTCACTTGTCTACAATTCCTCTTCTTGTTTCTTAGCTCCGTTAAACATTCACTGCTGGCCCTCAAGGCCTCCTGTTTGGCTGATGTCCTCTGGCCAAGTGGTTAGATCTTGTCTGTAATGTAATGGTTACAATGCAAATTTCCAGGTTAGATGCATTACCCTGATGTAAGAAGGTACCTTTAATAATCCACCTTGAGGCAATCTACCTCGATTAGGTAAACTACCAAGATCCTGCTATGTGCTTGTGCACTGTATCTTCACCCTGGTTTTGCATGGATTTACTCTTGGCTTGACAAATCTGTAAGTTCTCATTAACTCACTACAGTATGAGGTGATTCCAGATTTATGGGACCCCATTGTTAGAGCTCTTAAAAGTAGGCTTTGAGTTTTTTAAGGGGACACAAATCCATGTATTAACCATTACCAGACACAATATGCTGCATATGGCAGGCGGTGCCATATTGGGTTAAGTAACAATTTCAGAGAAGTTTTTTGATCACCATTTGCTCAGACAACATTTCTTAGAATTAGTGAAGCCCTTGTATTATGACTGTTCCTTTCCGTGAAAAAGAAGTCCTAATAACTTGAAAACTTGTATTAATTGTCTTTAATGACCTTTTAATTTTCAGAATGTTTTGTTATGAAATTGTGTCTTATGCACTCAGACTTGTGTCTCTCTCTCTCCCCAGATAAGGTTTGAATCCTATTTAGCAATTTCAGTCACATCTGAAAGAAATTTGTGTTTTTTGTCTCACAAATAATTTACATTAATGCCAATTTGGGAGAAGTTGGGGACATATCTCTTTGAGAGAGAATGGGACTGTCCTTACCAGGAGACTGGTGAGTTCAGATTACAGGTTCTTTGTGGCAGGAGTGAACTAGCCAGCCTGCAGCCACTTCCTGATCTACTATCCCCACCAAGTGCTTGTCCTGCTTGGTGGCAGAAGGTGCAAAGGCACTTCTTTTATTCTATCTGGGGGAATTAAAGGACAAAAGGTGCAAACCCACTGAAAAGCAGACTTTGTTAGTTCTAGTGTTCATAGGAAAATTTGAATTTAAAGATCATGTTGTCTCTAAGCCCTTGACTTTTATCACTCTTACACAACTGGTTTATTCCTGACTCCATACAGTTGTTTCCACATGGCTGAAGTGGGGAGACAATTAAGATGTGACATCCTAGCTCTAGAGATCCAAAATGATGACTGATATGCTTTTCTTATTGTGCAGACAGGCTCAGAAGTAACAGAAAAAGAGAGCATAGATTCTCTTGATGACAGGGTGAACCTCAAGCATTCATATCTCCCCATTTTTATCCTCCCACATATCCCTGAAAGGAAAAGGGAATAGTCCAATTTAGTAAGGTGAAAGAACATCTGGTGTTTAAAATGGGAATATCTGTAAAGATAGAAATCTTTACAGGTAACTGTGTATTTCAATAGCTTGCTGGGGGCAAACTGGACAAAATGCTAAGTCTTTTTAAGCTAATGCTTTATAAACAAACTGCTATTAATAAAACAGATATTTACATTCCAAAGTATGAAATATGGATCCAAATCAGCTCCATGGTTTAAAAGTCATTTGTATAATTCATAAGTCAGCGATAAACCTAATGAATTAGTCACATAACTGGCACATTAGAGACAGAACTTTAAATTCAGATGCATGTTTTATTTAAAGCGTGATGTGTTATATAAATAAATCATGCAAATGTACTTCTGACTCAAACAGTAAATAACAATGTAAAGGATAGCATCCTCTAGGAAAAAATGGGGGAGGAAGGGTGATTGAATGACCTTGTGTTATTTGGCTTGCACGGGCAAGTGAGAGCCATCAGTATCACTCTGAGGGCCCTGTTCTTTCCAGTGATTTAGAAGAGTGGTGTATCAACTGAGGTTTGACTGTTAATAAAAGGTTGCTTAAACCAAAGTTTAAGGTAAGCAGCAAATGTTTCCACTCTGTATTAGAAATAAGATGGCAACTTTTATTGTTTAATTGTGTGAGTCTTCATGACAGAATTTCAAACATCTTCCATCACAACTGCTCTGGGATCTTTTTTGGCTTGTCTTCTAGATATCAAAAATGGACAATGCTCTAAGTGGCATCAAAACAAATCTCTCATGGTAAACCTGCTTGGTAACAAATTAAAATTTATTACTTTGACTGTGAACAACTTTTCTCAGTGCTGCCAGTTTGGAGGAGTTTTCAAGTAGAATGCATAAAGGAAAGAGACGAATGACATGCAAGGTTAGTTTTATTGATTTTTGTCATTCAAGGAGATATTTTTACTTCTTATACTTTGGTCATATATAATGTACGTAAAGTTAAAGAAGAAATGAAGTCACGTACATGCAGAATCACTCGGTTAAAATTACAACAGAAAAAAAAAAGTCCCTGTGAATGATGTTTTGTGTTTCTCTACATCACTGAATCTTTCACAGCTTGAACATAATTTGGTAGGTTGAACATTAAAGGTACCATTTATCTTCTATGAGTTACTCCAGACTCACTCACTAACAATTAAAGACAGTGATATGCCTTTGGTGAAATGTCCAAGCTCATTGACAATAAGCAACAGCTACAAAGTGTTAAAATTGTGTGTATATATATATATATGTTAGGCATATGTATGCCTATTCTGTGCCTGCTCCTAGAGGAATTGAAACCTCATTCAGATCTCTTGGAAACTAAGTGGCTCTTTGTACACGAAGTAGTTCAGTTTGCAAGACTGCTGCCTTTTCCCTGGAGACACATGAAGAAGTCTGAAAACAATAGACACAGAAATCTGTAAAGCCAGCAGTTCTGAATTTATCCCTGTATTTATAAGTGTCCTACTGCCAATATCACGTGATAAGTACGATGATTACTTTCTCTTTAAGATATTTAGTGTCTGTCCAAAAAAATTCTGTGAGGGTAAAATGGAACACTGAGTCAAACTTTCCGGGTTCATAGCTCTGTTTCCATGGAGCCCAGATGCTGGAGAAATGAGACATGAATTTGAAGCTATCACTACAAACAATAAGAATAGTAGTTAGATTTTTGTTGCTACAACAGCAACAAAACCTAACTACTACAGATTAAGGGCGAACTAATGCAGGAGTACATTATTCTAGCTTGGCTTCAAAAACTGTAAAATTGAGGTTTTTTGTGTTTTTTTGATTCATTCAGTCAATCTAATCATAAGAGAACCCCATGTCCCTGAAAAGAAAGAGGGAATAAGTCTTTCAGACAACTACAGATAGAAAAAATCTCCAGGATTGGAAATTGCTTTAAATGTTTCTGCACCTCAAGAGAAGTATTTTGCTAACAATGCACAGGTAAGCACACCACACAGCTAGGTGAAAAAAGAGGGAAAGAGTGCCATAACAGTTGTAGAGCTATAATAATTTCAGGTCGAAGACCAATGTGTATTTATCTAATTTTCAGAAGTGTCTTTTGTGACACTTTGATTGCATATAAGATAATGTTTAAGTAAACAAATTCTTAAGGGGCACCAAAGTTATATGCTTAGGCTGAAACAAAGACTGTAAGTGAAAACAGGAAGAAGACCTTAAGAGCTGAAATTGAGTAAATAGCACTGGGCTTGGATCACCTCAGAAACAAGCCTGTTACAGTTAACAAGATAGGTTAGGACCTCAAAACTTCTGGAGAGCTCATCAAGCCACATACATGTCTTCGTATGTCTTGACAGAAACTTCATGAGCTTTACATGATAATGAATAGCTGATTATCCATATATTGCATAAGACCCATCTGGTAAATGGTGAATCATCTGTTTGAAAGGATGTGTTCATATGTCTGTCTGCTTTACCAGTAGTTTGGACACTTTCTCTCTAAACTTCTCTTGACTTCTGATCCCCCAAGCAATTAGACCTACAAGACTGGGGAGGCAAGTGACAAAATAAAAGTCAATAGGCCCAAACTGAAAAAAAAGAACTTCCATTTAAACACAGTCATAACCAGCAGGCTTTGGTAGTGGATGAGGAACTGCAGTGGTGCCCTCTGCAAATGGAAGTCTGGGATTACCCTGAGCTGCTTACAGACAGTTACAGATAGCTCTGCAATGGACAAAACCATCCCACTGCACACCCAGCTATACCCATCAGAGGGCTGGAGCACCTCCCATATAAGAACAGGCTGAGGGAGTTGGGGTTCTTCGGCCGGGAGAAGAGAAGTCTCCAGGGAGACCTTATTGCAGCCTTCCAGTACTTCAGGGGGTTCTAGAGAAGACATGAGGAGGCACTCTTTATCAGGGAGTGCAGTGATAGAACAAGGGGTAACAGTTTTAAGCTGAAGGAGAGTAGATTTAGATTAGATACTAGGAAGAAATATTTTACCGTGAGGGTGGTGAGACACTGGAGAAATTTGCCCCATCCTTGGAGGTGTCCAAAGCCAGGCTGGATGAGGCTTTGAGCAACCTGGTCTAGTGGAAGGTGTGCCTGCCCATCGCAGAGGTGTTGGAACTGGATGATCTTTAAAGTACCTTCCAACCCAAGCCATTCTATGATCTATGATTCTATGATTCTATGATTCTATGTTATGGTGCCTCTGCAAAAATATATTTAAGGGTAGTAATCTCTAGAGAAGATAAATGCAATAGACAACACCAAGGCAGGAGATACATCTGAGCAGGGTCAAGGAGAAAATAAGAGAGATGTCAGGGGAGGAGGGACAACATATCAGGGGAGAGAGGCAGATTTTGAGAAACGTCAAGGAGAAAAAAGAAAGACAGTGGAGTAACAGTCTTCTGAGCAAGACTGGAGAAGCAGCGTGAGCAGCCAAGAGCAGAGTTGCTCAAATACTAGAGATAGACATCTAAGAAAGACTAGACCAAAGATACACCTGAACAGGGACTAGAGCACAGAGGCAGCTGAACAGGGGCTGGAGCAAAGAGACAGCCAAGCAGGGCCAAAGAAAAATGTCAACCAAGCACGGGTAGAGAAAGGCATGCCTGAGCAGAGGGAGATTCAAATGGTAGGTGGTGGGGGGAGGTGGGGATTGTTCCCTGATAACGTAGGAAAGATCTTTACTGAGAGCAGACAGTGCAGATCTGCAGAACTCAACTAGCCACAATACTGAGTAACCTGATGTTCTTGTCCCTGCCTTGTTCAGGGGACTAGACTGGAGAACTCCAGTGGTGTCTTCGAGCCCTAGCTGTTATGATTCTGAAACACTAGAGCTCTTCTTTCCAAAATATTTCACTAATGCCTTTTTAAAATAATTCTGACTGTTCCAAATACAATTACAGATCCCTGGCAATTGGGAAATGAATGAAAAGAAGCAGATGGAAAGAGCAGGGCAGTTCCTGCTCCGTGGACCTTCCTATTTGTACCTCTTATCTCGAAGAAATAGCATTGTTAAGAGATCTGAAGGACTACAGTCAGGTAACGTGGAAAAATGGGAGACAAAGACCATTCAATACACTGGGAGGGGAATGGCTAGAAAAATGTCACAGTATTATTACCTAGAGAGGATAATAATGCTACATATTGTTTACCTCAGCTTAGCAAGCATTGATGGATCTGGATGAAGTTTATGTGGTAGAAAGCAGAGAGGTCTGCTGCTTACCAAGTGGTCACAGCAGGGATGTGACGAAGAAATTGCTGAACCTTGTACAACCCACTGACTACTCTCCACTGCCGCTGTTTCATGCAGGAACCAGTGGCACAGCTGCAAGCAGTCTCAAGAATATAAAGAGGGATTACAAAGCATTGGGAGCAGCAGTGAAGGACTCAGGAGCACAGGCAGTCTTTTCATCAATCCTCCTGGTTAAAGGGAAGGGGAGGGAAAGGGTTGACAAAACTGAGAAAATCAATACGTGGTTACGGGAGTGGTGTCATGGGCAGGGCTTTGGCTGTTTGTACCATGGGACTCGCTTAGAGAAATCTGGTCTTCTGGGGGCTAACAGGGTACATCTTTCAGAGAAAGGGAAGAGTGTATTTGACAACAAGATTTCCAACTTAGTCAGGAGGGCTTTAAACTAGATTTCCCGGGGAAAGGGATCCTAGATCCATTCACTTCAAGGCCAATGACAGTAATGGATGGGAAGGCAGTGGAAGGAAATGTTGTAGTGGGGGTCTGCTACAGGCCGTCTGACCAGGAAGACCGAGTGGATGAGGCCTTCTACAAACAGATGGAAACAGCTATAAGCTCTCTCTATATATACCTATGAGGACAGGTTGAGTTAGTGTTGTTCAGCCTGCAGAAGAGAAGTCTCCAGGTGGACCTAATAGCAGCTATCCATTACCCGAAGGGGACTACAGGAAAGTTAGGGAGGGACTTTTTACAAGGGCTTGTAGTGACAGGAGGAGCAGTAATGGATTTGAACTGTAAGACAGCAGATTTAGACTAGATATTAGGAGGATATTATTTACTGTGAGGGTGGTAAGACACTGCAGCAGGTTGCCCAAGGAGGTTGTGCATGGCCCATCCCTGGAGGTGTTCAAGGCCAGGCTGGATGAGGCTTTGAGCAACCTGCTCCAGTGGGAGATGTCCCTGCCCATAGCAGTGGGGTTGGAATTCAATAATCTTGAAGGTACCTTCCAACCAAAACCATTCTATGATTTGATGATTCTATGGAAAAAAAGGAGAAACTGAAACGGATTGTTTCTAGCCAGCATAGTCACCTCTAGCATCTAGAGATTGTTGGGAGCAGAAAATTTCTGTGAGCCTTTGAAACAGAGGACAATAGTAATACCCAGGAAGGCTAAGGGGATGAAAGCATATCAGATTAAAAACAATTTTGCAGATGGGCAAGTTTCTTGAGAGTTGTACTCATGGAGAGAATCTAAAGTCTGCACTTAGTCCTGGAATTAAGTATGTTGGATATAACTTACTATCTTAGGCCTTCTTTTTTAAAGAGTTTACTCTCCTATTTCCTTCCTAGTCCTATTCTATTCCAGGACTACACAGCATTCATAGGTGATTTTCTTTATAAGCATAAAGAAATTTTCACCCAGATTAAGTCTGACTTGTTACCTATTTCTCTTTGTACCATAGGTTGACAGTACTATGCAAACTAATAGGGCAAATAATAGTGTTTTGGACCATATCACATCTTGCATGCCCTGCCTCAGACAGTCTAACAAATACCCCCCTCCATCTTCTGCTGTCTAACTGTTCACTCAAAACTCAAGGAAAGAAAATTCACTCAGTGAAAAATCTGCTCTGTGGTTTTACAGAGCCAGGCTTCTGGTAAATAGTTTCCAATAATTTCAGAGAGGAAAATAGAGGCTAGTGAGATTTAATCACTAGAAAAACAAAACACTATACCATATTTCTCTACTTCTTTCCTATCTTTCAACTGGTTGTGACATAAGCCTAGATAATTCTTATCTTCCAATTCATTTAACATAAGATGTAACCACCTCGAGGAACAATCTCACACAATCATCTAAATAATGGTGGAATGAAACAGGCACAAAACGTGCAGAATGATACATGATCTAGGACTCCAGTGACTGTTTCATTAGCTGTTTATTACTATTCAGACAATATTTGTAAATTTATTATAGTTTTGACTATGTACTCGTCAAACTTTTCCATGTGATTTCTCCTGATGTTTAACAGTCCTAAATTACTCTATAGTTCTTTGCCTGTTTTCCTTAACAAGTAATTTATTATATAGTAGAAGTCTCTTATTTGCTTTACTTTTTAGTTTCCAATAATCGGCTCATACCAGTATATGATTCAAGTTATTAAACTCAGAAAACATTTCTAAAGCCTTTAAGGATAGTACCCCTGGAAAAAGAAGGCACAGTTTAAAACTACTGCAAAGATTAATCCCTCTATAAGCCTTCAAATCAATAGTATCGATTTCAAATTGGGGGTTTATTTATCACTGTTGTTTCATTTAGTAAAGATTGACCAATAATCTAGCAGCAGGACACAAGCATATAGAGAAAATAATATAAAGTCATTCTTTTTTTCTTGCTAGTGTGATGTCTTCTCCAGCACTCTGAAAAGGACCTGTCCATTAAGTAGGGGAATTTTTCAGCAAAATGTAATATGTTTTAGACATAGTCACCTAGTCAAATATTTTTTTATGTTCTAAATGCTGTTATTTTTATTACGGTTATACCTTCAGTATTAATTAGTAAGAAGAAAGAAAATTGCTTATCTGTAAGAACAAGCTATCTACTGATGTGATTGATGTCCCATTGAGCTGTCAGAATCATAGAATCATAGGATGGTTTGGGTTGAAAGGGACCAGCCATCCTGCTATTGGCAGGGAAATCTTTCACTTGACCAAATTGCTCAAAGTCTTATCCAACTTGACCTTGAACACCTCCAAGGATGAGGTGCTCACAGCTCCTCTGGGCAACCTGTTCCAGTGTCTCACCATTCTCATAATAAAAAAAAAATCTTCCTTATATCCAATCTAAATGTACCCTCTTTCAGCTAAAATCCTTTTCTCCTTGTTCTGTCACTACAGGCCTTGGTAAAAAACCTCCCTCCATCTTTCTTACAAATACCCTCTGCATACTGAAAGACCACAATATGATCTCCCCAGAGCCTTTTCTTCTCCAGGCTGAGTAACTCCAACTGACTTAGCCTTTGTCCGTAGGAGAGGTGTTCCAGCCTTCTGATCATTTTCGTTAACCTTCTTTGGATCCATTCTGAGAGGTCCATGTTTTTCTTCGTTTGGAGACCCTGGACTGGATTAAATACTCCAGATGGGTTCTCACAGGAGCAGAATAAGGTGGGAGTGTCACCTCCCTTGAGTTGCTGGTCATGTTTCTTTTATGCAGCCCAAGATATGGCTAGCGATCTGGACTGCAAGCCCATATTGCCAGCTCATATCCAATATTTCATCCACCAGTTTCTCCAAGTCTCTGCAGGGCTTGTCTCCAGCAATTCATTACTGACTCTCTACTGATGTTGGGGAATGCCCAATAGGTTGCCCAGTGAAGTTAATGGATGCCCTGAACACTGAAGTGTTCAAGGTCAGGTTGGACGAATCTTTGAGCAATCTAATCTAGTGGAAACATTTCCTGCCCATGGCAGGGTGGGGTTTGACTAGGTGGCTTTTAAAGAATCTGTCCAGCTCAAACTGTTCTAAAACCTTGCCCTTAGCCTTTCTGAACTTCATGAGGTTTACATGGGCCCTTTTCTCAATCTTGTCAAGGTTGCTCTAAAGCCTGTTAAGGTTCCATGGCTCATGTATCGTAGCATATTTTTCTTTATTTAATGCACAGGTAGAAAATATATTATCAGATGCAAGAAGTTCTCTGAAGCAATTCATTGATTTTATAAGTTATAAGGTCAGAACACTTTTCATCTAGTCTGATTTTTTTTTGTAACACATGCTTTAGGTGCTCTTCACATCAATTCTTATTTGAGCTGGAGTTTCACTCTTAGATAAGTATTTTATCTTGCTTTAAAAATTACTCATGGAGAATTCATCGCAAATCATTCAAGTTGTTCCATTGGTTAACAATGCCAATTAAAATGTGTTTTACTGATGGAGCAAATTTGTGTAAATTTAGCTTAAATTTACTAAGTTGACTGATTCTCTAATACCATATTTCTGTTGATGTAATTATAGAATTTGGTCAGCACTGTATTGTCATTTTATTTGCTGCTTACACATTCAATTATTCTATTAGTGTGTTTTCTAGCCCTTTAATTTTTCTTCTGAGTCTTTATGAATTTTCTCTACTAATTATAATCCTCACAGCTGGAACCGATATATCTAAGAACAACACCACCATTTCAAAATAGATGAGAGAATCAACCTATGTCTACCAAGACTGTTCCTTATAAAAGCAAGAAGGGTGTGTTAGGTTCAGCTGGAATAGGGTTAATTTTCACAAGAAGCTGGAAGAAAGACACAGCCAGAGTAGCTGACCAAAACTAGCCAAGGGGATATTCATAACATGCTGAAGTCGTGCTCACTATATATAACTGGGGGAGCTGGCCAGGTAAGGGTAAGCATTTTTGGCTGGGAAACAGGCTGAGCACGGAGTTCTGGGTGGTGAAGAATTGCATTGTGCATCACTCAAGACATATCTGTTTACTGTCAGAAGGGGTGTGGTCAGGAGGTCAAGAGAGGTTCTCCTCCCCCTCTACTCTACCCTGGTGAGACCTCATCTGGAATATTCTGTCCAGTTCTGGGCCCCTCAGTTCAAGAGGGACAGGGAACTCCCGGAGAGAGTCCAGCACAGAGCCACGAAGATGATTAAGGGAATGGAGCATCTCCCTCATGAGGAAAGGCTGAGGGAGCTGGGTCTCTTTAGCTTGGAAAAGAGGAGACTGAGGGGTGACCTAATTAATGTTTATAAATATGTGAAGGGTGAGTGTCAGGAGGATGGAGCCAGGCTCTTCTCTGTAACATCCAGTGATAGGACAAGGGGCAATGGGTTCAAGCTGGAACACAGGAGGTTCCACTTGAATATGAGAAAAAACTTCTTTACAGTGAGGGTGACAGATGCCCAGAGAGGTTGTGGAGTCTCCTTCTCTGGAGACATTCAAAGCCCACCTGGATGCGTTCCTGTGTGATCTGATCTAGGTGTTCCTGCTTCGTCAGGGGGATTGGACTAGATGATCTTTTGAGGTCCCTTCCAATCCCTAGCATTCTGTGATTCTGTGATTCTGTGAGGGGTTGGGATGAACCCTTAGCAGTCACTTATGGGAACCACCACTGTAGCCCCTCTCTTGCTACCAGAGCAGACTTGGAGCTGGGGGAACTCTTAGTAGTTACTTACAGGGGCTGCCACTGCAGCCCCTCCCTTGCTGCCAGCAGAGCTGGAGTCAGGAGGAACCTTTAGCAGCTACTGACAGGAGTCGTTAATGTGGCTCCTCCCTGCTACCAGACAAAACCCACCACACAAAACCACGACACTTCTTAATTTTCCCCTTTTTTCCTCACAATCCTTGTGTCATTTATAAACAGTGTTAACGGTGATTTACCATTCCCTTGCATATCTATGATAAAAACCTTAAGCTATGAAAGGCCAGTGTAAATGTGCAGGATTCCAGTGGAAACATGTTTGTCTGGTTGTGTCTGTCCATTTGATTTTACATGTAAATCTGTCAAACAACCTGACCCTGTCTGGAATGTTTTTCACTGTGCTGTTGCATGATAGTAGTGGGTTATACCATGAACAAATACAGAAGCACTAGCCATTAATTCTCTTGGTTGCTGATACAAAAGGTTGTTAAACTAGGTACTTATATGACCTAATTTACCGGCAGTACACTTAAGATGAACTATGGTAATGTAATGGCAAAAAACTTACAATTTCTCAGTATGTTAACAGAAATAATTTCCTCAAACGAAACAATCACAATCAACTTACTGCTTTACAAGTTGCTAAATATAACCAATCAGAATATTTCACAAGACTTTTTTTGCTTGCAATTTTTTGCATTTACTTAATTTACATTTGTTAAATATTTTTTGTAAACTGAACTTTTTCATACTTTCATACACAAAAAGACTTTGGAAACAGGATTTTAATTATTTCTTTACTTTTCTGACATGATAGAGCTAGTGTGACACTTTTAACAAAGAACATAAGAGGCTTTCAATGTCCTATTTATAAAGATAGTTATTTTCATAATTTACAGTTACCTTAAGTTGTATTTTGATATTTGATACACATTGTAAACACTGTCTGATTCAGAAAAGTACTTTTCTCTGAATATAAAATAACTGAAGAATACTTCTTCAATCAGTTTATGGTAGAGTACTGCATAGACATAAACAGACTTCCTGATGTCATATAATCAGATATAGATATGGTAATGCATAGAATATTTTTACATGAGTATGGCAATTATTTTTACCTGTTCAGTTAGAGCTCACCATGGGTGAAAAAGCTGATATCATTCTGTGTAGCTGTTTTTCTGTTTTGTTAGGGGATAAGGTAATTGTTTCATCATTCTTAAGATCACAAGGCATTTTAATAATGAAGGACTTATTAATAAACTGGCAGCATCTAAAATGAGATTTTAAATGAGTAATGAAAAATTTTGGCTATGAATAAAATTTTCTATTCTATTTTCGTGCTAAAAACCAAGACTGCATTTAATGATATAATCCAACTCACCTCTGTATTCTTCCAGCTTTGTATTACACAGTTTACACAAATGTGAATATTTAGTAATTTCATAGAGTCATAGAATCATAGAATGGTTTGGGTTGGAAGGGACCTTAAAGATCACCTAGTTCCAACCCCACTGCTATGGGAAGAACACCTCCCACTAGACCAGGTTGCTCAAAAACTCATCCAACCTGGCCTTGAACATCTCCACGGAAGAGACATACACAACTTCCCTGGGCAACCTGTTCCAGTGTCTCACCACCCTCACATTGAAAAATTTCTTCCTAATATCTGGTCTAAATCTGCCGTCTTCCAGTTAAATCCATTACCCCTTGTCCTGTCACTACATGCTCTTGTAAAATGTGCTTCCCCAGCTTTCCAGTAGGCTCCCTTCAGGTACTGGAAGGCCACTATAAGGTCCCCCCAGAGCCTTCTCTTCTCCAGCCTGAACAACCCCAACTCTCTCAGCCTGTCCTTGAATGGAGGTGTTCCAGCCCTCTGATCATCTTTGTGGTCCTCCTCTAGACCCACCCCAACAGCTCGACATCCTTCTTGCATTGGGGGACTCAGAACTGGACACAGTACTCCAGGTGGGGCCTCATGAGAGCAGAGTAGAGGAGCAAAATCACCTCCCTCGACCTGCTGGCCACGCTTCTCTTGACGTAGCCCAGGATCTGGTTGGCCTTCTGGGCCTCGAGTGTACACTGCTGACCCATGTTCAGTTTTTCATCTACTGACACCCCCAAGTCCTTCTCCTCAGGGCTGCTCTCAAGCCATTCTCCACCCAGACTGTATTTGTGAGTATTCATCATGGCTAAGGCTCTGTAAGCAAAAAAAACAGAAACCCAAACCTCTGAAAGACAGTATTTTTGTAACCAGAGTGCAAGGAAAGATAAAATGAGATATTTTGCTTCCCCTGGATAAAATAATATAATGGCACCATTTTCACTTGTAATTTGAAGCATATTTTCAAGGATGAAGAAGTTAGACTGTGCTTTCAGGAAGAATGCAGCACTCCAAGTATTCCAAATAATATTTTGACTTTGACGCACATCAGACTTTGTAAGTGCCATTCACTCACATGAACTATGTCAGACTGTATACCACCGTCGTCTATTCTATAGTTCATATACAGCAAGCACATGCTTCAAAAATCCATGAAGGTCGGTGGTATTTAAGGATATGAATAAGCCCTGGTATGGAGAGTGGCCACTGAAATTGTGCAGTCTGCTTACTAAGCAGTTGTGTTCAGTGTTGTCAAATGGTTCAAGGTAATTACCATACAATTTCAAACACAGAAAAACTTAGTCTGAGGCTTAAAAGAAGGAATAAATCAACAAGTATTTAGTCTACAATTTCAAAGCATTTGCAATGCTTTTCATTTACATGGCCAGTGATTATAATGCAGCTACAGATTAATTAAATGGTTATTTTTATTCCTCTGTTAAGTAGTGTCCTTTCCCCTAATATTTACAGTAGTGTCGTGGGTTAAGCTGAGACAGAGTTAACTTTCTTCATAATATTTAGCAAGAGGCTGTGTTGTGGATTTGTGCTAAGTGGAAAACTGGTAAAAAGTGATGTTTATGTGGCTGCCAAAGTCTTTCAGCTTCTCTGGCTGTCTGCAAACAGGAGAAGCTGGGAGGGAGCACAGTCCCAGTTACTAGCCCAGGATTTGATCTTAGGTTCAGATTGAGACCCAAAGTGGCCAATAGTCTCTTCCATAACATACGTGCCATGCCCAGTATATAGGTAAGGACCCTCTGGAAGCTCATCCCTTTTTGCTCCGAATCTCTTTTGCTCTGGGTCATCTCTCTCCAGGTGGTGCCTCTCCTAAGGCCTTCTCTTTCCATTCCCTGGTCAGCTCTCAATGTGGAATGCTCAAACTGTTATCTCCATTCCATGAGTGCGGGGAACATTAGCCAGGAGGAGGCTGAGCCTTGGTCATCAGGTGGGGGGGGGGGGGGGGGTGTGTATCACTGTGTATCACTCATTTGTATACATCTATATGCTATTATTTTCAATATTATTGTAGTTTAGTTGTTAAATTGTTTTTATCTCAACCTATGAGTCCTTTTTCCCTTTACCCCTTTAACTCTCTCCCCCCATCCTCAGGAGGGAAGAGGGTGAGTGAACAGGCTGTGTCCCCAGCCAAGAGCAAACCCATCACAAGTGGTTTGGGGTTTTGGTTATGGGTGTGGGTTTTGGGGTTTTTGGTTGTTTGCGGGTTTTTTGGTTTCTTTTCCCAATAAGCTGTGAATAGTGTATTATTTGCTGGTGTTACATGCACATCAAAGTAGTCTGTCCAATGCGCATAGAGATACGTATATGGACTTGTAATTAGACCTCAGTCTCAGGCTAATAGAAACCAAGGGAAACAAAGGAACATTCTTTCCCTTGGGGAACAAGGTCCACATAAAAGAAATTATCCCACTGCAAAAGCAACAGCGTTCTTGTATCTAGTCTGTGTAAGGATAACACCTGATCATCTGTTCTAGTAAGAAAGGCTAGATGTTTCTATTAGCTGGATTGCTAATAGAAACAAAATCCTAGAACATAATGGGTGAGGAAGAAAATTCTTTAAAAAGTAATGCTCTGGGTATAACTTTATTTCTCACCTCCAGAAAAGGTTTGTACCAGAGGGTAGACCCGACATTTCAGCCACAAACAGCCTTTCTCAGGAGAGTAGTTTGTATTCAATAGAGGACACAGCTTAAATTTTTTAAGAGACTTTTATTTCATAGTAATCCCTGATAAAGGTCATCTGTGTATGAACTGCTACCCCTACTTGCACATGAATGATGTGGGGATAAAACGACAGACATTTTGAGTCAGGTCTTCTTGTAGTGACTGTGATCCTCAAACAGGAAGATAGTGGCAGAAGCTGTTAAAGCCAGAGACACAACAGTAATATAAAGTAAGTATAAAATCACATGGAATGACTTAAATAAGTATATATTGCATACAAACATACATAAAATTTGCTTTGAGAGCTGTTCAGGCATCAGCGAAACCAAGCCTTATTTAGAAATAAGTATAGCATTGCCTTTACTTCAGTAATCTAAGAACAAAATCAGCAGTTCTACAGACCAGCATTGTACGTAAACACACAAACATCAAGTGAAGAAAAACACCAATACAGAACTCATGTTGCGTTAATAGACTTCAGACTGTGGAGTCTGTGTTTGCAGGATTGAATATTTGTCTGGGCATCATACATATACGAAGAAATGCATCACGTAAAAGCCTGTATGAAGCAGAGGTGTATTATCACTTGATTCCCTTCTTAAGCAAAGAACTGTGAAATTATTTTACCATATGTGTTAGGCTGCCTGTCATAGAAAAAGAAGCCACTCAATCTCAGTGAACATTCTTAAGCAAGGCTTCTTTCTTCACTCACCCTCTGTACTTTTGCAGAAGCAAAATCATCCAAAAGAAGGTCAAAAGAAGGTACAAAATATTTGTGTTTGAAATCTATAAAATTCATAAAATATTTTGTGGAACATAAAACAGTAAGTATGCTGAAAGAGTGAAAACAAATCTATGCACAGGGTCAGCCCAACATGTAATCTTTCGTGTTACTTAACAACTTCAATGGTGACAAGACTCCAGTTCTGACCACTTACACATTTAATGCCAAATAAATATTCTCATATTTTGAAATTTAGTTTTAGTTCATTAAAGATATAATGCCGCTTCTTAAACAAGAATGAAATAGAGAGATCTCACATCATAGCTCTAAATACATTTATTACAATGAGGACTCCAGTGACAAAGAAGGGACAGATGTTAACCCATCATCAACAGAAGGCATAATCATAGTTATTCACCATGTCTTCTATAATAAAACATAATTTAAAGCACAGGGATTTTGTGTGCAAGCAGATGGAATAAGAGAGGATCTGTGGAACAATCAAAAAGCAAAAGAGGCTTTGATGCAGCAACAAGACTCTGAAAAGATTCAGAAAGGCATCTTGGCCTGGGAACAGTCCCTGTTATGATTTCAAAAATGCAAACTATGTCCACAGGCACACACACCCATATACAAGCCTGTATGAACTGAAGACTTGATCCAAGTCTAGTGCTCATGATGTTCTGTCCTCTGTCTGGTCCCAAAAAGTTGAACTTGGATTAGAGAACTGGGTTCCTAATTATGAAAACTGAGGGGACGTAAATATTTTTAAGTGGTGCTCCATGCCAGACTAGTTAAGTTAGAGTGAGTGAAAGTCTTTTTTTAAGTAGATTTTGGTCATGTCCCTGAGGTTGCATTGTTCTTTTAGCTGAACCTCCAGATTTCTCAAACCCTAAGCACACTGAAGTGCCACCAGCTGACTTACACAAGGCTGGCAGTTAGAAAAAGAATGAGTAGCTAAATTGTTGGCATTAGAAATTAGTCTGTGGTCCAGTATCTTTATACCCTGAAGTCATCATTTGGCTGATTAAATTCTGGTCTGCACTGAGACAGCCCTGACTGTCTTCAAGCCAAAAGCACAAGGAGGAAGTCCTGGCTGATATGTCCAAATTCTACCAGGACAGAAAAAACTGCCATATGCCTCCAAAACTTAAGAGGAACAAAGAGAATAATACTGGTAAATGAAGTAGCTGGAAGATGTCCTGTCAAAACCATCCAGTTTGCAAAGACAGATAGTACAAAAGAAAGTGAATGGCTGCTCAGTTTCAACATTTAGATGCTGAAAAAGAACTATGGTTGCAATGCTTGGTAACATCTATGAATCCTAAAAAGGTTATTGCTGTGCTGTGCTTTACTCAAAACTGACAGTGTATGTGTGTGCACTCCCCTGACTCCGACTTTAAGGTCTGAGAGAAAGGGGAATTCAAAGGCAATTATAGATCCCAATTAAAAAAAAAAAAAGATTGATAGGGTCCCAAATAGGATGTTAGATATCAGCATTTTTCTTTTTAAAGCCAGTAGTCATTTAGTAACGTCTCTGTTCTTGAATGTTTTACTTCAGACATATTAAGAGAGTAAAGCTTTTTAAAAACTATGTTGACCTGTTGCCTATGAAAATTCTTTTATTAGATGCCACAAGGTACATACAGAGAAACAGAAATATTTCAATTAATTGGTTGCTCTTGAAGATTTTAAAATTAAAACCCTTGTTTTAGCAACTTAGCTTTAGCTAGCTACACAATAAGACACGAACAGGCTTGCTTGAGGTTCTCTTTCCTGTCAATGGAAAAAAAGAGAGGTGTCTCTAAAGGGTGTTTCAGAATACTGCGGGCTAAAATAGAGAGAATGCCAAGTTTATATCAATAGTGGTACTAAGTCAACAGCGTGACAATTCTCTAAACAGCAGCTGTAGTCAATTTTTGATGGATGCCATGTAAGAGTGAGGATGTTAGAGAACGCTGAAAAACAAATACTAGTTTATAAGCCAGATTTAAGAAGTACTTCTCATTTTGTTTCCCTTCTACTTCTAGGCAAGAGATCTACATTTCACTACAAGCTAAAATAAAATAAATACCTATTATTGTAGTCTTTTGGAATGAGAAGTTAAATTCTGCCTTTGATCTCATTCTTCCAACTGAAGATATTTAGAAGGTGCCTTTGGCATTGCCAGTTAACTTTCCAGCAGAAAGCACGTAGTCATGTCAAAGGGTAGGAACTATCTGATCTGTATTTTATGGATAGCTATTTTTTCATCTTCAGTGGGAGGAGAGAAAAGTTCAAGGAAAATTATAAATCTGGCTGTGCAGGTCACCATTTCTGCATTACAGTCCATTTATATGACCACCTACAGCTTAAGTGTGCCTTTCTTGCAGTTTCTTTCCAGCCTACAGATAGGATCTCTTAGCCTTCCTGCTCACCAATGAGCAAAAGAAGTCCTGGTTTCCCGTATGGAGATTGTCAATGAGAAACAGCTGTCTTAAAGAGCTCTATGTTATTATTCTTCTTAGTTGCCTTAAAGTACTTGCTCAGCACTGTTTGCTTCAACCATGGCAGAAAGATCTCAAATGAAGGAGGGAGCTTGCAATAACCCCTATATTCTTAAGGGAGAGCTTTCTCCTCTGCTTTTATTTCCACTGAGCTCCTGACAGAACTTTGCCCCTCTACAGGTCTGACAGCCAGAAGCGGAGGCCATAAATCTAGTTTTCCCTCCTCCCCTCACTTTAAGGTTATTTTACCAGCAGTTCAATCTCCTTTCAACTATTTACAGTATCTGGAATGCCTTTCATACTACAACTTTTTCAGACATTGGAGAAAAGAGCATTTTCCTGTATGACAATATGTTTCTGGTACAGCTGTCAACCAAAGTACTTTACTTCTACAAAAAGCGGTATAGTGAAGGGGATTTTTTTCTTTTCTTTGACTTTGCTAGAATTTTTGATCATGTGCTTTGTTGATATAATGTATTTTTAAACATCTCATGATCCATTACCTATGCTGACAGTTGTTAATGCAGGAGAATTATAAACCACTTAAATTCTAGTTAATTTTTTTGAATCAATTTTGTATCAATGTTCCTAGTGTAGGATGACTACATTAGTCATGTTCTCTGGTCTGTTGTCTTTCAAAAAGGGTCTTTAAGTAGGTTGGAGTATGTGGATTTATGAATGTGCATTCAGCGCATTAAATCTCAAAATAGCAAATGTGAACAAAATGGTAATCAATATATAAAGAGCTGGCAGAGCTAATAATTCAGGGGCTAAGAACTGGTGCAGAAAGGGGTGGGTGGTTTTTTGTCTTTCTAGCAAATACAAAGCATGTTCACATTTCCTTTGCAACTCTTCATAACAAATTAAACCTTTTTTAGACCGATATTTTAAGTTCAGAAGATACATACTTGCTGTCCTGGCTTTGTCTAAGACAGAGTTAACTTTCTTCATAGTAGCTAGTAGGAGACCGTGTTTTGGGTTTGTGCTGAGAAGAAGGATGATAATATACTGATGTTTATAGTTGCTGCCAGGACAGTCAAGGACTTTTCAGCTTCTCTGTTCTGCCAGTGCCTGAAGGTGCAGGAGAAGCTGGGAGGGAGCATAGCTACAAGTACTGACCTAGGATTCAACCTTAGGTTTAGGACTGAAATCCAAATTGGCCAAGGATACATTCCATATCATGCATGTCATGCCCACTATACAGATGAGGATCTGCCCCGAAGTTCTCTTCCTCTCTCTCTGGATCACGTCTGTCTCAGGGTCATCTCTCCCTCTCTCTCTCTCTCTCTCTCTCTGTCGACTCTATCTCTTTCTTGGATGCCTGGGCACTTATCTCTTTTCACGATTGCAGTTTCAGGACTCTCCCTGCTCCATGATCATTAGCCGGGAACAGGCTGGGCCTTGGTCACCAGGTGGTGAGCAGTTGACTGTGTATGACTGTGGAGGGTTAGCCCTTGGCTGGAAGCCAAACCACACATACCTGCTCACACAGTTCCTGCCCCCACCTAATAATAGGGGGGAGAATTAAAGAGGTAAATGGCAAAAAGGACTCGTGGGTTGAGATAAGGACAATTTAATAACTATACTACAATACTATTGAAAATAATACTATAGACAAATATACAATGTGATACACAGTGATACTGCCCCCCACCCCTCCCCACCTGATGACCAAAGGCCCAGCCCACTCCCGGCCAATGACTCCGGAGGAGGGAGGGAATGGGTGTTACAAAATTATACTGCCCCCCCCCACCTGATGACCAAAGGCTCAGCCTGTTGCCGGCTAACGAGCCCCAGAAACTACATTCACGATTCCCCCAAATGGGGGGGGGCGAATGCACCGCTCCTGGAGACAATCACAGAATGGAGATAACAGCCCGAGTGCCCCAGAACCGAGAGCTAACCAAAGTGGGGGAAAACGACCACCTGGGTCACAGCTGATGATCCCTCCGGAGAGGGAGGATCCCAAAACTCACGGAAAGGAGATAATGAGCATCCCGGGCCAAGAGCTACTGGCGCATGTGTGGGGAGGAAGGCCTTGGGAGAGCGAATGCAGGCAGCTGAAGCGAGATGATCTGGAGCCCAAGGGAAGCAAAAGAGACATTTCCCGGAAGGGTCCTCACCTGTATACTGGGTATGACGTGCATGGGATGGAATAATAATTGGTCAGTCTCGTTCTCAGTCTTAACCTAAGAGCAAATCCCAGGCTAGCAGCTGGACTGTGTCTCTTTGCTTGTCTGCTGACCTTGACAGCAGAACAAAACATCATTTATCAGCCTTTCTGCTGAGCACAAATCCAAAACACAGCCTCTTGCTAGCTATTTACAAAAAAAAGAAAAAAAAATTAACTCTCTCTACTTAACCCACGACAATGACTCATTTGTATATTTACATATGTTACTATTATTATTATCATTATTATTTTCAGTTTTATCACAGTTTAGTTGTTAAGTTGTTCTTATCTCTACTCTTGAGTCTTTTTTTCCTTTACCCCTTTAATTCTCTCCCCATCCCTGGGAGGGGGGAGGGTGAGTGAGTGTCTGTGTGGTGTTTGAAGCTAGCCAGGATTCAAACCACAACACATGCAAACCCAGATAAGGTGTCTATTGCATCACAAAGATATTCAGAGCATTGTTCAAACCCTGTTTCAGTCATGATCTTTCTGCAATCAAAATCTAAATAACGTGCTACTAGCAGTAATAACACAAGAAATATAAACCACCATGAAATCCATGATGAAACCCCTTTTTATCTATGGAGGTTAAAGGTAATGCCATGTAGATGTAGATTTTCCACTGCTGATGCTTACATGGGTATCAGCATACTAATGCCACTCATGCCCAGAAGCAGAAGTTGGGTGAGCACATTGCAAAGTTCATGGGAAGCAGTCTAGCTATGACTGCAGAGATCTGGATCAGAGTTAAATGTTTTCAATTTCTTTCCAGATATGTGTGCATTTGGATACAAAATGAAATGTCCTCTAAATTATGGATTTATCAGTTCAGACTCTCATTAACTTAAGCATCCTGTTACAGAGATTCTGACACTGTCCAGTGACCTGGAAAGGAAAAATATTGGGGTAATAATAAGACCAAAAAGCACGCTGGTAATTCTTTATCCTTCTGTGTTGTGTCATATGAATAGTTTTACACATGTAAATATATAAATTATTATGCTTAATCATGCATTATTTGGAAAAACTCTTCAATCTGGACAACTAGTTGAAAATAATGTAAGATACATTCTGTCCCTGAGCATATATAAAATGATCTGCTATTTGATATGTCTCATTGGGGCTGTCTAATTTTATCCAAATATAGTGGAACTTAAGCAACTGGTTCCCAGATCTAAATCCTGTATGAAAATAAGAAAACAATAATATAAACAAGGAGGTTTTCTCAAGATAACAGTTTCTGCATCAGAAATTTTTTGTACATATGAAGACCAACTCCTGGCTCTCACCTTGTCCCTTATGCTTTGAATTTCTTAAAATCCATGCCCCACAGAGAATGGGACATGCAGAGAAACAGTAACAAAAGCGGTATTGAATATCAAGATAGAGTCTCTATGTGGATGCAAGATTAACTTGGTGAACCAAAGAGATAAACAGACCTGTAGAGTTTGACTTGTGGAAGACAGGTTCTGTGGAGTCTGTTATCAGTATTTATAGCTTTTTCCCTGTATGTTATATAAGTGTTGGCATATGAAGAGACCATAAGTTTCTTATTACTTCTTACTTGACCATTAATTCTGTTCAGATTTGTCTATCCGATTATTACCAAAATAACCAGAACCACTTCGACCTCCTATTTACCTTATCTAGGACTTTGCTTAATTTTCAGAAAATCAAAGTTGATTTGTTTCATTTCAGGCACACAGTGAATAGCAATATTCAAAATTAAGGAAGACATAAGAACAGCTCCTTTGAAAGAGCTTTTCTTGTTTTGCCTTGTTCATCCTTGGTGCATTAATACTGCCCTCATTTTTTTTTTTATTAGTTAAAGGTATTAAGTTATGGTCAAAATCTTTAATCTACTTTTTTGCCTATACAAGCAAGCATGATGAATTAATTGCTGAAGAACTGCCTAGAGAATTAGCAAGAGATGCTTCTTAGATCCTCTGCAATTCATTGCTCCAGTATAAATAGTTTTCCTGCTTTATTTTCTACTCTTGCACTTACTATGCTTTGCTCTTTAACAAATGCGTGCATGCATGGCAAGCCATACCTTCCACATCCTGTCATTCATAATTTTAAGGGTGTTTTCTGTCATCTAAATTATAGTATAAAGGTTAGAGTTTGGATATTAGAGCTCAGTGTATGGATCTGACCCTGACCTAGATCCAAGCTGGAATGGAAATAATGAGGAAACATTTTTATTTGTAAACAAACATGTTTTTGTTTGCTGCTGGACTCTAGGGAGCTTTCTGAAGACAAATACAAAGCTATAATCCCTGTCACCAGCAGTGAAGGGAGGAAAAAGAGAGGGGAGGAAGGAGAAGTAAATTATGTATTTAGCTGAAAGGACTGGAGCATCAGAGATTGTAAAGCAAAACTTTTGGTGCTGACAACTTTTAAGTCCTTTCTTATTTTCCATACAATTGTGTGTGAGAGCGTTTCAGTGTTTTATAACAGAAAGGCTTGGTCTAGGGAACAAAATCCAAAAAACTAGTTCAGAATTAACCTGAAGTGGTCTACATGGCAGCACTACTTTGTATATCTGTTTCATAACACAGTGAAAGAGTGTCAGGGTTTGCATACAGCTGGTTTTCTGGGTCAGCAAAGAACTGAAGAAGACCTAGAAGTTCATCAAGGCAGAACATATTGATGCCAGAGTACAGGGGATTCAGCTTGCTTCAAACAGTCAGAAAAGCTGATAACATTATCAGCTCTGTAATGATAAGAAGCAATTGGGGATATGAAAGTATTTCTTTAGTGGTGGTTTGAAAAAATGTCCCATAAAGACAGAAATCTTCTAAAACTGCAAGAGTTGTTCTCTGCACTTGTTTTGTCCAATCATTTTACTGGTTATCATTTTCTGTACACCATAGGGAGTCTCAAAAAGGAGCCTTTATTTACTTTGAAACAAAACCAGACACTGCTTATGACAGTAAGAAAAGAGGAGATTCCCATTTTACACAGAGCACAGTTGAGCATATTGTACCCTCATGTATTCAGGCTGTGTATGTTCACAAGGTATGTTATAATTTAGGGTTGCTCAATGTTTTCTTTTAGAAGGCCTTATTTAGCTTCTTAGTTTTAAAATTTTTGTTGGAAATTTGTCATAGTATTTTCTGCTGTTCTTGTTTTTTCATAGCAGTTTAAACGAGATGTTTCATCCATATCCAATAAGGAAGTTAGAAGGAACATGGTTTTGCTCACATTGAAACAATCTGATGTTCATTTCATTGAGAAAAACTGCTGTCTTTGCACTGAAAAGCTTTAATCTGACGGAGGAGTCATCCACCAATTAATGTGGTGGGCAGAAAGTGCCATTGGGAAATGATGGATAAACCTCTAGATTTTTCCTTGAGATATTAAGAATTTAACACAGAATATGTATCCCTGCATAGAAGTAAATTCCTTTGAGGAGATTAAACTGTCTCAAGATTACATTGCCTGAGCCTGTTTCATTCTGTCATACAGTCCACCTACACACTTTGTAGCTGAAGAGTAGCTAACATGCTACAGAGTACACATGCTGTAGAGTGGCACACTTACTCTTTCCTGAAAACATTATTCCCACAGACATTACTGTGGTGGAAGCTAAAAGAATAAAAAGCATAAAACCATCTATTGTCAATCTTCTACCCAACTGTCAGCATATGGGAGAAGTGGCAGGACAATGCAGAAATGAAGAATAAACTTAGGGAAGAGGAAGAAATGCAGGAATATTCATTGAGATAACAAGAAAGAGGGCAAGGAATGGCAGAGAGACAAGAAGCTAGTATAAAAGTAGAGAGACAGAAGAAAGTGTGCTGCTGTGGGACTGGACATAGCTATTGCATATTCCTGATTTATCATTACTTGCTAGCTAACATGGCCAGTAAGAAAAAAAAATGGTAGCCTGCATTGTTGTTTAGTTATTAGTTTGTATTTTGTTTGCTGACTGTATTTGTCACCAAAGCACAAGATCCAAACTTGCTGTGATCATTTTCTTTTCACATATTTACATACATAAAAAGAGTTCCAAAGACATTTTAAGTAGCTTTTGTGTTCATTCTAAAAGCAAGTCAAGAAGTATCTGAATGAAAAAAAAATAATAGAGCAAAGAGGATATGTGAAATAAATACATAATTATTTTTGTGAAGTGTGCATTTAAGCACACAGTAGACAATGTTGTCTGAGCTAAGACATCACTGACAATGAATATTTTCCACATGCTTTTATAAGATTGTGTCTGGCTTTGGGTTCCACATATTGTCAGCTTCTATCTTTCTTGAGCTGCTTTGACCCTTTGACATATACTACCTCCACAGCCCATGTGATTTAATTTTTCAAGTGAAATTAAGTGGTCTGGGTGCATCACCTTATTGCACCTATTTTAAAAATAGAATTTTGGCTTAATTAGTGTCTTAAGAGAACAAACTCTCTGTAAGTACTGAGCCACTGATGTTTTTTAATCTGTGTCATTTTTGGATGGTCTAGTTTGTGATCGACTTTTGCAGGGGACAGTAGGGGAAATAGATTTGTTTGTCCATTTGTTTGAAGAAATCTTAAAAAAAAATAGAATTAGAGGTGTTTTGAGTTATGCATTTCACTATGGCTGGATTTAAAAAAAAATATTGGCAGAAAAAAATGCAGCTGCAATTTGAACACATTTTTTTCTAGCAAAATGTTGCTAGAAAATTTGCTAAAAAATGTTATGCAAAATGTGAGAGAGAAGGAGAGCATATTCTTTGCAGAGCTTGCATTATTGAGTTTCCTTCAATGGAATGCTGAGTGGATTTTTACTTTTCAAAGCCACTGCTGCATTTCTACTTTGACAAGATCTATGTAAGTGAGTTAAAAAATTTAATTTGATTGAACAAAAATAAAGTTTTTAATTTGTCAACATCTTGACTGCTTATATTTAATTTCATCTCATTCATTCATACAGGTGTATTATCTGCATCAACATTTTATAACATCAAGATATATTTCTTTTCGTTACTCCAACAATAACATCATAAATTATCATTAAAGTCCAACTAGTGCACAGGATAAAATCCTCTTTTAGTAATATTAATCCATATTTCATTAATTTTAGTGTTAAGAATAAATTACCTTTATTTTAACTTGTATATCAGATGTTTCTTGTTGGTTTTGGCTTCACAGTCAGAATTTCTAATACGTTATTCACATCAGCACAATAAAACAATATTTAAATAACTGTAAGATTATTATTGAATAAACTTTGTTAGTTTACGTAATTTCTAGAGTCTAAAATTTATTTTCAGTGACTGTTTGGCGAATGTTGATGCTCCAGCACAAAATTTCTGTCTAACAAATAATGATATTTGAAAGCCTTCAGGAAGAAAGAGTAATGTATCTGAGTCAGGTTTGTGACTCATTGCGGGGAGATGATAGTGTGCAGATGGTCTTGGACATTCTTGAACACCCTTTTAATTGCACAAGATATTCTGTGGGTTATAGTCATAACATAACTAATTTTTAGATAGTAGCTTAAAGAATTTAATATATGGACTCTAGTTCGGGCACTAATTCTTGATGCTCTCTCTAGGCATATCAGGGATAAGAAGGTCATTAGGGGCAGTCAACACGGATTCACCGAGGGGAAGTCATGCTTGACCAACCTGATAGCCTTTTATGAGGACATTACCAGGTGGATAGATGATGGTAAAGCAGTAGATGTGGTCTATCTCGATTTCAGTAAAGCATTTGACACCATCTCCCGCAGTATCCTCGCAGCTAAACTGAGGAAGTGTGATCTGGATGATCAGGTAGTGAGATGGATTGTGAACTGGCTGGAGAAAAGAAGCCAGAGAGTTGTGGTGAATGGGATGGAGTCTAGTTGGAGGCCTGTATCTAGTGGAGTTCCCCAGGGTTCGGTATTGGGACGAGTGCTATTCAATATATTCATCAACGACTTCAATGTGGGTATAGAGTACTCCCTCAGCAAGCTTGCTGATGATACGAAACTGGGAAGAGTGGCTGACACACCAGAAGGCTGTGCTTCCATCCAGCGAGACCTAGACAGGCTGGAGATTAGGGCGGGGAAAAATTTAATACAACTTAACAAGGGCAAGTGTAGAGTCTTGCATCTGGGCAAGAATAACTCCAGTTACCAGTATAAGTCGGGTACTGACCTGTTGGAGTGTAGTGTCAGGGATAGGGACCTGGGGGTCCTGGTGGACAGCAGGATGACCATGAGCCAGCACTGTGCCCTCGTGGCCAAGAAAGCCAATGGCATCCTGGGGTATACTAGGAGGGTTGTGGTCAGTAGGTTGAGAGATTCTCCTCCCCCTCTACTCTGCCCTGGGAGACCTCATCTGGAATATTGTGTCCAGTTCTGGGCCCCTCAGTTCAAGAAGGACAGGGAACTGCTGGAGAGAGTCCAGCGCAGAGCCACAAAGATGATTAAGGAACAGAGCATCTCCCTCCTGAGGAAAGGCTGAGGGAGTTGGGTCTCTTTAGCTTGGAAAAGAGGAGACTGAGGGGTGACCTAATCAATGTTTATAAATATGTGAAGGGTGAGTGTCAGGAGGATGGAGCCAGGCTCTTCTCTGTGACATCCAGTGATAGGACAAGGGGCAATGGGTTGAAGTTGGAACATAGGAGGTTCCACTTGAATATGAGAAAAAACTTCTTTATGGTGAGGGTGACAGAGCACTGGAACAGGCTGCCCAGAGAGGTTGTGGAGTCTCCTTCTCTGGAGACATTCAAAGCCCGCCTGGATGCGTTCCTGTGTGATCTGATCTAGGTGTTCCTGCTCCGGCAGGAGGATTGGACTAGATGATCTTTCGAGGTCCCTTCCTATCTTTAACATTCTGTGATTCTGCGATTCTGTTAAAAGACTGAAATAAATGTGCAAATTAGGCATTCAGTGTTCTCATTGGCTACTGTGGAACTTTCAGTTTCAAAGTTATGAAAACTATAAAGGCCAATGTTGCACTGGGCCTGTGGAATACAATAGCCTGATGTCAGCATTTAAAGTGCTTATTTAAAGTGCTTATTTAATTTTTCAAAGATTTCAATATACCAAAACATCACTGATTTTATAAACCTTATGTGACATTTGTGACTCAGTGTAGATAAGTGAAAAAAGGAATCCAGCTAAAGTAAGAAGTAAGATTTATTTTCAGTCAAATACCAGCTGTTTTCTGATGCTAAAATTTTGATGTTTACCAACAAAGATGTATGGGTATCTTTCCATCTTTTTTTTTCCCAGTAATATTCTACTCATTTGCTATGAGTAGACACTACTCATGCTAGCTATTTCCATGGGTAATTTAGAAGCCTCTTGCTACATTTTTGTTCATTCTTTTTTTCCTTTTTTCTCAACATATAACTCTCCACCACAATTTATAAAGATTACAAAATATATTTGCTACCTTTTCCTGTAAATTCTCCGTCACTGTTTTTATTTTTTGTTTTATTTAGTTTTTGCCTGCTAGTATAGTGTAAATATATTTTTATGGGAAGCAGGGGGCATTTTTTTCCTACTGTTAATTTCTGCACTATCAGCACTATCTCTTCTGGTACAGATAGCAGAAGGTAGTGACAATCTGCCTACTATCCTGGTGTGTGAGCTTGCCCTGCTGATGGTTTTATCTCATCTACCTTGTGTCAAACCGTGTCATATCGGTAGGTCAGTGTGTACTTACTCCCCTGTGGCAGGATAAATCTTCAGATTTCTTAATCTGGTTCTCTTGGAAAAATGACAAACAGCAGCTTATATTTCATTTTGGAGCTGTTGAAAAAGGGGCATAGTCAGTGTTTACTTTAAAACAATAAATAGCTTGCTATTTGCTAGCCTGATTTCTAGTAAAACATTTTTTCACATTATTAATTTTTCTTGTTGCCCTGACGAAACAAAGTTCAGTGTCAGCTGGTTCTCCAGTGTTCATTGCCAGCCATTAAAAGCAAAATTCTGAGATCAGATGGGGTAGAGGTAAACCTGTCATTTCCAGATGAGTTTTTTCACAGGCATTGCTTCACTCCCCTGAGACGACATCTAAACCCAGCCATCAAGGATCCTTGATTGTTAAAGTGGGAAAGAATGAACTAGCTTGATAAAGATAAGATTATAGTGTCTCAGATGTGAAACCTAAACCAGAAGAAAATTAAACAAAATTAAATAAAGCACGATTTTGCACAGAGGATTTTGAGGTTGGTTTAGTGGCATGCTATAACTTTTGCTGTGTTTAGTACTGTTATGACCTTACTCAGTTGCACACACAGTATCAATGCCGTTCAAAGCAACTTTTATCACAATGCTGTGGTTAATTTTTGTCTTCAGCAGACAGTAATTATGCTAACATACTGCAATAAAATTATTCAGTACACTCATCTGGAAACACCACATTGCACATATTTAAATTTAGTCCTTTCATTGGTATGGTCTCAAGATACCCATTTTAAGATTGTAACTGAACTAAGAATTGTAACATTATTTTCACATCCCAAGTAATATAGTCAGCAATTTTCTACTCTGCCATCTACCATGGCTCAGAAAATTGGTTCTCATTGAATGTAGTTTTGGACAGGCGCTACAGAGATGCACCAATGAAGACCAAAATTTACTTAATTTTTGCTAAAAAAATGTGGCCAGCTACTAAAAGTGTGTCCTGTACATGCTGGTAGGAATTTAAAATCCTTTTTCTTGCTGCAGCAGCCAATAAGGATAAAGGTTAGAAAATGAAACTACTAGTTTTAGATGAGAATATCCTAAAACTAATTTGTTTAAATTTTTATTAAAATTATTTATAGGAACAGGTAGTTTAAAGATTATTCTAGGGGGAAAAAAAAAGAACTATACATTTAAACTGTTTAAGAATGATGTTTCAAATGTGTGAAATGAGAAGAAGTTACTTTACAACAGCAGTAAGTATTTATATGAAAAAAGGAATTAAGTATGTTTTCAGTGATAAATACCTGAAGTAGGAAATAAAGCTTCTGGAAATTTCCAAAATAAGTGTTTTACTTCGGTCTCATTGACCAGTTAACTTTTCCTTCTTGTTAACTTTAAAAAGATATATATATATTTGTACATAATTTGAGGTCAGAAAAGTCAGCCAAAAACATTTCTGACCTAGTCTAACTGATAGATATTTTATGACCTCAGGAACGTTGATATCCAGAGTTTACTTTTCTATCTTACAGACAATATTCTGAACCTTTTGATGCCAAAGATCCTAAAAAAGATCCTAAACCAACTTAATTTTCTATTATAATCTCAAACTTATTCAGTTCTCACCTTGCACATCCTAAAAGAATAGGAAAGCAAAAAAATTAACAGTTGTGCCATAACAAACAGTCAAATGAAAAGTCCTGTTGATAAATAGCAGCTTCTTTAAATCTTTGGACTTCTGCCTCTTTCTGTGCAGCTCAACAGTTTTAGTTCATGTGCAGGTACAAAGGAACACCAAATTCTCTCTGGGAAAGAAGAAGCAGTATTTTGGTAATTCTTATGGATTAATAGTGTTAATTGTGTGAACTCTTGCCATTTTTCAACAGCATCATACAGTTCCCTGAAATTACCTAGCTTTAAATAAAAGCAGATGTGAGAAATGGTAGAAAGGTTCAACGTTTACTCATTTCTGCAAACAGAATTTCCACGTCTCCATTTACATTTGAGCATGTAATACCAGTTTAAGTGCCTAACATAAATGGCTTTTTAGGCAGACTGTGGTGCTGCCACGGCTGGGAAGGGGATAAGGTTACATTCCCTCTCTAATTCTTGCATCAAAAGTTTACGTCTGCTAATCACAGGAACACAGTCTTCTCTCCCGGTGGGTGCTGCAAACAAGCTTGTTAATTAGTCATCAATATCTGCCAAATTGTTAAACAAACAGCAAACACCCAATGGTAACAGTACAGAGCCAAGGAATTCCTGATGAGCTAAAGTAAGAAGTAAGGATTATTTTCAGTCAAATACCAGCTGTTTTCTGATGCTAAAATTTTGATGTTTACCAACAAAGGTGTATGGGTATCTTTTCTGACTTCAGTAACTTGTTATTTGAAATTTAGAACATGTTTTCCTTTACTGAAGTCCTGTGGCAGAGTTTCTGTTCCTTGACTGCATAATCAGGTGATTAGTGGTGGAGATGTCCTGACTGAAGCATTCTTCAGTGAACATTCAGCTGTGCTAAAAGCCAGAAAATCTTTGCATTTCACCACAAAGCCGAGGTCATCAGTCACTCCTTGGTAACACAAATCATTGTATGCATCCTGCAAATGACTTGGCTTTAAAATCTGCTGGGGAAAGAAGGGAAGGAATCTCTTCCAACAACTTTTTTTCAAGCCACTTCAGAAATGCAACAGGAAGCTGCCTTCCAGTTGATGTAGGGGTGAGGGGAGGAGAATCACTAAATTATAGAATGGCCTGGGTTGAAAAAGACCTTAAAGATCATATGGTTTCAATACCCCTACTGTGGGCAGGGCTGCCAACCACTAGAGAAGACTGCCCAGGGTCTCATCCAGCCTGGCCTTGAATGACTCCAAGGATGGGGCATCCACAACTTCTCTGGGCAACCTGTTCCAGTGTCTCACCACCCTCACAGTGAAAAATTTCCTCTTAATATCCAATCTAAATCTCCTCGCTCTTAGTTTAAAACCATTGCCCCTCACCCTGTCACTATCAACCCCTGTTAGTCGCTCCCCCTCCTGTTTATAGGCTCCCTTCAAGTACTGGAAGGCCGCAATGAGGTCTCCCTGGAGCCTTCTCTTCTCCAAGCTAAACAAGCCCAGTTCCCTCAACTTTTCTTCACAGGAGAGGTGCTCCAGCCCTCTGATCATCTTTGTGGCCCTCCTCTGGACCCATTCCAAGAGCTCCAAGTCTTTCTTGTGTGGGGGACCCCAGGTCTGGACACAGTGCTCCCAATGGGGTCTCACAAGAGCAGAGTAGAGGGGCACAATCACCTCCCTCTCCCTGCTGGCCACCCCTTTTTTAGTGCAGCCCAGGACATAGTTGGCCTTCTGGGTGGCAAGCACACACTGCTGGCTCATGTCCATCTTGTCCACCAGGACACCCAAGTCCTTCTCCGCAGGGCTGCTCTCAAGGAGTTATTCTCCCAGTCTGTACAAATGCCTAGTATTGCCCCAGCCCAAGTGCAACACCTTGCACTTGGCCTTGTTGAACCTCAGGTTCTTATGGGCTCTCCGGGTCCCTCTGGATGTCATCCCTTCCCTCTATTGTATTGACTGTACCACTCTGCTTGGTGTCATCTGCAAATTTGCTGAGCGTGCACTCGATTCCCTCATCTATGTCGTTGATAAAGATGAACAATTTAGTTCTTCAAGTTAGGTAAAGATGAGAAGAACAAGGCTGCCAAAAGGCAGACTGAAGATATACACTTCTGGTAGTCTTTTGCACCTTTTGAAAGCATGTTTCCAGGTAAAATCCAAACCCTCACCTGCCACTGCAACAGTCATTGTATGAACTCCAGTAGGCAGATGAAGCTGAACTTTTACAAGTTGGGAGCTGGGGTGATTCCTCAGTCACCCTCATATGTTAACACAAACACGTCACACTGTGCAAGAGTGAGCTTATGATTAACTCTTGTGGTGAAATGCTTAGTGATGCTTGCAAGAAGGATGCTGTGTCATTCTAAGTTGTGTTACAGTTAAGTTTGAAAGCCATTGAAAGTACTTTCTTTCTCTTTAAACAGAGAAAAAAAAATCACAGTGTTCAATAACCAACTAATGTCTCACACCTGATGGCATGATTTACTGCTATGCTCTTCAAACTGTGAGTTTTCCTGGTAAGGCCTGAGTCTTCCACGGGGGATAAGCAATCCAGATGAATAATTTGCTATTTGAGTGAATCGGTTTTGCTAACCATAATAAGACATCTGTGCTCACTGGGGTCAGTGAGAATCATTTCCATTACTGCAGCAGGCTTTGTGTCAGCTGCTTGATGAAATCTTGCTTTGAAATATATCCATCCACATTTCTGATTTTTAAATTGGTATTTTTGATGGAAGGGAAAATATTAATAGCTTACCTTGCTCTTGTGGCTAGAGACTGTGCTAAAAATGTCATCTCAACAGCCATTTTATAATAATTCCGTAAAGATTAGGCTTGCAATTGTTTTTTGGTGAAGTATTATGTTGCTGACCGGTTTTACAGTCTCCAGATAGATTAAAGCAAACTAAAAGACCCGGAAAAGCATAGCTGCTTCTCTACAGATATTTTCAGCATAATGTAGTTCTTGGCGTCTGGGATTTTCCTGTCAATCTCTCAGACCCTGACATAAAATTATTGTTAATAATGGCAAAAAAGAAATATCCTCTTGGTCTGAAGACTGTACACATTAAAGACAAAAAATGCAGCTGATGTCTTTATAAGAGTTACTCAGGAACACTCTGACAAATTAGAAAGACATTAAAGTGATTATTTACCAAGTGATTTCTTGGATGCTTCAGAAGAGCAATCAGGAGAACAAAACAGAAAAAAGAAGTGCATATATATTTTTACAACACTGTGTTCCTAAAATAATTACAGATAGAATAATATCTTAGTTTCAGGCATTGCATATATCTGATTAGAATCAGCCACGTTTCACATGTGTTAGCTTCTCATTCTATAAGCTGTCTCAAAGATTTTGATAAGTTGTCACAAAGCCTAAGCACACAGGAATGTTATCTTAACTGCTATGTGAGTGAATAGTGTCAACACTGATAAATACACCATCTTCACATTGACATATTTAGAGATGGAAGTTTTAAGAGAGAAGAGGAAGAGGAAAATATTTCTAATGGGTAATATCTTGGAATATCTAAAGTACTGCATGAAGCAAAACATAGACATAGTTTCCCCACAGAGGCTGTTGAAAAGATGGAGAGAAACTTAGCAGTCATAAATGAGTGATAAGTTTAAAGACTAGTTTGTGGCAATAAAGTGTATGCCAATAGATGAGGAAGATGTGTAATTCTAGGTGAAGTTCAATGGATATTGTTGATGGCTGTTTTTTCTCGTGTATGGGTTATACATAGAACAATCCTTCATATTCCTGTCAAAAGAAAATCTTCTAGAATTTTAAATATGGCATTGCTAATGCTCTTCTGTGAAAGTGTATCACATCATCTGTGAAAACGTATCACATCTTTCTCAATGTTCTTCATGCCTAAAAGTGTAACTCCCAGGCAAAAATTCGTAACACTTCATACTCTTTCGTCTTTCACCTTCTAAACACTTCCCTGCCAATTAATTAGTCCCAGTAGAATACTGTTACACGCTATCCAGTTGCTTCTCTCTCCAAGTAAAATAGACAGCATTAAGAGCCCATTCTTTTCATGTCTTCCTTCATCTATCATAACCTGGTATTAGGTAGTTTATGCACGTTTCCATGGACAAAACACGTTTACTAGCTGTGTAGATTTTCATGGATAACTCAGTAGGAACTGAAGGTAATAGACATGTTAGGAAATGAGTGTCTTTTTCATTAGATTATATTCCTCAACTACAGCCACTAGAACAATCTGTTTTATTCCTGTTTCAGGTTTATACCTGTAGAAGAGTTCACAATAAACCAATGGACCTCTTTGTTGAGTAAGGTGAAAGTAAGGACTTGGATCAGCAAAAATGTTAAACAACACCGGTCCCTATACGGACCCTTGTGGAACAGCAGGCAGGCTTTGAATGTCTCCAGAGAAGGAGACTCCACAACCTCTCTGGGCAGCCTGTTCCAGTGCTCTGTCACCCTCACTGTAAAGAAGTTTTTTCTCATATTCAAGTGGAACCTCCTATGTTCCAGCTTGAGCCCATTGCCCCTTGTCCTATCACTGGATGTCACAGAGAAGAGCCTGGCTCCATCCTCCCGACACTCACCCTTTACGTATTTATAAACATTGATTAGGTCACCCCTCAGTCTCCTCTTTACCAGACTAAAGAGACCCAGCTCCCTCAGCCTTTCCTCAGAAGGGAGATGCTCCATTCCCTTAATCATCTTCGTGGCTCTGCGCTGGACTCTTTCCAGCAGTTCCCTGTCCTTCTTGAACTGAGGGGCCCAGAACTGGACACAGTATTCCAGATGAGGTCTCACCAGGTGTGGCGGGTTGGCCCTTGGCTGGGGGCCAAACCACACACACCCTCTCACACAGTCCCTGCCCCCACCCAATGATAGGGGAGAGAATTAAAGAGGTAAATGGCAAAGAGGACTCGTGGGTTGAGATAAGGACAATTTAATTACTAAACTACAATAATATTGGAAATAATGCTATATACAAAGATGCAATGTGATACACAGTGATACTG
>WKFP01014831.1:388794-426343 GCA_011057875.1 Pterocles orientalis | reverse complement strand
TGACGTGCATGGGATGGAATAATTGGTCAGTCTGCTTCTCAATCTTGACTTAAAAGCAAATCCCAAGCTAGAAGCCGGGCTCTCTCTCTGTCTATTGAGAGGAGAGAGGCTGAATGTATCTCGTCCTTGAGAACAAATAGCAACATCCTAGCAATAACTGTAAACGTTCTTCTCTGTTCTTCTCTTATCAATTCTCTCCTGAGCAGGAATCCAAAACATAGCTTTTTGCCAGCTACTCATGAAGAGAAGGGAAAAGGGAAAAAAAAAATTTAACTCTGCTCTGCTTAACCCACGACACCAGGGTAGAGTAGAGGGGGAGGAGAACCTCTCTTGACCTACTGACCACCCCCCTTCCTATACACCCCAGGATGCCATTGGCCTTCTTGGCCACGAGGGCACAGTGCTGGCTCATGGTCATCTTGCTTTCCACCAGGACCCCCAGGTCTCTCTCCCCTACACTACACTCCAACAGGTCAGTACCCAACTTATTCTGGAACCTGGTGTTGTTCTTGCCCAGATGCAAGACTCTACACTTGCTCATCTGTCTCCACTTGGACAACAAGCCGTTGACTGCAAGTCTCTGAGTGGTACCATCCAGCCAATTCCTTATCCACTAATTGCTGCTTCTGCCAAAAGCATGTCTCTCCAATTTGGAGACAAGGATGTCACGTGGGACAGTGTCAAAGGCTTTTCATAAGTCCAGGTAGATGACGTCAGTTGCTCTGCCCTTGTCCACCAACACGGTAACCCCATCATAGAAGGCCACCAAATTTATCAGGCCTGATTTTCCCTTAGTGAAGCCCTGTTGGCTGTCACAAATCATCTCCTTGTTGTCCATGTACCTAAGCATAGTTTCCCTGAGAATCTGCTCCGTGATCTTGCCTAGCACAGAGCGTAGGCAGTGTGTAGGCAAAACTACTTATGACTTTAGTAGGCAAATGCGTCATTCATCTACAGAAACACTATGTAACCATTTTTAAGACTTTTATTTTCTCAGAATTATAATGTGGCCCTGTACAGAAGATAAAAACAAAACCAACAAAGCAATCATGCCTTTTTCAGCTCCCAGCAGAGAAGCAAGTATATCTTTTCACTCTGCTCCGAAATTAATTCAATCCATTATGATGATTTCTTCACAAGAATGAAGATTCCCTATTCAAAATGAAAGAAATGTAAGGACTAGTTTATATAAAGCATCTAATCGGCATGTCTCCTAGATTTTATCTCATAGAGTATGTTAATATAAGTGAAGTTATAAATTGACATATGCAACATTTGAACTGGACTATGAAATATATATTATGTGGTAAAGTACATATTTGTTACAGTGCACATATTTTGTTACAGTGAATATATTTTTTTACAGTGTCTATTTGTGCTATTACATGAGTAAAGGAA
This sequence comes from Pterocles orientalis, assembly GCA_011057875.1. NCBI lineage: Eukaryota > Metazoa > Chordata > Aves > Pterocliformes > Pteroclidae > Pterocles > Pterocles orientalis. Next base: position 424,945 of record WKFP01014831.1, on the reverse strand, counting down.
CAGGTATCCTGGAGATGATAAAGAAATTACTAATTCCCACATAGTTTTTGAGTATTTATTTTGCATATATTTATAAGTGCAATATTTTTGCTATGTCGGGAACGTAAACACTGCTGAACGGCATACAAAGCAAGAAACAGGTAACTAAAACACATTGTATTCGGGGGTGTGGGATGTCTTCTGCAGGAACATACAAGGCAAGATTATTTTATAAAGACTAGCTTTCACAGAGCAGTTCCGGGGTGCCCCGAACTTCATAACATTTTTCCTGAGCTTCTTACAATCAGCATGAATGCTCAGTAAGCATGCCATCAAATGGTAGCCATTGTAATTTGAAAAAGAGTTTGGAGAAGGAATGAATGCCAAACATTAATGTATCTCTACACACTCAATTAAAATATGATACAAAATGAAAATAGATTTTGAAACATCAGCAAATGTCTGCCAAGAGCTTGTGCCAACCCACATCAGCTTTGTCTCTGTAATATTTACTGCAGAGTGAGAAAATACATTTGACCGTGAATGGCGTCTTGTGGGACTCCATTCCACAGCTGTTCAAGGATTTAGATAAAATATGTCCTTCAGCCACTACTAGTTTTCAAGAATCCCTGTGACTGTGTTTCAGAATATCATAATACCTCTTTCCTACTATCTTTGGTTGCACATTGACGTTCTACAAACACAGAAATTGAAAACATCGTAAGAACCAACTTTTCAAATAGCTGACATTTCTTATCTTTGTTACCCTGTAATTGAACTAATTTTATTGTTCTCGTTAGAAATGTGTGTATAATTATTATTCTTATTTTGTAGGCTCATAGTAATTCACTTTCCCTATTTTTGCTGGTTTTTCAAAAGCTGAAAGAAACATGGTTCTAATGTATAATTTAATGGAATATCTATTTCTTGTGACAAACATTTTGTGAATCTGAAGGAATAAAAGTACTATTCAAAAGCCAAATGGTACCTTTCAGAATAACTTTGCTAAAAGGAAAAATAAGACAGATGTTTCTTTAGAGTTATCTAATCTACATGCTTAATCACAAGAAAACAGAGGGATATAACGGACGCATTACCTGTGTGCTGGGATGGGTGGGTGGATGGGGAGAGTAAAGGGAGAAGAATGGTAAATAAGCAGAGGACAGAAGATTGTCCATTTATGCCACAGACCCTAGTCATCTTCTCTTCCCTTCTCCACAGTACAGGTCAAAAGTGAGTCCTTTTGTTTACAACAGGTATTAAAGATTACTGCTCAAAGGTCTTTGAATACCGTAACTGACAATGATGGAGCAGAAATGCACTAATGAAAACATCCTGACTGTAGTGTCAGATTTGTGTGCTATGGACCCTGCTATCAGTTTGCTAGCTGGGACTTTGCATAGGGAGAGAATAAATGTACCTCATCTTGGCAATACAGGCCACAATGTGGGTGTTAGGACACTCAGAATTTCAAGCTGCAGGAGAGAGAAAAATTAAAAATTTCCTTGCTATTTCAGAAAATTCTTTAAACGCTAGGATATCATGTAAGGACGATCTTGATGCTTTCTTTCAAAGGAATACAACTGATGCTACATTTTTGGCACTAACGACTATAGCTAAGATCCAAAGTCTACTAAGCATCTTTTGAGAACTGCCAGAAGTCACTATCTGAAAGTATCAGGATATTTAACCTCCACAAAATTTGGGTGTTTCTTCATAATATGACCCTCAAATAACTCAGATAAAATATTTAACATAATATTTCTAGGCATCATCCTTTTTGATCACATATGATGAATAAATGTTTAGTCACAGGCTTTTAAACAAGCACAAGCTGAAGTCCTACTTGGGTACTGCAGTTCATAGTTTGTGGTTACCTTTACTGACTCCATAGAATACTGTTCTGTGAAATATTATAACTTGTTCCTACTGAGTATTGATTACCTTTGAACTTCAGTGAATCTCCTGGGTGTCACAGTTATTACTTCTAGATATTTCTCAAAGGGTTTTGTCTCCTTTCTAGGAAGAAGTGGCTTTTGGCTTTATACAGAAAAGCTAACTCTTTCTTTCTTGGTAAAGATGTCATAGTGGTAGTTTCCAGAATGGCCAAATTAGAAAGGAAAGTAATTTATTACCTACATGCAAAAATAGTGCTTGAAGTAAGGAAGAAACAAGTTGCTAACAGAGAGAGCATAAGTAGAGTTGGTGTTTTCAGGCTTTCTTTCAACAATAATGTTTCTTCTTTGAAAAGTAACCTGTCAATTTGAAAAGCAAACACAACCAATGTTTTCCAGCACTCATGGGTGAAATTATGGGATTGCTACAGGGCAGCAGTTTAAGCCACTGAGCCTCCTGGTGAAAATAATTCTCAAAATGAGGTTAGATTTTGCTAGGCAGAGTAAATACATTAAGTACGTGCTTCAGAAAAAAAAAAATCTATTTACAACAGCATGCACACATTTTCTGAAACCACTCTATCAACTAGAAGGAATGTAATAAAACTATCCTCACAACTCCAAATACTCTAAACTGCCATTCAGAAGGAAAGGAAATAACATCAGCCTTTTATGGATAGGAGAGAGTGGAAACTTCTACTGGAAATTAGTGCTTAGGCTATACTCTCTTCAGTAACAGAATTAAAAAGTTACTTTTCTTCTGTACTTGAAAGTAACTTATTATCATTTGAAAAATCAATGGTGTGCGTCCTGTTAAAACAGGAAATGAGGATATTTTAACATGTTATTGGATAGTTCAGGGGCATGCAGTTTACAGAAAAAAACTGGATAACTAGTCGAACATCAAACACCTTTGATGTAGAGAAGGTATAAATCTTGGTTTTTAATGAAATTGAAACTTCCTCTGTAAAAGTAAGGTTATGCATTTCTAGTCCCAATGAAAGTGATATAATCCACACAGTGTCTTACTTTTTCCACACTAAACATAAAAACATTTTACACTACTTTTAAAGATAAAATAAGTTGTTGTCCTCTATAAAAATGCCTTCTCCAACAGGGGTAGTTGGAAAAAGTATTAATTATACTTTCAGATTTGTCAGGATATTTTTTTTCATGAGCACAGTATTCTTGAACTTTTTTGATGTATCTGTGTACACTAAAGATTAAACAAACATACTAAAAATACTTTTTATTTTCCCTAAGATTAATGACTTTTTTGTTCTATATATTTCATATGCTATACTTATCTCTAATTACACAGTGTTATGTAAATACTGTGGGGATTAACTACAGCACATATATCAATATTGAGGAGAAGTCATCTAAGGAACACCTTTTAAGACCTGGGCCAGACAAACAAAGGGGAAGAACTAATTTGGATTGATGTAGGTTGTTCTTGTTTGACTGAAAGTTGTTCAACTGCAAAACTATTTTTAGGTCAACCAAAATATTTTCTTTAACTTTGTTAAAAAAATTTCTTCTAAGATTGTTATACACAGCTTCAAGGGTCACTATCATGGCTGATATCCTATTTTTTCAATCTATTGTTATTATTGGTTTTATTTTTGGCAAATTCCAATATGAAATACCTTACAAAACTTGAGCTAATAAAGACTTGAATTTAACATTTTGAAGTGAACTTTTTATTTTTCTTTAAGACCTTTTTTCTTTTCCTTTGGAACTATTTATTGATTTCATTTGAATCTCAGCTTTTAGAACTTTCCACCCAACAAAATTAAATCAGGGGCGGTAAATTCAAGGAGTGAGTGCTTGTACTGGTGAAAGCAGATTTTCCTCAGTAAAATGTCTCAAATATATTTTATTGGAGAAACAAAAATCTATACATTTGAACTTAACCTACTGATTTGGAAAAAAAAAATATTAATCTGCACTCAGTAATTTTGAAGTACTAAAGATGCCATGACCTAAAGGCTTACCAAGCCTGTGGCTACGTAAAGATCACAATGGTAGGTTTTTATGATTCCATAATGCTCAAGGACACAGAGGTTTTATTTCCTAAACTGCATTATTACAGATGACTACAAATTACCATTAAAAACCAAGTACAGTCATGACTGATAAAGTGAACATATATGAAATTATTGTAAACTTACTACCAGAAAAGCAAGTGTATGCATTTCAATAGTAGCAGCAAACACATACTTCAATATTAAAATTTACTACAAATTGCTAGTAAAGCGGCAAACATACTTAATTACTTATATGTGTGCCTATATGTATATTATTTAACATAGTACCTGTATAATGTTCATCAAACTGCTCCCAGAAGTGAAGCCAGTTGAAACCACTCCCAGAAGTTGGGTCAATCAATGATGGACAAAGTCTCACTTCGAAGATGATCGTGCCACAGAGTCTGGAGTCTACCAGGCATCCCTTGCAGGGATCCAATCGGTCTAGGAGATCTCTCAAAAAAAGAGGCTCCATTTTGGGAAGAAAGCAAGTAATTTTTATATGGCAAGGACATAAGTGGGTGTAGAACAGCACCACCCTGAGCAACCAGTACATCTTTCTAATTCTATATCCTTTTACGACAAGCTTACCCACCTAGTGGATGAAGGGAAGGCAATGCATGTTTTTAGGGTTTTTTTATCAAAGCTTTTGATACTACCTCTCAAGGTATCCTTCTGGATAAAATGTCCAACATACAGCTAGATATGTACGTAATCAAATGGGTGAACAACTGGCTGAAGAGTGTTACGACCCAGCTCATAAAACCACCCAAAGTGGGATGAGTGGGGTTCATGGACGTTCTGTATATTCCCTGGAGGCAAATTAAGGTGAGGCAACACCAAAGAATTGGATACTGGCTTGTAACTTTAATGCATATAATTGTTATGGGGAAAAGGGAAATGTAGGGCACAAATTGTGGAATGTGCATTTAACCGCTTAGGGGAAAAGCGAAAATGTAAGGTATATAACAGAATCAAGGAGAAAGGAAAATTACTTTGTAAAGATGATCCATAACAATTTTACTACTTACTGACAATACCAAATCTTATAGCAGTGGGATGAAGACAGCACAGCTACCAACACTACTAAAATTAGTAATAAGCACTATTAAAAAAAGCAATCTACACAAAACCTACTAAACAAACCCCCAAAAGAAGCTGGCATAAAATTTGGAAGATTTTGCCATATGTGCCAGAGGAAAAATGGAAACAAGAAAAAAGAGAGAGAAAAGAAGAAGAAAAGAGAGAGAGACAGAGTGTCGAGGGAAGAGAAAAGAGAGAGAAAAGAAGGGGAGAGAGAAGGTTGAGAGGAGAGAAATAAAAGAATAAAAGAGAGAGAGAGAGAATCAAGAAAAAATAGAAGAGAGAGAGAGAAAAGAGGGAAAGAGAGAAAAGTTATCACCATTCCTTGGATCCCTGGATGAGAGTCAACGGCGTGTGTTGCTTGACCAGTCTGTGTCATGGGTTAAGAGAGAGAGAGTTATTTTTTTTTTCCTTCTCTTTATAAATAGCCAGAGAGAAGCTATGTTTTGGATTCCTGCTCAGGAGAAGCTGATAACCGATGTTTTGTTTTACTGCCAAGGTCAGCAGACAAGCAAAGAGACACAGTCCAGCTGCTAGTCTGCGATTTGCTATTAGTTTCAGATGGAAACCAGATTGACCAATTAGTATTTCACCCCATGCACGCCATACCCAGTATATAGGTGAGGACCCTTCCAGGAGATCACTCTATTTACTTCCCTTGGGCTCTGGATCACCTCGCTTCGGGTATCCTGCATTCACTCTCCCAAGGCCCTTTCCGCCCCCCCCCCCAGACACCAGTAGCTCTCGGAGCCCCGGACTCTTGTTATCTCCATTCCGTGAGTTTCAGGATCCTCCCTCTCCAGGGGGATCACTAGCTGTTTTTCCCCTGCTTCGGTCAGTTCTCGGCCTGGGATGCTTGGGCTGTTGTCTACATTCCGTGAGTGCCTCCGGGAGTGGTGCAATCCCCTCCCCCCCTTTTTTTGGGGGAATCATGAGTGCGGTTTCTGGGAATCGTTAGCTGGCAACAGGCTGAGCCCTTTGGGGGTGGCAGTATCATTGTGTATCACCCATTCCCTCCCTCCTCCGGGGTCGTTGGCCGGGAGTGGGCTCGTCCTTTGTTCATCAGCTGAGGAGGGGCAGTATCACTGTGTATCACATTGCATATTTGTATACAGCATTATTTACAATATTATTGTAGTTTAGTTATTAAATTGTCCTTATCTCAACCCAAGAGTCCTCTTTGCCATTTACCTCTTTAATTCTCTCCCCTATCTTTGGATGGGGGCAGGGACTGTGTGAGTCGGTGTTTGTGGTTTGGCCCCCAGCCGAGGGCCAACGTGCCACAGTCTGTCAGCATCCCAGGAGTCCTCAGGTGATGTGTCCCCCTTCCCTCTTTGGTTGTTCACCTTTTACAGGCAAAAGATCTCAGGTCTCCTCCTAATTTTCTTCAATTAGCATAGGAAGTTGTAGAAGTGTCTCTCCAATTAGCACAGGAAGCAGAGAGGGGTGTCTCCTTAATTATAATGGGGAGAACTGTTTTTCTGTGCATGGGCAAGAGGGGGAAGGGTAGCATTAACCCCTTCAACCAATTGTGTCTGAGGTTGCAGAGACCCTGTATTGGATTAACTTTGGCCTTCTTGGCAACTTCAACAATAAGGCAGCAGCCTTATTCAGCAAGGGTTTGCTACTTTCTTGTAAGAGCAAGACTAAGTCCTTTGTTAGTGAGGGGAGTAAAGCCTTCAGTGTATTCTTCGCTCCTTCTTATCAACAAGGAATAGGGCTGAGAATCTACAACCAAAATACTTTGAGACATTACAAGGCCTTGCTTATTGGAGCTTGGCAGTCAGTTTGGAGTTCTGGAAAACTGCATGAATAGTCCTTTACAAAGAGTCTGACTTAAAGATTTGTAGTAAATGGGGTAACATCTGGGTGGTGGCCAGTCACCAGTGGTGTACCCCCAGTGCTCAATCTTAGGCCCAGTTCATTTCAGTATTTTCATCAATAACTTGAACATCTGAGTTGAATGTACACTAAGTTTGCCAGTGATACTAAATTAAGAGAAGCTGTTAATTCCCTTAAGGTTAGAGAGGCCTTACAGACAGACTTGGATAGATTTGAGAGACCTTGATAGACTGCTTTAGGCAGTGACCAACCACATGAATTAACAAAAACAAACGTCAAATTCTGTACCTGGGATCGTGTATTCCTCGATGTGTGTATTTCTGGTTGATGGTAACCTCAATATGAGTAAGCATTGTGCCCTGGTAGCCAAAAATGGCCAACTATAACCTGGGCTGCATTAAGCACAGTATAGCTAACTTGTGAAAATAAGTGATTGTTCCACTATACTCAGCATTGGAGTGGCCTCACCTTGAATACTGCGCAGTTTTGTGCTCCACAATGTAAGAAGGATAAGAAATATTGTAATGTGTCCAAAGGAGGGCAACAAAGACGGTGAAAGGACTAGAGGGTGTGACGTATGAGGTGAGCAGCTGAGGATAATAGGTTTGTTCAGCTTAAAGAAGAGGAGACCAACATATATTAATATATATTGTTAAGCACAGAAAGACGAAAAACTTCCACAAAATTTTCAGTTCGACTTACCCAGAATTTTATTAAATAGTTCTCCAATAAGAAAATGACTTTTAGTAAAACATTGCATTTTGTGTTAAGATCAGGTTTCTTTAGCATACAATATGTTTAAATTTTTGTCTCAGTTTTCAAAGAACAACTTTTAAATTTTTTTTCCAACATTCAAGCTTTTTACTTTTTTCATTATATCCTTTAATAAATACCTCAGTGTGCAAGGACTCTTCTTTCATTTTTCTCTGCTTTGTTTTCCCATTCTAAACCTTTCAAGTGATCTTCACATTCAGAAATTTTACAAAATAGCAAACAAATATGAAAAAGTAACTTTGTTTTTTGTAACTTTTTCACAGATGAAGTTATTATAAATTGCTGCATTTTTAGAAATGAAAGACTAGAAAGATGATTAATAGGACAATTGTATCTAACCCTCTGAAAAAAGAAACATGAAAAAAAAGATAATTTGAATTTTTTTTCTTTTCTTCAGAGAATCATATTGTAACTGAAAATTTAACATATTTGTCTGAAATTTTACTCTGGCCTTTTTTCTAATTAATGAAGTAACATTCACAAAATTCTGAAAGCCTTCTTTAAAAGTACAAGAGCTTGCAAGAAATGTGCAAATTATCTTGTACTTAAAATCAGTGTTAGAAATCTACCATTCATTGAAAGGACACACTTAGTGTTCCACTGAGCATTGCAAGCCCTGTGGAATAATAACAAGCCTGAGGTGCTCAAACTGTGCCTGCAGGTTTTCTCACAGGTGTTACTTCAGTTCATTAATTATCTTAGTGTTTCATGAGTCATTCATGAAAAACTTGGACAATTATTTTAATATTCTTCCCATGTGATACTCATTGTTGTCTTCTGGCCACCTGGTGAAATAATGCTCAATGTGGTGCATCTTTCTCAGATATTTCCAGAAAGCTGAAGGGACAAGGCCTGAAGGGATCTTATGGAATAAACTTGCCCAATTTCTGTTCTACAGTACAACTATCAGTAGCTACCATTTCCAGTAAAAGTTTGTCTAACCCAACCTTAAAAAAGTGGAGTGTCCACAATGTCATTTTCCAGTTTATCCCAGTCCTTCAATGCCCTAACCATAAGAATTTTTTTCCAGTGAAAAACATGCATGTCTTTTGATGCGCTGTAAGCCCACCATGCTCACTATAGTAATGGAAAAAAAATATTTTCTTCTTCACTTTAACAGTCTGTATCTATCTTCTTCAGGTTTTTTTCTTCTTAAAGCTAAATAGATCTTCCAACAGTTTCTCACAAATAATGTTTTTCACAGCCTTGAATTTTCATACTTTACTGTTCTCCTCTAGAGTTTTTATTCACATTTTTCTTGAAGCATGATGCTTGAAATGGGTCTTCCTATTTTGGCTGAGGCTTTAACTTTTATTAAAGAAGGTACCTCATTTTTTTCATACCAAATCAGAGCCTTCTCTCCTATGACCCCAAGGGAGTGATCAGACCAGTGGGCCATAATTACTCACTTTTTAAATTGTATCTTGTAAATAGTTTTACTGTTGCCTTTGTTACTGCTCGTTTCTGTAAAAAAAACATGCCAGTATGGAAATACTGGGCTTGCCTAATCTGTTTTAGAATTAATGCTTCCCCAATAAATCTTAAAACTATTTACAAATATTTTCACAATATTATATTGGTTTATGTTTGTGACTCAATAACCTCAGACTTTGTTGTAAAATTCCTTTTTAGACAGTTGTTCCTTAACCTGTTATTTGTGGAGCTGATTAACTTTATTTTAAAAACATTGAGTATTGTATTTATCCCTCTTGAAATTAATCCTGGTTTTACATTATTTCTCTAATCTGTATGGTTGCAGTCTGTCCAGATCTGAAAAAAGCTGAAAATATGTTCAAGTACGGTTTACTTTAAAATCTATGTAAATATACGTTCTCCTCAAGCCATCAAAAGGTTAATAAAAATCCTGCATTGCACCATATGCAGGTCTAATTGCTTTGTAATTTATTAAATCTATCCCTCCAAAAGTGCATTGATACGGGCTGTATGTGTGGTTTTTCCATTAGTTTCCATACATTACCTCTTCGGAATTATCTCATGACCCTCAATGTTGCAAAAGAGAAGAACCACAACATGATGATTTTACTGTGTAGAACTTGTCTGCTGTGTGTAGCAGAACTTGTCTCTCTTCCGGGATTAAATTAAATCATTTTAGGAGTGGGAAAATATGAACTATAAAGAAATGTCAAACAGTTTGACATTACCCTGTGCCAAAGTACACATCAATGTTCAAGTATGTTCAGGGCTGCTATCATGAGGAAAACACTGATCTGTTCTCCTGTGGTACCAGGTCTTGAAGATGAATGGACTAGACCTTTTCTAATACCTGTTTGCACCCTGATTTCTACATCTATTTATTTATCTATTTATTTATTTATTTATTTATTTATTTATTTATAGGATTTAAATAGTATAATTTGTATCAACAACATGAGACCTGGGAAGTCATGCTCATGTGTGTCTCTTTCCAAGCCAAAAAAGCAGGAGTTAGAGTCCTATTAGTTGAATGAAAGAGGGTTATGAATTGATGAAAAATAAGAACAGTAGTAAGGGTATAATATGAATCAACCTTGTAGTAATGGAAGCCTTTATTCTGATGTATATACAATTTACTACAGATGGATATAAACTTAGCTTTTTTGTCAGCTTTACGTCAACCTAGTTGATATTATGGGACAGTTGAAGATGTCCATTAAACCAAAAGGATTCACTTCCTTTGTCCTTGACAGGAGCATAATAAGGTTATAAGAACTTTAAGACAGAATATAGTATCTGTGACAGAAAAACTGACAATTGGCATATTTTAGTATTTAAAAGCAAGTCTCTAGTGCTCCATTTTAAATAAATGCAAACTAGCAAAATGAATGAGAAATAGGAAATGTCAATTTACATAACTAATTTTGACACTCATAAAGATGCAGTAATATGCTGACTCTGTACCTTAAGGGTATGAGAACAAATTGTTTCGTGAAGTTAACGCTTTCATTTTGTGGTCTTAAGGACCCTGATGTCAGGACCAGATTTTTCAGACTTACAGAAGGATTAGAATTGATTAATACTGTAAGAGCATGGGAAAGATTGGTTCAGTGATTAATTTCATGTTAAACACATGGGAGCAAAACAGCAGAGTATATTTGTCTCTATAATCCCTTTTCCCAAATGTAATTAGAAATGGCATTGATCAACTTGCATGTTTCTCCTGAGCCAGTAGCAGACACATTAGAATTGCTAGTATAATAACTTAATAGAGATCATCAATCCTCAACTGAGGGTATTAGGAGGAAATAGTTGCTAGAACTATATTTTCAAAGAGATTTTAAAATTTAGAAATATTTCATTGACCATTTTCCAAAGAAAATGAAATGAAAGTCAACTCGTAAGATGTGCAGGTGAATGCTCTCAAGGCAAACACTGTCATATTCCATATTCAATTCAGTTTCTTAATGTACTTAACAGTGTGGTCTAACTGCCATCAGTTTAGGGTTTCCTTTTTAAAGAGAGCTACAAGATAAAATATAATTTAGAGTGTTTAGATTTAGTTTAAATAAAATTTCTGTGTTCATTCCACACAGTAACGGTTCTGCCAGTTCCCTCTGTGGTCACCATTTACATCTGGTAGACCTCTAGAGTATCTTTCTACAGAAAGTTAACTTGCACAGTTGCAATTTTTTGATGGTTAAAGGGATCACAACAAAAATACAATCTTAAGAAAATTTTATTTTAAATTGAATGTAATTAGCCTGATATTAACTACAGTCTTCCACATCTTAGGAAATATGCCTCTAGTCAAGCTGATACTCTTCCCCTAAAAAAAAAAAAAGAGGATTAAAAAAACCCAACAAGTAAACGAACGCCAGCTACAGAGATGCATTTGTTCTCTGTACCTCTTTTGTTCTCTGTACTTCATTTTTTCTTTTTAACCACCATGGTATATCTCCTATGATTTTTCTAAGATCTGAACTATGATAAAAGAACAAGAGTATTTCTGTTCTTAGTCACATTTGCCACTCTGAAAAATCCAGTTTTTCTGGTAAGATCAATTGCTTACCATATATAAATAAATTACACTTTCACTGGCACCTCAAAGGAGAAAGAAATGTTTCCAGTATCTACAGAAAGTACACTCTTTGATGTACTTTGTATGAAGGGCAAATTGTCTGGTTCTGGTTTTTGCTGTGCCAGCATAGCAGTATTATATTAAAGCAAAGCTGTCTGCATTATTGTTATTAGTATCAGGAAGAGCTGAAAAGATATGAAGCTTGGGCTAGAGTCATACAAATGACTTGAGCTTTCCCTGGACATTGAACCAGTTTGACTCTGAGGTTTCCTTCTTACAACAGTTTCAACCCCTAGGAAGAAATATTATTAAACCTGTATATCTAGAGCTATTCAAGGACCTTTCAGACTTAACTCTGTCACAGTTCCTTTGGAGAGACCTGTCACCCTCCTTTCTGTTCGGAGACAATACCAGATGACACGCATCTGTTAAAACAGTAAAAAGATACCTGCCCCTTTGGGGAATAAACCTGAGCCAGATGAAAGACAGTCCCTACAGCAGTAGCATATGATCATATAGTCAAAAACTATATTGGAAAAAGCATACACATCACGAATTCCAGATGTTCCTGGAAAAAATAATTTTGGAATTTCTGTGCTTCTTGTTTTACTGCAACACTAAAATTCTGTCAATATAGCTCTCATGTTGCTATGGACAACAAGAGGGAGCAAGTGGAAAGGTGAAGGGAGGAGATAGTATGCAATAGGTCTTTACTATAACACCAAATAACATGATAAAGCTCTTAGCATGTTTGTACAGTATGGTTTTGGTTTTGGTTTTGGTTTTGGTTTTGGTTTTGGGGTTTTTTTGCCCTATTGTGAAGAATCTTCATTTTGTAAGCAAGTTGATGTATACCATGTGCACATTTTTGCCTTACCTGTGATTGGGCAGTAGCAACATTTGAAATAATTGCTGCTCTAATTCACTCTTCCTCTCTTTCATTTGCTTTCAGTGTGTCCTTTTCTGTGGAAAGAGAAATGGATACTTTTTTATTGTTATTATTTCTACTCACTTGGACATAAAATAAAACAGTATCATTTGTAACATAAAACATAACTGGCAACATAATATAAAGAAATAATAAACTCTTTAGTTCTGAGTACCTGGTAACTTTGCCAATGAGACTTCCAATACATCAGAGTGAAAATCTTCAGGTGAAAGCACTTTTCACCAGCTAAACCAAATTGTTTCATGTATTTGCTAAATTTTTGTCATCTTTATTTCTCATGGTCAGATGTTTGGTCCAGCTCACAGTCCCACTCTGTTTTGACAAACTGCCTTATAGGCCTTCAGTTTCAGGGATAATTATTTCATCTAGGATTTCTCTGTAACTGATACAGGGCAGAGTTTCTTGTTCTTTTGCCCAAGTACAGGCATTCCAGAATATATCATAGAGTTTACCTGGCAGGAAATACATTCAGTATGCTAATTCTTATGAACAAAAAGAGAAAAATTTAACTTGTACATATACTGACATGTGAGTTCAGTTCAAGAGGCTGAGAAGGTTTTCATGTACTCTTCTGAGCTACTGGTCAGGCTGGACAGGGCTTTGAGCAACCTGATCTTGTTCAAGATGTCCCTACTCATTGGAGGTGGGGGGTTGAGAGTGGATTAGATATTGTTTAAAGGTGCCTTCCAACCCAAACTATTCTATGATTTTATGATTCTGTCACTGAAGCCTCATTTAAGCTGCAAAAGGTCTTCACTGCCATTTCTATACCTAGTTTCAAGTCAGGCAAGGGTGTTTCTTTTCTGTTGAAATTATTTTTTAATCCATGAACGAAAAACAAAAAGTACAGGAGCATATTTTCTCTTTGCTTTCTAGATCTGGCTATAAAGTGTCTTTTAGGAACTCCAGTTTTGTAGCTTTGATTCTTCTTCAATTAACTGAGATAATAAAAATGTTATAAATAAAAAACGAATCCATTTGAGTGGATAGTTCTATTTTCTGAAGGATTTTTCTAGTAGCAAAATAAGGTATAAATAGTGCTTTTAAAATGCCACACATGCATCAAGGATATATGATTGCTTTCAGCACACATACTGATAAGAAGCTAAGACTCTAGCCTTCCAGCTACAACAAATCAAATATACTGAGTTTTGGTTACCACCTAATGAAGTAATATTCTTTTTTTTTCATTAAAATAAAGGCAATCTTGACAATAAACTTTTTGGTTTTATTCCACAAAAGAATTTATTGTATGTCATTGTTTCTCATGTTGTTTATATAATTCAATGTACAAATAGATAATTTGCATTATAAGGGACTGACCAAAATGCTCTGTGTTCTAGGAAACAGTATACTGGTTTAATTAGAGTTTGAGAGCATAAGAAATCAAATTTTGACGTGTTTTTTTGGCCTGCACATCAGTATCAGGTCACAGGTTTTCCTACATAGAGTACAGGCATATAAAAATATATGGATGTAGCATTATATGCATGGTTCAGAAAAATTCTCACCAACTCTAGCTAGTAGCATAACATGCATTTAATATCCATGTAATAATCCTCAATTTCCAGTTTAACAGAGCAAACCAGTACCCTGAGGTGCGTATTATTAGCTGGTATTTCACTCACAAATGCAGAATCATACATAGTAAATGCATACATAAATGCATTTTATATATATATATATGTACATCTTGTCTGCACACACACATATGGCTATATACATGCATATGTGCACAAACAATAATGTTATATTTTCCGTTATGGAAGTCTCACCTAATAGTAATCTAGCCATTCGTTTATAATCTTATGTAATTGTTTTGACAAGAAATGTGTGAGATCTTCTCTTATAAAAGTAATTCCATTGTCTCATGACCTGGTACACTGCTCCAAAGAAAAGTGAAGTGCAGAGAAAGGTAGTTCAGCAGAAACCGTTGTACTAACAGAGCTTTGCCCCTCAACTTGTTCATGCAAACTTGAACTGGCTGTAAATCAAAATAATAAATCAGGTAGCAGTATTTGGCACACTTAAATTTTTTTCCTCCTTGCTCTTAAGGAGGAAATATCTTATTTTAGGTTCCTTTTCTGCTTAATCAGTTCTTCTATCCTAAAATATTCACAGAAGCTTGCCCAACACAAATTATGGGAACAAGAGAAAATGTGAGATTCAGTTGGTATTCAAAGGCAATTTGGTCACTGGGTGACCGGAACATCACTTAAGGTTGCCTAAGGATCCTTGGAGCCTGAGTATAAGCTCCCAATGTTCTCCTGAAAGCCACTGGAGAACATAGACAGTAGGGAAATGTGGATACAAGTCTAAGAAATCAGTATAGTATAATCAAAAGACTTTATTCTGAAGGAAATCTCAAATGAAAATAAATTTAGCTGTAACAGTATGTTTTTGTCTAATGTCTGCTTTAAATCAGCTCTGTAAAATCTGTCCTGAATTTGATCTAAAACAAATAGCAGAACTATTTCTTTTTAAATACAACAAGAAGCATTCTCAGGGTCCATTGAAGATAGTGGATTCTTACTCAATTTTCATTTTGTAGCCAAAATTTCCGTTTAAGAAAAGTTACTGTGCTTTTAAGTTCCATCTTAAGACAACAGGAATCTAGCAAAATTGGATGGAATCTTGAATATTAAGACAAGGTAAAGGCTTATTCTGATTAACGAGAGATTTTAGAAAAATTGTTTTTTTCTTCTTCATTTGTAAGTTTCTACTCATTCAGTAATGACAATGGCAAGGTTCCATTCCGCAAATTTTTTTTTCTTTTTATTATTTGGCTGATGTTATCTGTGAATAATGTATTGATCTTTGACCCCATGCTTTTACTAAGATGGGCCATTCTCCTTAAAGTGAACACATGTGCTGTTATTCTGTGGGGGGTATTCTTGTGACACCAAAGAAACCTGCATGATACTTCTCCAACTACAGATTTTACACTTCTTTTTTTCTAGACCTTTTTTACTTCTCTTTTTTTTGTTACATTTATTCACAGTTGACCCAGAATTTTTGAAGCTGCACAAGAGTTAGTATCCTAGACATCCCAGGGATTTGACTGACTAGTATAATGGCTGCATGTGAGATGAGAAGCAGAAGGATATTGTTGAACCTTTAAAGGAAGGTTGACATTTTCCTGGCCCTGACCAGCTCTCTTCAATAGTGAAACTTTTGCAGCTTTCAACCCTTTGATTTATGAGCAAAACTATAACACATCTTAGCCATTATGGAATCATAAAAGTCCTCTATATCTATCCATTCCATTTTTAGTTAAATTAGAAAAAAAAATAGTTAGCTCCTTTCCTGTTCTGCCTCTTTCTGCTTTTTGGTTATTTTGCTATTTTCTGAATAGAAAATTATTCAGGAAAAATCTTATTTTTTTGTCAAAATATTATGAATATTTTTAGATGTTAACTCTCATTTCAAAAAGATCTAAAATCTTCCTAAACAGGGTTTCAAATTCCAAAGTCAGTAACTTAAGTGCAAATTTAAGTGTATAAATGGTTAAACTCATAGCGATTTTGCTGAGAAGAGAGGCCAATGAAGAGCAGCTTTGAAAAACACAAAACATTGTGAGTATGACAAATACTGAAAATATACTGAGATCACTACTGTTTTTGTAGGATTCACATCTCATGGAGTTTCAGTCCACCTGAGTTAAGATTGCTAAAGCTTACTGGTTTAGTGTAACTGTTTCTGCTGCAAGTACTCTACTGGACTTTTTTAGTGTAGTTATCCTTCTTGGTAGTAGTGATAGCAATATTGCTGTACTGCAGTAATAACAAAATGTATTGGGACTTTTTAATGGAGGAAACAACTGCTATCTTTTCTTAAGGTCTATACTTATTGTTGGTTGTAAATGATGTCTACAGACTCATGCAGTTTATCCCAGTTGTAATCTCACTGCAATCAAAGGTAAAATTTCCATTAGCTGCACTGAAGGCAAAACAAGTCCTAGCAGATCATCTCTGTGATCAGTGTGGACACTTTACAACAGTTACATTAACTATACTAATTACATTACCTGCATCTGTGCCTCTGTTCACAATGAAAAACAACTGGTTTTGTCCTAGAAATTTAGCTCCTAATTGGGTTTATGCTAGTAAATCCTGACCTTCAATTGGATTTAATTATTTTGGTCCAAATTCGTGCTAATATTGAAACTAGGCTGCAAACTAGGCCAACTTTACAAGTGCGTGCCAGTCTTTACTGGAAATAATTTTTATTCCTTTTTTAATTTCATTTTGTGAATAGAAATTGACAAAAACAACACTTCTGGCTGAAGCTTACCTTGTTCGCATATTGTTTCATGTAGGAACCAGTGGCACAGCTGCAAGCAGTCTCAAGAATATAAAGAGGGATTACAAAGCGTTGGGAGCAGCAGTGAAGGACTCAGGAGCACAGGCAGTCTTTTCATCAATCCTCCTGGTTAAAGGGAAGGGGAGGGAAAGGCATGACAAAACTGAGAAAATCAATACGTGGTTACGCGAGTGGTGTCATGGGCAGGGCTTTGGCTGTTTGTACCATGGGACTCGCTTAGAGAAATCTGGTCTTCTGGGGGCTAACAGGGTACATCTTTCAGAGAAAGGGAAGAGTGTATTTGACAACAAGATTTCCAACTCAGTCAGGAGGGCTTTAAACTAGATTTCCCGGGGGAGGGGATCCTAGATCCATTCCACTATTCCACAGTAATGGATGCTCTGGGCCTGGAGAAGGATCAGAGGCCAGAAAGAGAGCACCTGAAGTGCAAGACAAGGGAACCCCAATTGGTAATCCAGCCACAATGGAGTCCCAACTTAAATGCCTGCACACTAACACACAGAGAATGGGGAACAAGCAAGAAGAGTTACAGACGTGCGTGTGTGTACAGGGCTATGATGTCATTGACATCACTGAGATGTGGTGGGATGGTTCTCATGACTGGAGCATAAGAATTTGATGGGTATAAACTCTTTAGGAAAGACAGGCAGGGGAGAATGGGAGGGTGTGTTGCCCTCCATGTCAGAGACCAGCTAGAATCCATGAAACTCCACCTGGGCTTGGATGAGGAGCTCCCAGACAGCTTATGGCTCAGGGTTGAAGGGAAGGCAGTGGAAGGAAATGTTGTAGTGGGGGTCTGCTACAGGCCGTCTGACCAGGAAGACCGAGTGGATGAGGCCTTCTACAAACAGATGGAAACAGCTATAAGCTCTCTCTATATATATCTATGAGGACAGGCTGAGTTAGTGTTGTTCAGCCTGGAGAAGAGAAGGCTCCAGGTGGACCTAATAGCAGCTATCCAGTAACCAAAGGGGACTACAGGAAAGCTAGGGAGGGACTTTTTACAAGAGCCTGTAGTGACAGGAGGAGCAGTAATGGATTTGAACTGTAAGACAGCAGATTTAGACTAGATGCTAGGAGGATATTATTTACTGTGAGGGTGGTAAGACACTGCAGCAGGTTGCCCAAGGAGGTTGTGCATGGCCCATCCCTGGAGGTGTTCAAGGCCAGGCTGGATGAGGCTTTGAGCAACCTGGTCTAGTGGGAGGTGTCCCTGCCGTTAGGAGGGGGGGTTGGAACTATATGATCTCTAAGACCTTTTCCAGCCCTAACCATTCTATGATTCTATGATTCTATGATTCTGTATACTGCTTGATTTCTCCTAGTCTACAGAACCTCTTAATATAATGAGGGTAAACTTGGTACAGAAAGATGGCAATCAGAATCATTTAAAAATGAAAAATTGAGGCTACAATAAGAAATAATGTCATAGAGCTCGTATTTCAATTGCAATTCTGAGAGAACTTTCTTAGGACCCTACCCAAAACCAGAAATCTTTATTTGTGTTTAATATTCTACTGCTGAATTTCTCATAAGAAATATAAATTTCTTTGCGTATAGTATTCGAATTTGCCCATCTTCCTTTCCTTGCAGTGCTCCATTCTATCTTATCTATTTCTTTAGCGGAAACGGATTCACTGCCTTGTATTGACAATTTGTTTTTGTTTCCAACTGAGTCAACATGATCTTTCTCTTTTTCATTTTGCTTCTGCCTCCTTTGGGCAAAAACAGTGCCTCTCATCACACTAGAATGTCAAGAGACTTTTTTAATACATAAAATAAATTGCACTGGGATTTCTAGATATAAAATGCTGTAATCGTAGTAGTTTATTTCATACATTCCTATAACAAGATGAGACCTTGTAAAAAAACAAAACTGTGAAGGGTTGTCTTTAAGAGGAAAGGAAAGCCAATTTGATTTAAAATATATCATCCTTAGCTACTGACATGAGAGAAATTTTGTTTACAGAACTTCATGATATTAAATAGACATCAGGAAAAACACTACTTCATTTAAAGTCTCTAAAAAAAATTGAATTATTGCTTCTATGACTACAGAGATTACATAGTGATTCCTATAATTTGTGAGATAAATTCCTTTTTGAAGCTCTGAACATAATGGAATTACTGTCTCAAATATGAGAAATGTAAGTAGGATTATGATCAAAAGACTTGATGACAGAGTAGGAGTTGCTGTAAAAGGTGAACCATGGGGTTTACGTTTTTGCTCCTGATTTGAATGCTAAAGCTCATAATTTAAATAAAACACTTCTGCTGTAAGGAATCTTATCATGAAGACAAAGAGAGAGGTCACAACATCAACCATAATATCTTTCTAGCCCATTATCTTCCCTAACTATGGTAGCTTGGAAAAACATAAGAACAGGTAAGAACTATAGTGTTATTTCTCCAGAATCTTGCCATTCTGGGAAGATTTCAGGTGCTTCCTGATCCAGGCACATCCTATCCTTTTATATAGCAGCCCTTGAATATTTTTCTACATGAATTTCCCTCATCATATTTTCTACACCCAGGTTGTTTTTTTAGCATCTGAAATGTCTGTTTGTAAGGAAATACACTACTTAGATCTAATAATGGTGTAAAGAAGTACATCCTTGTGTTCACTCTGAACTTGCTATTTTATTGCTCTAGCTGATTTTCTAACTTCTAGGTCAATCTGGCCAAGGACATTAAGGGTAACAAGAAGAACTTCTGTAGGTATGCCAGTAACAAAAGGAAGACTAGGGAAAATGTGAGCCCCCTCCAGAAGAAAGTGGGAGACCCAGCTACCCAGGATATTGAGAAGGCTGAGTTACGTAACAACTTCAGTCTTTACTGGCAAGACCTCAAGTCACACTGCCCAAGTTGCAAAGGGCAAAGGCAGAGACTGGGAGAAGGAAGAACTGCCAGCTGTAGGAGAAGATCAGGTTTGAGACCATCTAAAGAACCTGAAGGTAAACAAGTCCATGGGATCTGATGAGATCCATCCACAGGTCCTAAGGGAAATGGTAGATGAAGTTGCCGAACACATCATAGTTGAGAAGTCATGGCAGTCTGGTGAAATTCCTGCAGACTGGAAAAGGGGAAACATAATGCCCATTTTTAAAAAGGGAAATAAGGAAGACCCAGGGCAGTACAGGCCGGTTAGTTTCACTTCTGTGCCTGGCAAGATCATGGAGTAAATCCTGCTGGAAACGATGCTAAAGCACATGGAAAACAAGGAGGTGACTGATGACAACCAGCACGGCTTCACCAAGGGCAAATCATGTCGGATGAATTTTGTAGCCTTCAAGGACGGGACCACAGAGCTGGTGGATAAGGGAAGCTCAACTGACATCACCTACCTGGATTTGTGCAAAGCCTTTGATGCTTTCCCACATGGCATCCTTGGCTCTGAATTGGAGAGACATGGATTTGACAGAAAGACCACTTGCTGGATAAGGATTTGGCTGGATGTTCACACTTAAAGGGTTGTGGTCAACGGCTCAATGTCCAAGTGGAGACTGGTGACAAGTGGTATTCCACAGGGTTTGGTATTGGGACCAGTGTTGTTTAACATCTCTGTTGGTGACATGATGTCGTGGTCCATGAAACCATGGGTACAGTTTCCTAAAGACCTGGTGGGCTGAAACAGGGAACTGGGAGAGCTCACGGTCACTGCCTGTGACTTACCACTTAGGGTCACGGGCAAGAGACCGACACGACTCGTGGAGAACAGTAGAACAGCTGAATTTATTAACTATTTACAAGAAGAAGCAGGGTATTGAAAGAGAGAAACTGCATCTTACACAAAAGCACTTCTCCTCCACCCCTCGCTTCGTCCCAAGGCCCAAAGGCTTTGTTCCATACCTCTTCCTCCCCGCCTCCAGCGGCACATGGCCGGCTGGTGGGGGGGAATAGAGTGCAGTCAATTCAAAGGCGCCATCTCTCCTGGTGATGATATTCCAATGGGGCTTCAGTCCCCCGGCAACTCCCTCACTCCTGTGAGGCTTATAGCTTCGGTCCAAGGCTGTTTTATTCACTCGCAGGGGAAAATGGCAGGGCTTTTGCTGACCGTAAGTGCTGTGTAGTTCCATTATCTCTCAAATCCCGCTCTTCTATGCAATCGGAGGTCTTCATTGGCTCCTGGGAAGAAGGGCTCCCGGATGAGCCATGGCGGGGGCTGGGCTACAGCATCTTGTTAGCAGAAGCCCAGCAGGCAGTGAGGGGGAAATGCCCAGCTGCTGGAGCCGCGCCGCTCCCGCAGCCGCGCCGCGTGGCGCCTCTCCCAACCGTATGACGCTTCCCCCCACCGCGCCGGAAGAAGGGTTCGGGGGGTGGTCCTTCCTCAATATGTTATGCGCAGAGGTGCAATTGGCTGATCCTGACTTGGGGCCTAGCTTGGGGTGGGTCCATCCTGAGCAGGACCCTGCCTTCCAAGCAGTTTCTTACAAAAAACTCCCTTCCCCCACCCCATTACCAAATCCTTGGAGGGGGCTGGGGGTTAGCTCCTTAAGAGCCATTTAAAGAAACAGAGCCAACACCTTAACTCCTTCCTTGCCTCCAGACAACCTATAACACATGGACAGTGGGATTGAGTGCACCCTCAGCACGTTTGCCAATGATGCAAAGCTGAGTGGTTCAGTTGACATGCTAAGGGAAGGGATGCCATCCAGATGCACCTTGATAGGCTTGAGAGGTGGGCCAATGCAACCCTCATGAAATTTAACAAGTCCAAGTGCAATGTCATGCATGTGAGTTGTGGCAATCCCAAGCACAGATACAGACTGGGCGGAGAATGCCTTGAGAGCAGCCCTGAAGAGAAGGACTTGGGGGTGTTGGCTGATGAGAAGCCCAACATGACCTGGCAATGCACTCTTGCAGCCAAAAAAGCCAACTGTGTCCTCGGCTGAATCAAAAGAAGCATTAGCAGCAGGTCGAAGGAGGTGATCCTCCCCCTCTACTCTGCTCTTGTGAGACTCCACTTGGAGTACTGTGTTCACCTGTGGGGACCCAACAAAAAAAAAAAAAATGTACCTGTTGGAGCAAGTCCAGAGGAGAGCCACGAAGATGGCCAGAGGAGAGGAGCACCTCCCCTATTAGGGAAGGCTGAGAGAGTTGGGGTTGTTCAGCCTGGAGAAGAGAAGGCTCAAGGGAGACCTTATAGCAGCCTTCCAGTACCTAAAGGGGAAGTACAGGAGAGACGGGGAGGCACTCTTTGTCAGGGAGTGTAGCAATAGGACGAGGGGTAATGGTTTTAAGGTGAAAGAGGATAGATTTGCCTTAGCTATCAGGAAGAAATTCTTCACTGTGAGGGTGATTAGACACTGGAACAGGTTGCCCAGAGAAGTTGTTGATGCCCTGTCCCTGGAGGTGTTGAAGGCTGGGCTGGAAGAGGTTTAGAGCAACCTGGCCTAGTGGAAGGTGTACGTGCCCATGGCAGGGGGTTTGGAACTCAGTGATCTTTAAGGTCTTTTCTAGCCCAAACCATTCTATGATTCCATGATGTCCTTCCTTTTGCTACGCTACACACAGCTTTGCCATCTCCCTACTTCTCTCTTTTTATCTTTTCTAGACTGGAAATTTCTAAACACTTCACTAGCTTCTTTAATCGTTCTCCATGTGAAAGACATTTTTCTGTGATTTTCTTAATGGCTTCTCTGTATTTTTTTGTTTTACCACTGTTTTTCAGATAGAATGAGAAAGGAATGGGGAAAGAGACACTTTGCACTGCAATGACACATGATTGCATCATGGACTAAATCATGTGTAAATAAGCTTTCCATTTTGCTTCGTGTTCTCTTCTGGCAATTACCCACACTGTTTATTTTCTGGGTGGCGATCAATTCTGAAGAGCACATGAGCACAGAGGCCCAGAAAGTCAAGTCCTCTTGAGATTTAGATCCTATGATCATTTGTTGTTTTCATTAGTGTATGTCCCTGCACCAGTGCTCAGGCATCCTTACTGATGCAATCTCAAAATACAGATCCTGTTCCGATGCATCTCAGCCTGTGCTATAGCTCCTGTTTTTATAGAAGCACAGAATGGTTTGGGTTGGAAAGGACCTTAGAGATCACAGAGTTCCAATGCCCCTGATATGGGCAAGGACATCTCCTACTAGAGCACGTTGATCAAACCCTCATCCAGCCTGGCCTTGAACACCTCCAAGGATGGGGCATCCACAACTTCCCTGTGCAACCTGTTCCAGTATCTCACCACCCTCACACTAAAAAATTTCTTTCTAATATTTAGTCTAAATCAGCCCTCTTCCAATTTAAATCCACTACCCCTTGTCCTGCCACTGCATGCCCTTTTAAAAAGTCTCTCCCCTTCTCTCCTGTAGGCTCCCTTCAGGTACTGGAAGGCTGCTATGAGGTCCCCCCAGAGCCTTCTCTTCTCCAGCCTGAACAACCCCAACTCTCTCAGCCTGTCCTCATATGGAAGGTGTTCCAGCCCCCTGACCATCCTTGTGGCCCTCCTCTGGACCCTCTCCAACAGCTCAACGTCCTTCTTGCATTGGGGACCCAAGACCTGGACACAGTACTTACTCTAGGTGGGGTCTCATGAGGGCCGAGTAGAGGGGCAGATTCACCTCCCTCAACCTGCTGGACACATTTCTTTTGATGCAGCCTAGGATATGGTTGGGCTTCTGGGCTGCAAGTGCACACTGCCGGCTCACGTTCAGTTTTTTGTCTACCAACATCTCCAAATCCTTCTTCTCAGGGCTGCTCACAATCCATTCTCTGCCCAGCCTGTATTTGTGCTTGGGATTGCCTCAACCCATGTGCAGGACCTTGCCCTTGGCTTTGTTGAACTTCCTGATGTTGGCATAGGCCCACCTCTCCAGCCTGTCCAGGTTCCTCTGGATGGCATCCCTTCCCTATAGCATGTCGACTGCACCACAGAGCTTGGTGTTGTCCGCAGACTGCTGAGGGTGCACTCAATCCCACTGTCCATGTTGCTAACAAAGATGTTAAATAGCATTGGTCCCAGTACCGATCCCTGAGGTCTTTTTCTGAGGTCTTTCTCTGCTAAGGAGAAAATTAGAATCTTCTGTTTTCTTTCTGCCATTCCTCAGTTGCTCATTTTGAAAACTTTAAATTACTGACCTGTTAAAATATCTTAATTTTCTGAGTCAATATTCTCTTACTATAAAGGCATTTCCCTCTTGATATTTTGGGATATTTTTCCTTTTTACTCTCCAAAATCTTTTTGAAATGTGAACCTCCACATTGAGCAAAATTTTCACTAATAAAACCCCTATGCAGTATTGATGCTTATTAGTGACTGTTTTTGGAAGCTTGTCAGTTAATTACATGATTAACTAACTTTACATTTTTTTTTTATTCACACAGTCCAGCATGATTTGTTTACATCTTGCAGTAAGTCAATATAGAATACACTTTCTTCTGCTAGTTATCTTTACCCATTAAACCTATTCTCTCAAAAACTATAATGAGATTGTTGAACCAAATCTGTTCTACATAAAGCAGTGTTGACTGGCATTAAGTACCTCTGTATAATAATTCATGCATAAAGAAGGATGGAGGGGCAAAAAGGGACAGCATAATGAAAGGAGGAACAGAGGTACTTGGGACCTCTTATCTCTTCAGATGAAGACATGCCATAGATTTAAAGTAGATTGTTTGAATAATGCATTTGTAGCTTTTATTTATAAGACTATCTCCATTCACTTCAGCAGTTTCATTGCTTTACCTCAACTAATTATCTAGCTTTAGACAGTTCAACTTTGGTCTTACTCCTGTTCAATCAGTGTCTTGTCATATTAAGTCACAATATTTACAAAAACCGTCTTTGATTGAAAATTGCTACTAGACAATAACCAGTGGAGTTTGAAAATTAAAAGTACAGTCTGAGAACTCGGCAAAAACCCTCACATTACTGAGGTCTAATTCTAATTTTAAGCATGAGATTTTCTTAATTAAAAATATGTCAATCGTACATATGTAAATTATTTACCATTTTTAGTAAAATATTAAATTTTTCACTTGATAAAATAATGAAGAACAGAAATGAAAACTAGTCCAACTGTTTAGGTATTCCAATTCTTTGAGTAGGAAACTATTTCTGACTGAGATGTTGTGAATTTTGCAGCAATAGTTTTACACCTAAGGTGTCATTTTCTTCCTGCAGAGGCAGCAATAAGATGGCAAACAGAGACAACAGCAACTTAAAAATTTGAAGAAAGATGAGCCTTAAGCTCATTTACTACAAAATCATTAATGTCTTAAGCAAGATTCAGAGTTTTCAGAATTAGTCACTTCATCACCAAACTATAGAATACTAGAGATGTAATTGTAAGGAATAGAAATTAGTAAAATATAAATATTTGAGTGAATGTAATCTACATCTGAGCTAACAGCTATCCTGTAAAGGCAAATCCTAGTGTTTAGGAACATTCTCATATATAATTCTTCAAACTCTGTGTTTGACCAAGACAATAGAGTTATGATTGATTTTTTTTTTCTTATTACATATGGTATTCTTAGATGGAAGATTGGGTGGGTAGATAGGATTTTTAGACAGGATTTATAGACAAACACATATTAAAAAAAATCTCTTGTACCAAACAAATAGTCATAGACTTGAGGCTAAACTGGAATATTTTATTCTTTCAAATACTAGAGTTAGTATGACAATGTTCATAGTCTATTTCTGCATGGTCTATTTCAGACTACTCCCACTGCTGTATTTACTTGCTTGGTCTTCTATATATAGAAGTGTACCCCTCCTTCAGCCTTCCTTTCATCTCGTTTTAATGCTCTTTTTAAGTGTATTTCATACCACTGTTTTCATATGTTCTAACCATCATCTGCCCATAGGTTCTGGCATCTATTTTGTCTTATTGTCATCAGAAATGATAAAGTACTTCCGTTATCCATTGCCAATGTTATCTTCAAAATTTTTGCAACATCAGATCATGTCCCTCAAGTTTTCTTTTCTTGGTCATTACATGTAACTCCCATCGTATCTTATGACATTTTCCATTTCAAACAACTGTGTCCTTTTTAATTTGTCTCTTTAACATTTTTTATTAAAAAAAAAAAAAACAAAAAACAAAAACCAAAAAACTTCTATTTGCAATCTCACTGCTCCCTCTCCATTGCAGCAATGTGTATTAGCATGATGCCTCCCTAGGTAGTACTCCTAATTAAATGATTATGAACATTAACTTGTTTAACTAATGTTACCAAACAGTTTCTGTGTTAAACTGTATTCTATCCTAGCTGTGTAAATTTATTCCTCAACTGAGGCAGATATCCCAGGAATCAAATCTTGGAAGACTATCTTTTTTTAACCAATATAAAAAAAAAAGCCTCATGTATTTTGCATTTTGAAGGAACTACAGATACGCAAAAAAAAATAAATAAGCACACGTTTATCTTTTAAAGGAAAAGTAATAGCTTTGGACTCATCTACAACTAAACTAGACCAGCTCACAATCTCTGAACCTCATAAATTAACAGTCTGTTTGGTGGTTTTTCTTTTGGTAAGGCTAAGAAATGACAGATCTATGTTATTTTGTGAAGACACATTGTGACTTTTTGTTCTCACACTGAACACAAACATGAGGAAAAACATGACTCTTTTTTTCCAAACAAAAGAAGATAGTAAATAGGTAAATCTATCTTTTGCACAGTTCTTCATGTAAGAGCTGTCTGTGATTCACACAGACACACTTGTGAAGCTGTGCAGATAAGTATTTTTTAAGCTCAACAATACCAGTTTTAAAGCAACAGTAAAAACTCATTAGTACAGAGAGTAACACCACCCTCTCCAACGGGAGAAGAAATTAATATGTGGGATGTTATTGCCTTCAATGTCAAGCAGGAAAGATGAAATGATGTCAGAGAAAACCCATGACAGAAGCTTTCTGAATTGTGTTCTCTTGCCCAATGGAATCACTGACATCCAGTCTTTGACAGATTACAAAATCTTTCAGGAGGGTGTCCCCTCTTCACTCCTTTGGTTTGCAGCACAGACTATGCATTCCCTGTCTAACTCATGACATTTTTCTTCTATTTCCACAGGAAATAGAGTGGCCTTTTCGGGAAGAAGGAAAAACGTATTTTGAATTTTATACAGTCTGAACAGATATTAAAGGTTGGGTTTTTTTTCCAAAGTGAGTTAATCAAGTTCACTTTCCTTTTCCCTCTTTAAGATTCACAATTGTTTCTTGAAGCTTAAAAAGACCTAACAATTAAAATAGAATCCCAGAGAGGACACCAGAAAGAAAGCAGAACTTGTGAGACAGGTTCTATAAAATCTGTATTTGAAGTACAGTTGCCAGTGAGTTGGCAGAAACATCTTTGATTGTCAGAAAAGTCATTTTCTTGACAGGAGAGGATAGCCACACTGAGCGTGATACAGAAAAATCAGAGTTAATGGTTCACTATGAAATTTTTGTTTCAAAGGAGAATTAATATTGGCAGCTCAAGCAAAGAGAAGGACTTGCATATGAGATATCTCACAAAACCAACCTCATAATTGTGTATGAGAAATACAAATTACCTGAATTCACATGTTTTCTTGCACAAATGGCCAAGTGGGTAAAATATTAACAAATAGGATAAAGTTTTGAAATGCTGAAGATGTAAACAGATAACAGAAAATATTTGGGGCTGTATTCACTCAAGAGACAAGTACAAAGATAGCCATTTTTCCACCCAGAGCATTTCATTCTATGCCTAATTCTAATGTAAAATATAATTATCTGCTTTAGCAGCCACAGACCCACTGCCTTGGAGATGGCGTGTTTCACCGTCATTGTTAAATAAGAAAAAACATATTAACATTCACAAAGACTAAAAGAACTGAATAAAGATTGACTGGAAGTTTAATGGGTCTTAAGTGAAGTTATGTTGTGAAGTGTGAATGGAGACTTTGACAATACACAGACTGGATTGTGTTGTCTTTTATTACTCCCAAGAAAACATAGGCCCTAAAAGTCATCACAGAAATGTGGTATCTTGTGGAGTTAAATGGGAACTTAAGCTGGCAGCTTTGCTACCACTTATTTCCTGTAGGCTTTAAAAAACTCAGCTTTGAATATTCAAAATTTCAGCAGGAAATTGTTCCTGAAATAAACCCATACCTAGGGTCTAAGAACTAGAGGTGTAGTCAGTAGATTTGGAAAGGTCATTGATTTCAGACTTGTGGATGTAGGTGGATAATGAATAGCAATGTTTTCCAAAGCTTATGAACCAGCAAATAGCAGGAATTTAACACTGTGCTTGCTGCCTGTTTTCTGGGTAGACAACAATACTAGCCAATCACAGGTTTTTATTTACATTTTTCTAAATTGAATCTTTTTACTGTTTTCCTGTCACACTTATAACAGTACAGGGTTCTTCTGTACACCCTCTGCAAAGAAGCCTGCATCAAAATGTAAGCGTTCATTCACTTATTTTTCAAGTTGTTCTAGGTAGAAACAAGCAATGTTGCCTAATGACTGAGAAGTATTGGCTAAACCATCAAGGAATTGTCAAGAATTATTCCATGCTATTCAGGGGTAGATGTACAAAGCTATCTTAATCCTTTGAAAAAGCTGCTGCAAATGATGACTGCTAAAACCACAAAGGAAGTTTTGAGCTCTGAGCACCCTAAACTGTATATTTTGGGTTGCTGGATTTTGGGTTTGCTTTGAGCAAGTATTCTGTTCAGTGAGAATAATCTGGGTTTACATGAAGTGTGTAGAGCACATGATTCCCTTCTTGGTTAAGTTGAACTTTTGCTCTGGCAAAGTCATTCTTTCATTAAAAGAATATTGATAATCACAGCTGGTTATCTGCTCAAGTTCAGTGGAATATGAAATACAGGGTCATTTTTAATTTTGGTTGGTTTTTATTTTTTCAAAGTGAAATATGCTGCCCACTACCTACAATCAAAACCCTATCTAAATATCCAAAAGTCCTTCCCAGTAACACTTTCTAAAAAGGAAGACTTCTCTTTAGGACAGATTTGGGCTGTAAACACACACAAAGTCTCACCTAAAGTTTATTTCTGAACAGAAACAAAGAGCTTAGACTTCTAAAGTCCTGCTGGTCTTTCAAGTGGAAAAGGTCTAAAAGAAATAAGAACATTAAACTGATCATATTTTGGATTGAAGGCAAGGGCATCAATTAGAAACCTTGTTTTGTGGAAGGTAGATTTTACCCTGAGTCGTTCTGCACCACTAAATCCAAAAATAAGCTTTACGTTGGCACTTTGTACTAGGTTGATTTCCCTCTAAACAAGCATGTGCAGAGAAGCAGAATAAAGGCTGGAAATTAGCTGCTCAGTGACACGAATCTCTCCTTTCCTAGTAAGCCTATGCTTACTAGGGCTAGGCTTGAGGACTTTACAGGTCCTCAAGAAATTTATTTTTTTTACAGGTCCTCAAGAAATTTTTCCTCAAAAAATCTCAAGCAGGTTCAAGGTGACAAACATTTTAAGAGCTATGAATTCATTTAAATTGTGATGAACATTTTAAAATCTATGAATTAATTCAAAGTGTATGTGCATCTTTTATTAAAGCCAGCATTTTTCACTTCCCGTTTTCACTGTGGCTTATGTTTCCTGTACTTAAAAAATGAGCTCTGTTCTGAAGATTGAACAGTACGTTGTGTACTGGATGGATCAAGTTCACACTGAATTCAACAAATTTGACTTGAAGGAAAGTGATAAACATATTTTCAGTAGGAACTATGATGAACATTGTCGTGATGACATAGTTCGAATTCTCTGAGAGGTCTTATAAAGATAACCCATACCTCAGATAACCTGAGCTCTGAAAATTCCAGTGTTTAAAAAACAAACCTTCAGTAAATCAGTATCATAAAGTGATCAGCATAAAAGCAAAAAACTACAAAGGTTTTGGTAGATAGCTGAAGCAGAAGCAGCAAGGTTTGAAGAAGAGCAAGAAGCAAAAGTTACCGAAGGAGGGGAAGGAAGATGTGGTCAGACTACACAGGGGAGAAAGTAAGCTTTCAGTTAAACTTCTGCTTTGATTACCCTTATACCTATTTAATCTTTACAGGTTCTGAATGACAGGTGACTTTTTACCCATAAGTATAAGTTATAAATGCAAAACTGAAGTCCATGAATGGAGGTTATTTTCCATTTTTTTGCATTTTAGGGGAAAATTTACTTGCAACTTAATATATTTCTTTTACTGATTCACTAAGTATTGTGAGGAAACAACATTGCCATATGCACTGTATTGACTAGGTAATAAGAGACATGTTAGGAAGGTGTTAAATCTACTAAATCCCAGAGAATAAACTTTTTAATCTCTCTTACTCACAGAACAGCAGCCTGTGCCTATTGCCTTGGGTGGGTGTGACTCTGGATGATTCATTTTACCTCTTTGTGCTTCAGTTTCCCTGTTTATGATATCCCCTCTGAAGCTCTTCAGGATGTGACGATAGGAAGAGTTAGCTAGTATTGCTACCAAGCCCTCAGTTCTGCTTGAGGAAGTGTATGGATCAAACGAAGCAGTAATACAGATGGAGTGTTGGGAAGGATTTATTTCTGTGGTGTAGGGCTTACTTCACTGTCCTTCCTTTCAAAAACTGAATTTTCTGTAATTCAGTGTGGACTGGGTGGCTGGGGTGTAATGTGTGCTTTGTTTTCCTTTGTTTTATTTTATTATTGCCATTTCCTCTATTTTTCTCTTAGTAGATTAATCTGTTTAGGAGGTCAGGAAATTTTGTGGGTGTGAAGATCGTTTGCGTTTTTTTTCTTTTTAATCTTGAACCTGAGGCATTTGCACCTGAATAGCCAATATTAAAATAGTGAGGTGTTGCAGAATATAACGCTGGAGATGTAATGCAGTTTAGTTAGGCTGAAGCCTTGTGACAGATCATGGAGCAAAGCAAACGCATAAGTATACAACAAGGATGCAATTTTCTGTTACAGAACTGTACAGCCCAAAATGCAGCACAGAAGAATAATCATGTTTCCTGCCTTCCTTAAATCTGGAAAGGATGAAAGAAAGCTGACAGCACTTCCTCTTCCCATTTTTAGAATAGCTGATACAGAATTTAATGCTGCTAGTTTGGTCCAGATGAAAGTAGAAAAATCTTGCACATCCTCTACGGTACTACAACACTCGAGCTTGCAATCATCCATATGGGCTTTACTCATGTGATTAACAGAGTCTTCATTTTCACAGCCTTAGGAAAACCATTGATTTTCCTTGGAGCTGTACACAGTTTCTGTTCCCTCCTCACTCTCACAAGGCCTTTTCATTTCCATTTTTACTTTCACTTTAAGGGTTGAAATGCCTTTTTCCATTTGATTTGCTGTCTCAGACTTTCCTAGAGCAAGGTATGGTCCCTCAAATAGACTTCCATTAATTTTTAGTTAATTGCTCACCCTCTTGCTTCTTAGGGAATTGCAAATAATTTATTTTTTTCATTCGCCTTAAGCTCTCTACTTACTCACAATATACTTCTTGAAATGCTTACTCAGTCAGTTGAGTTTACACCCTCCATGTCATCTTTTTTCTTAGGATACATAACTCTTAATAGTTTTAATAGTTTAACTGGAAGAAATTCCAGGCCTCTCTCACATTCAGGTCCCTGAGCTCTTCAGTCCGATTGACTTTACTAATGATTCCTTCGCTTCATCAAAGTTTGCCCTCCTTTAAAATCCAGAACCTTGGTTCCCTCCTTTCTTCCCCTGTAGTCCAGTCTGACCTCACAGCTGAATATGCCCTGTTAACTTTTCTCTGTTTCTTATGCTTTTTAACAACTTTTTACTTTATATCCTTGGGCTTCTTAAAGTATTTTTTCCTTCATGTCTGATAGTAGTATAAAGTGAACAAAAAAGGGTCAGTTGTCCTTTGGAAAAGTTTTCAAGGACAGCACAGGGGAGTTCTATTTTAAGCATTCTTTTTCAGGTGTCTATAAAGACAGAAATCGTTTGACTACAGTTATATAAAAAGTCAGAAGCTTTTTTCTGTTGCAATATGCTGTGTTTATTCTGATCAAACTTCTTTCCAAATCTTGGTTTGTATGCCAGTTCCTTTGATATGCCACATCATGCATGGCCCCAAGTGTTCACCAGTGGGAGAAGCTGTAGGATGAAGATGCCCTACCACACAGCCTAATCTTGCAAACACGTGCTTCTCCTTTGTGAAGCAGAGATTTCATTGCAGTTTTCTCTGACAAAAATTTTAAAATGTAAACACATGCTGGTGTTCTTTGGCAGTGCATATCTAAAGGAATAGTTTGTCTTGCTAAACCAAAAATTAACTATTGTCTGTAAATGTAAGCAAATACTTTTTCCATCCCCTCCTGATGATCTCTAAGGGCCTAATTCTGAGCTCCTTGGACAAGCCAGGCTCCTCGGAAACAAAGTTTATTGCCTCTAGGGCTAATTGTGTCTCTTTAGTATTTTTATATGAGTAATTAGCTTTACTTTCTCAGGTATTGCCCTTTCTCAGACACGGCTGTAGCCTGAAAATTAAGTCTTAGCAGAAAAAAAGAAAAAAAAAAAAAAAAGAGAGACACCTGAGTTAAATCAGATGAACAAATTGCAAGCCATACTAAGAACTAGACTAAAATTTGTGGTATCTAGGTATAGCTAGAAGGTGGATGCTGTTGCCCTGATTGATTCCAAAGGTATTGGCATGTCTTAGCTGAAAATGTAGTTATTTTGTCTCAAATTTTCTTTATTGTAAATTGAGTAGCTTCTGAAGAAACTGTTGTTTCCTCAGTAGTAGCCTTTGTATTTAGACTAAAGCTAAATGGGGTTGAATTTACCACTCTTGGGACAAAAGATCTTTTTTATTTCATTATTATATTACCAAATAAATAATTTAAAACTATCTTTCAGATTGTTTCTGGCCTGAATCTCAGAACATACAGTAGGAGTCTAGTTATGTTCAAAAAGCCATTGAGAACCCTTTTTCAAAATGGTCTAAAACTGCCACCTTCTGGTTGTTTTAATTTTTTCCTATACTAGCTGAAAGCAGAGCTACATTTATTCTTTGCTCATAGCTTTGAACCCTGACTGCTGTCAGTGCAAATTGTACAGATCGTGAAATAAGTAAGAATACAGCATGCTTACTGTTTTTACTGCTAGACAGAGAAAATAAAAATACTATCAGTCTATCAGATAATGATCCAGAAGTTAGAATCTCCTTGGTCGTCAGAATCAGAGGATATAGCCTAGTATTACTGACACCGAATCAATTTTTCTTACACTATGCATACTCTTTCTCCCTTTGTTCATATGAACAGCAGTCATTTCTTTTTATCTGCTTTCATTATGGTGTTCTTTCCACCATTTCAGGCCACCCATTTTTCCATTCTGTTCCTTGGTTATGACTTTTAGGGCCTTGTCGTCGGTTTACACAGATAGTAAATGATAGAATACATTGTAGTTTCCACAGTGAAATCAGAGCAGGAGATTGAACAAAAGAAAGCACAGTAAATTCTTTCAAAGATGTTCATAAGTGTTGGAACCATTTTTAGTGGGCAGTCACAAAGAGTTTGGGTATTTTTTTGATTTGGAAGGTTTTTTTGGCTCTTCTCTGGACAGATAAAATTGGACTCCTAGCAGCAGTGGAATTTTCTGGCTTAGTGTTGGAATGACAACATGAAAAAATCATCATTAATCATTGTTTTTTGTCGCTAGGGCAAGAAACAATGTCATATTAATCTGATTAATGGAGTTACTCCACAGTGTAAAACAGAAGTTTCATTCCCACACGCAGGTACATACTGACGACTGTTGTGCAAGACAGCTTCTGTGCAAAGATTTCCCCAGATAAATATATGTACGTAATTTAAGAGGTTTTTTTCAGTTTTTCTGTTGTATTTTGATTTTCCCATATCAGCTTGCAGTTACTAGAATACTAATGTCTGGAGTTGCCTAAGAAACATATAGTACCACTGTACTTCACAAATGAGTGCAAACTACATTAAATTAGCTGGGTTTTACAATACACCAATATTCTGCTGAAGCTCACAAAAAAGTTCCTTCTCAAGATGAAAGAGCAAAGAAAAAGCTTCATGGTATATTACCCATAGAGTTAATCTCCAGTATATTAAATAAAATTCCATATGAAAAATGATCATATATTACATTTTTCATAAACTGACAGTTTTTTCCAGAAAGTTTTAAGGTTTTCTTTAGGATATATATCTTGCGGGCAAGAAAGTAAGACTTGCAGTATTCTTCCATTCAAGTATTCTCTCTTTTCCATTTAGCAACATCTCTCATGTAGGCAGCTACTTTCTTCATTTACAGCAGTATAATTCCTCTGGGGAATAAACAACAACAACAACCAACCAAACAAGCAAACCAAAAAAAACCACAACACTTTAATTTTCTACTGAAATAACAGATTGTCGTAGTGCATGCATTTTTATCCCTATAGAAACATTGTGTGTTAAAGTAGAATAGAAATATCTATAGAACGGAAACATCTTATTTCCTTATTCTTTGTTAAGGACTTTTTTGGGTTTTGTTGTTTGGTTTTTTTTTGGTTTTCTTTTTTTGTTAGAGATCAATCTGAAGTCCGATAAAAGGAGGAACTACTCTGTGATGAGAGACTACAAAAATACACATTCAATTCCTTCTGTTTGAATTTTCTGTCAAGAAAAGAGAATAAATAACCTAATGTTGAACACTGGACATCAGTAAACATGCACACAAACAATAAAACACTAATGAAAATTGCTTACAAAATTACTGTTTTCTTTCACAATATCCATCAACACACAAAATCCCACCGTAGGCAGGCTAATTTTAATAAATTGAATATTTTGACTGTGAAAATTCAAGTCGTATTTCACAATACGAATACATATACCTTCATTCACTGAGGGATAGTAAATGTGTCACTTAAAATCTTACGTACAACTCATATAAAAATATGAAGCAATACAACAACAAATACACAGAAGTATACAATTTTTCCAACAATCTTCTTTCAGGTGTTTGAGGCTTGTCTTTTTCCAGTACTCCCATTTTTTTTCAAATCACCTACCTTCAGTTTTCAGTTCCAGATGAAATTTTATTGTTCAGATTACGTGGTTCCCCCTGGTTCTGTGCAACAACAAAGCATATTCAGACCAGGAATATTTACTTCTCTGCATGACATATTAGTAGGTCAGATCTTTCCTTCCTGTTTAGAATATTGCAATGCTACAAACAGAATAGAAAAGTGGAGCACTTCACAATAGTTAAGCCAGATAAATAATGCCATATGTACTACCAGTATCACAATTAAGTTATGGACATCAGATTCCATGGAAAAATAAACTAAATTGATTTTTGTAGCAGCAGCTAGGTAAGATTTGCCACTACATCTAAATGGACTGCTTTAGATAAGGATAAGTGATGCATCCCAACAAAGAGGTAGTCAGGCAAAAATGCCAGGAGGCCTGCATGGGTGAACAAGGAACTCCTGGACAAACTCAAACACAAAAAGGAAGCCTACAGAGAGTGGAAGCAAGAAAAGGTAGCCTGGCAAGAACACAGAGAAATTGCCCAAGCAGCCAGGGATCAGGTTAGGAAAGCTAAAGCCCTGATAGAATTAAATCTGTCCAGGGAAGTCAAAGGCAATAAGAAAAGCTACTATGGGTATGTCAGTGATAAAAGGAAAATGTGGGCCCTATCCAGAAGGAAACAGAAGACATGGTTACCTGAAATATGGGAAGATCGAGATACTGTCATTTTATGAACACAAAGGTCAACCCTGAAGCTGACCTGGATGCAGACCCCACCCCACCCCCACCAAGGTGTGATCCTAGAATCATATAAAAGCTGAGCCCGGAGTGTACTCCTGGTCAACCCGTCACCACTCCATGCAGGGAGTTTCTGCCTGAAATGAAGATTTCTGCCTGAAGAGAAGACACATGCTGGAACAAGGGATTGGTGATGCTATCTATGTCTCTGTGTTTTTGTTTGTCCCTCTCTGTCTTTCCACCCTCCTTTCTTACTTTTCAACTCTTTCCTGCTCTGTCTTCTGTCTAATTTTGCCTTCAAATAATTATTGAGCATTATTTGGTGCTTGCTTAATGAATAAGTGATATCTGGTCATAACTGATAAGTGTGATTTGGTGCTTGTGATGGGTTGGCTCTTGGCTGGGGGCCAAACCACACATACCCGCTCACACAGTCCCTGCCCCCACCCAATGATAGCGGAGAGAATTAAAGAGGTAAATGGCAAAGAGGACTCGTGGGTTGAGATAAGGACAATTTAATAACTAAACTACAATAATATTAGAAATAATACTATATACAAAGATGCAATGTGATACA
>WKFP01014831.1:353770-383543 GCA_011057875.1 Pterocles orientalis | reverse complement strand
AGAAGAGTCTTCTTCTAATATACTGGGTATGACGTGCATGGGATGGAATAATTGGTCAGTCTGCTTCTCAATCTTTACCTAAAAGCAAATCCCAGGCTAGAAGCCAGACTGTCTCTTCCCCCCCAAAAGGCTGAATGTATGTCCTTGAGAACAAGTAGCAACATCCTAGCAATAACTATAAACGTTCTTCTCTTATCAATTCTCTCCTGAGCAGGAATCCAAAACACAGCTTCTTCTAGCTATTTATGAAGAGAAGGGAAAAGGAAAAAAAAAAAAATTAACTCTGCTCTGCTTAACCCACGACAGTGCTTGACTCTGAGAAGTTGACTCGTGATGTTTTTGCAGTTGCTGAGGTAAATAAATTTGTGTTGTATTGTTCCTTGACTCATTGTCTGACTCCACCTAGCCGGTGCTCCTTTTTGGGGAACCACAAAACCTTTCTTAAACGTCCACTGTAGTGTGGTGACCCACGTACTCGATGACATTTTGGCTCAGTCTTCAACAGCAAGTGCTGAAGCCACACCACCCAAGACACAGAAGGCAAAGGCAGAAAATGAAGAGAGAGAATAGGTGAATGGCAGAATGAAGAATCACCCACTGTATCAGAAGATGAGGCTTGAGACCACCTAAAGAATCTGAAGGTGCACAAGTCCATCCTACCTGATGAGATACATCCACAGGTCCAACTGGCGGATGAACTTGCTAAGCCACTCTCCATCATATTTGAGAATTCATAGCAGTCTGGTGAAGTTCCTGCTGACTGGAAAAATGGAAACATAACCCCCATTTTTAAAAAGGGAAAAAGGAAGAATGGGAAACTATAGGCTGGTCAGTCTCACTTCTGTGCCTGGCAAAATCATGGAGAAGATTCTCCTGGAAACTATGCTAAGGCACATGAAAAATAAGGAGGTGATTGGTGACAACCAACATGGCTTCACTAAGGGTACATTGGTGGCCTGTGACTAAGGGTCACAGCATTGGTGGATAAGGGAAGAGCAACTGACATCATCTACCTGAACTTGTGAAAAGTCTTTGACACTGTCCCACATGACATCCTTGTCTCTAAATTGGAGAGACACAGATTTGATGGATGGACCACTTGGTGGATAACGATTTGGCTGGATGGTCACACTCAGAGGGTTGTGGTCAACGGCTCCATGTCCAAGCACAGTCCAATGGATGAGTGGTGTTCCACAGGGTTTGGTATTGGGAATGGTGTTGTTTAACATCTTTGTGGGAGACGTGCACAGTGGGATTGAGTGCACCCTCAGCAAGTTTGCCAACAACACCAAA
The DNA here is from genome assembly GCA_011057875.1 of Pterocles orientalis. Lineage (NCBI taxonomy): Eukaryota > Metazoa > Chordata > Aves > Pterocliformes > Pteroclidae > Pterocles > Pterocles orientalis. The sequence continues at coordinate 382,250 of WKFP01014831.1, read as the reverse complement.
CTGTATAGTGCGGTCGATCTACTGGAGGGAAGGATGCTGTATTGAGTATGGCTGACATGAAGTTAACTCCCCTATAGCAGCCCTCACAGTGCTGTGTGTTGCATTGGTAGCTAGAAAGGTGTTGATTGTTGAACCATTGTTTTGGTTACTGCTTAGCAGTGCTCACAGAGAATCAAGGATCTTGGGAGGGGACATAGCCAGGACAGCTGACCCAAATCGATCAAGGGGATGTTCCATGTCATATGACGTCAGCTCAGCAATAAAATCTAAGGGAAGGAAGTAGGAGGGGGCATTCATTGTTATGAAGTCTGTCTACACGAGCAACCGCTATGCATATGGAAGCCCTACTTTCTGGGAAGTGGCTGGACACTGCTTCTTGGTTGGAAGTAGAGAATAAAATCTTGGGGCTTTCTTCCTTTAATTCTGCATGAGGCCTTGGCTTTTGCTTTAATTAAACTGCTTTATCTTGATCCGTGAGTTTTTAATCTCATTTTCTTCCCCTTCTTCTGCTGAAGAGGGGAGTGATAGAGTGGCCTATTGGGCACCTGGCATCCAGCCAAGGTTAACACACCACAGATGCCATCCAGAGAGACCTTGACAGGCTGGAGAGGTGAGCCAGTGCAAAACTCATGAAGTTCAACAAGGCCTAGTGCAAGGTCCTGCACATGGGTTAAGGCAATCCCGAGCACAGAGAAAGCCTGGGAGAAGAGTGGATTGAGAATAGCCCTGAGAAGAAGGACTTGGGGGTGTTGGTTGATGAGAAGCTCAACATGAGCCGACAACGTGCACTTCCAGCCCAGAAAGCCAACCGTTTCCTGGGCTGCATCAAAAGAAGTGTGACCAGCAGGTTGAGAGGTGATTCTCTCCCTCTCTGCTCTTGTGAGACCCCACCTGGAGTACCCCGTTCAGGGTGGCACTGGAATAGGTTGCCCAGAGAAGCTGTGGATGCCCCGTTCCTGGAGGTGTTCAAGGCCATGTTGGATGAGGCTTTGAGCAACCTGCTCAAGGAGAAGGTGTCCCTGCCTATGGCAGGATGTTTGGAACTAGATGATTTTTAAGGTCCATTTTAACACAGACCGTTCTATGATTTTATGATTCCCTGGCCTCATCAGCCCCAGCCTGCATCCCTGCGCAGCTCCTCCTTCCAATGTAGGTCTTGGCCTGGTTCTTCCTGATTTGTATGAAGTCTCATCGTACCCTTTCTCCTCTGTCCACCTCCAACTCAATGGTGGCCCAGTCCTTGAGCTTGCTGACCAGTCCCCCTTGAGCCTGAACATCCAACTGTTTCATCCATTTGATTGTCCTGACACATAGAGTGTAATATGGTAAGTTGGATGCAAGAATATTGTGGAAGACAGTGCCTTGCACCTGCTAAGGGCAAGGTACATGGCATGTGCTGCTATCCTCCTATCCACAAATCCCAGCCTTTTTATCACAGAAGGCAATCCTCACCCTCTGCAGTGAAGAGAAAAACGTGACCCCTGAAAGCTCATCCTTAAAGGCACCCATCCTAATTACTGCATCCCTGACTGAATCTTGAGTGTATGAACACACCTTGCAGAACTCCTGAGTAAGGAAGGACTTTTAGTAGGTTGGATTTAATATCACCCTATCATAAACATTTACTAGCATTTTCCCCACTCAGCATCCTGTATGACACTGAAGAGATCTGATAAGCATTCCCAAACTTAGGTGCTTAACTCAACACCATCAGAGACTACATTTCCATATGGCTTCTATTTTTATTTTCCAAAAAGAACTAATGAGCACATTTAAGAAGTAAAAAATTCCTTTCCAGCAATTACTCCACTGCGTGATCTGTGAGTATTGATATCCACTCTGCTCTATTTACTCCCTTTTCATTGAGTGTTATCATAAATTATTTGAATTTACTGTGTCTGGTGCACGTAATTATGTGCACAGAAAATAATCTATTTGGATGAGCATTCCTTTAATTATCATGTCTGGAGTATGACAGTATATATAACCTCCTTCACATGTTAAACCCTCACAGTAAGCCAAGACTAAAGCACAAAGCTGATAGACTAGAAATGTGGTGGATTCTGAAACCACAACAGTAGGGATGGAAATGCTTCTAAAATCCTTCAGCCTGAAGTGGGGAATCTGTGTGATGTACTCTAACTGGAGGATGATACCTAAAAGAGGCAGAAAGGCAGTGGCAAGCACTTTGACAGAAGAGGACAGGTGAGTTGTGGAGCTTGCAGGTGAAATGGTCTCTTAGATCCTGCACAAAAGACTACCCAGGGTGCTGTCACTCAGTAACTTCTGCTAACATTATACCCCTGAGCCAGGCCCAACTAGGAAAACACACTGTCAGGTACTTGACTTATGCCAAGGAGCTTCATTGCTGTCTTTCTGCAAAGGCATTGTTTTTAGAAGGCACTTTTTAAAAAAGAACTGTTGTAAACCATTGCAGGTGACTTCCCTCTAACTGTAATAAATTATATGGAGTCCTACTTACAAGTATCAGAGAAAACAGCATGCTATTAACTTCTGTAGCTTATGGATTTTTGTTGTATTTGTCCAATCAGTCTTTTTTTTCTTTTCCTTTTAACAAGTGCTATGCAATAAAGAAACTCTTCGAAGAAAAAGAAATAAAAGCAAGCATATTGTTTTATTACTGGCCTCTGTTCTCCTCCTCAACAGCTGAAGAGCAAGCCTAAACAAACAAGGAGGTGATGTTTCCTAGTATGTATACACTGAGAGACTGCTGTTCCTACAGCGGCATCACAAAGTGACATTCCAGTGCTACCTAAACAAAGATTGCAGGTGAGATCCTCATCTCCTTATTTGTGTGGAAATAAAACATAGTCATCCATAGTTTCCCAAGATGATCAAACAGAGGAATGTGTTTTTATGCAAACATCTACTAGTAGCTTTACATTAAATGCCACATTCTGTTGAACATATAGTATTTTAGAAGATTATAACACACTAAAACATGACTCAACCAAAAATAAACCTCTTGTTTAGCAGCAGGATGAACGCATTTACTTTGGCAAAAATAAACCATGGATGAATTTTAGGAAAATGAACAGTGATTGTGTGTTGAGTTTTCAAGGCTGATGGGGTACTTCATGGCAGCTTGTTGAACTCATAAAACCCTCCTGCGCAGACCAGATAGAACTGTGATATATGAGAACACAAGAGAAAGAGAAAGGCAATAAAAATATTTTCTTGCTAGGTCACATCACATTGTATGCTGTGCTATGACCAGAGAAAAAGAATAAACTAGAGCTATTTGTAAAATAAGTAGCAACAGGGAAATAATTTTAACAATTGTAACATAAGCACATAACACTGTGCCTTAAACATCAGACCAACAGCTGAATTACATTTTCTTTTAAGCTGTCAGCATTGACAACCAGCAATGCTTGGGCCTCAAGACACAGATTCTTTTTCAAACATTCATATTAGAGAAAAACAGTTTATACTGTGATGGTGGTCAAACGCTGACGCAGGCAGCTTAGAGAGGGTGTAGAGTCTTTGGAGAAATTCAAAGCCCAGCTGGGCATAACCCTGAGCAAACTTCTGTAGCTGACCCTGCTTGACTGGTGGCAGGTTCGTGCAATCTCCAGAGGTGCCAGCCAGCCTCAGTCATGCTGTGGTTCTGTGGTGCTGCAGGACACATCACACATACGTGCCTGATCCACTGGGTCTTCTTCTTTACCTTCATGCCTTCAATATGCTGCTTGTCAAGCCTTCACAGTATCATGAATTCCGGATCTGGATTTTAGCTCTTGAGGGCTTTGCAGCAGAGAAAACAAATAAACACAGAAGCCGAAGTCAGTCCCTCTATAGTTCTTATCTGTCACATTTATGAAAATAAAAGCATTGTTTGACTTTCTTCCCAATTCTGCATTTCTGTCTGCACTGTGAGCTGAATTTTGATGGGAATTTGAAGCAGAATGTGACCTAGGCTGTTTTCTACATAATTTTTTTTTACCATGCTTTTGAGGGATTTCTTTAATGCATTTTAAAACCTGTGATGAACGCTTGATCAAGACTATATAAGATATAGACAAATACCAGGTAAATCACTGCAGTGCAAAATTTAGGTCAGTCTCTCTTCTTGTAATGTCTCTTAGGAGCCAATATTTCTCTTCCTTGCCAATCTATCTTCTCCTATAAATAAATGGAAAATAGTTCACCTGCATTATGCAAAACTCTTCAGCTTTTTTCCCTGAAAATTTTATTGTGCATTGTGTACAGTCATTGTGTATGTCTTGTGGTAGTGAGATAAAAACTGTTCTTTTCATCAAGGCTTAAACTTTTCCCATGACATAAGAAAGTGCAGCCTACTGCAAGCAAGATACAACGAAACGGTAAACTAATTCCATTTCACAATGCATGCATTTTAATGAAACTTGATTTTAAAATAAAGCTAAAATAAAGGCCTTGCAAAAAAAGTGTCAAAGTTTCAAATCTCACGTTAGTTTTCTGTTCACTCTACTTCCCTTCTACTTTTTCACACCTGTAGTACGAGATCTCAAATACTAATTGAAAAATAAAATTCAAAATAAATATAACATTATGAGTTTTGTACAGTGAGATATCACAGTTGGATGGTCAAGTAAAAGGAAATCAATTAGAAAAATGCAGAAATGCTTAAGTTCATAAAGTAGATAGGAAAACCCCATGAGAGACACATGGCTAAAGAGACAGTGTCAGGGTAAGATGTACAAAAAAGAAGACAGCTTTGCAACATTTCTCAGGTGCAGATCAGAACATTTCTGAGGAACTGAGGAAACGCTTATCCACATTGGAGGAATGTGACTGAAGTACAGAGGGAGACATCTTTTTGTGTCCAGTTTGAAGAAAAAGTGTAGACTGCCTCAATTCTAGGCTTTAACTAGTCTCTAAACAGCCTTTTCTTCCTCCTTTACTTGGCTCTGTTCAGCTTCTACTTTCTGTTATCATCTTTCAGTACAAGCAGAAATTAAAACTCAGTCAAAATTATCTTGTGTAAGATCCAAATGTTATTGGGAAGGCAGAAAGTGTATGTACACAGTATCACACAGCCAGAAGAGTAACATCTTGAGAAAAGAAGCAATCGTCCCGCTAAAAAATATAGCGATAACTAAGATTCCCATCTAAAAGAAACATAGGTCTACAAGGACCAAGGAAAGCAAATGCAGAAAAAACTGAGCCTCCTAGAAGTACTCCCAACAGCAGATGGAATTGAGTGGTCGCAGGCAAAAATGGGTCATAAAACAAAGTTCTTTAATATTCCACAGCTGTGCAATATCTTTACAAAGTACAGAAATTACTATGAAGAGAAAATACCTTACTAGTTTCTGTTTTACCTTATTTCAGCTGAATACATGGAAAATACTGAAATCCTTAGCAATAAAACTGTTGTATTTTTCCAAGCCTCAGACAAAACTTTCTGAGGTATTTGTGGTAGTGCAAACTAAGAGAGAAGTATCAGATAAAAATAGCTGTAACGTTTCTGTCTTAAAAATGACCAGGAAAAACAACAACAACAGCCCTACCAGAAAACCACCTCTAACCAACAAACAAAGTGGAGTGAAAAGACTAAAGCCTGAATAAGCAAACCACACCCAGAAGACATAAGTTCCTGTTCTGTCCAACACAGACAATTCTTGGGATCCTCCTGTCACTTTAGAAACCAAAGGGATTCTACCCCTTTGTAATCTGATTGTATTTGAGTTCACTGTGCATGATTGTCCACTAGAGCTTTATAGTCCTGTGGAGCCAGTATGTCACCCATAACCACACTGTCGTATTGCAAGTATTTTGACTACCCAAGGATGTTCAAGATACTGAAAAGCTATTGTAATGAGGGAGAAAACATCACAGAAGGTGGTGAGGGTGACATTTTGTATTTACTCCACAAAAAACCTCTCAGAGAAAGAAATACAATTGTTAATTGTCTCCATGAGATGGTACTCTAAGTACAGTAACGATTTCAGTACAGTAATGGCTTCAGTACAGAGCCCAAACACCAGATTAAGCTCAAGACCAGTGTTTTAATAGTAAATCTCCCAGGCAAAACATCATTAAGCTCTACAGAGGACATCAAACTACAAAACCCACCACCAGTCTTTAACACATACATAAAAAAAAAAAAACAAAACAAAACACAGGCATGGCACAGATCAGATAAATTAATATGGAGAACAGATTAATCAACACTGTGACCAGTAACTGTTAGTAGTTATAAACCCCTTCTAATTTGCTCTGGTCAAGTTTGATATTATCTCAAACCATTTGTGCCCCACATTGGTTGCCAAAAAGGACTGAGGTTTAACCCCAGACAGCAACTAAGCACCACACAGTCACTCACTCACTTCTCCCTCCCTCAGTGGATGGGGGAAGAATTAGGAGAATAAAGGTGACAAACTCATGGTTTGAGAAAACAGCAATTTCATAATTAAAAGATGTAATTATTATTATATTATTTATTATTATCATTATCATTATCATTATCATTATCATTATCAAATGTGGGAAAGGAGAAAAAAATAACAAAGAGAAAGGAGAATAAAACTCAAGAAAGAAAAGTGATGCAAATGAAAACAATAATTCACCACCAACTGACTGATTCCTAGCCAGTCCCCAAGCAGCAACCCTCCCACCAGTTTTATTGTTGAGCATGGCATCATACGATATGGAATATCCCTTTGGTCAGTTGGGGTCAGCTGTCCCAGCTGTGTTCCCTCTCAGCTCTTTGTGTGCCTTCAACCTACTCACTGGTGGAGCAGAGTGAGGAGGAGAAAAGGTTTTGATGGTGGGTAAACACTGCTCAGCAGTAACTGAAACATCAGTGTATTTTCAACACTGTTTTCAGCACAAATCCAAAACATAGCCCCATATCAGCTACTATGGAGAAAATTTATTCTATCCCAACCAAAACCAGAAGAGTGTCAAAACAAAGCCATAGTTTTTTAAAGTGTTTTGCAATTTGTGCAAGTCATGTTATATTCACTGCAATTTCATACCTCTTCCATAGTCAAATCACTCTCCCTAAAAGCAAACAACTTTACCTTTCTTTTCTTATAGAAAGGATGTTAAAGTTGTGAGCCAAACTTAGCTGGGTGTAGCATCATGATGATATCATGCATGATGTACCACACATGTCATAGGCATAATCTAGAAAATAGATCATTATTATTAATAATAATTTTAAAAATAAAAAATTAATAATATTAAATTTGTATTAATTAATATGAAATTAATAATTATTAATATTAATTAATTAATGATAATGATTAGTTAACTACTAATTGTTAGTAGGACTTAGAGCTCTTAGCACTGTTTTCTTTTGCAACTGTAAGATGCATAAAACAATATGCAGGATGGTTATTAATGTCCTTTTGGTCTTGAGTGGTTCGCTGAAAATTATGTAGTTTCTATCTCTCATGGAGAATCGGTATGTAAAAGCAAAAGCCTGGGATGGAAGAGCACTCCTAAACACTTTGCTGACACTGTCTTTTTTGAGTGGATAACCCACAAGTTGATATATGAAAGGTATATTTTAAACATAGATGTGAAATTTATGTTTTAGATCTACAACCTAAAGGGACAAGTATAACAGAGCAGATGGACAGAGAAACGGAATGAAGAGGATTTAATACGAATATGGACTGCTATAAGCCAAATACATGATGACATATAAAACTCTCCTTAGGAACCTAAATGCCACAAACATTCACATGACACATTAGTGAACACGGCTAGCTTCCCTCAGAACACATTAGAGGATAAAAATTAATGTCATTGAAAGGCAAAAAAGTCCAAGAAATATCTGCTTTTTCCTTAAAGGCAGGTAACTGGGAGGCTAGAATAACACGGTTTGAAATGAAACACATGTGCTCTTTACAAAAAAATGTAATGAACATTAAAAACAAAACAAAACAAAAAAATTGTCAGTTCTTGATGCTACTGTACATCACTATCTTGAAAGCTGTACAGTATAGAATAAGTTATCTAGAAGTAGTTTAGCACTCTGTCGGTATTTAGTCATCTAAGATTCATTATTTCCTTCATGGGAATGTTATGTTTTATTAGTTCCATCTACAAATTTTCTTAAAGACTTGTAGCAAAACACATCACAGAAATAGAAATCATTATTTTAAAATAAAAAGTTTGTGTACCACCAAAGTTTATTCCATGAAATTTTTATCATCTGTCCTATTTCTTATTACTGTGAAGCCAGGACATACTTTACAATAGGCAAGCTCATCTAAATCACAATTATTAAATAAATAGATGTTGAATTTAGTGTTACCCTGAATTACATTTGATTTCATACTATAGTATTTTCTTTGATTCTCTGGCTTTTGACGTAGACAGCTCTAAGAGAAGAAAAAAAAATATAAGATATTCTTTTACTGGGAATTTTTTGTTATGCAGTTTAGGATTATGACCTATGGACATTTTATAATATCATGGATTTTTAGTTTGGAAATACAGCATTGACTTTTCTAGCAAATTGAATACCATTTTACAGCTTGATAATTCTAACAAGATTGTTCATTTCCAAAATTTATTGTATATTTTACTAATAGAACTGCATTTGAAGAAGGAAAATATTTTCTTCTAGGTGGGTTTTTATGGTTTGAGTGAGATATTATACAGTAAACCATTTCTTTCCAATTAAAAGGTAAACTGTGGCTTTACCGCAAGGTAGAGCAGTGCACGAGTAGTTCTTTGACGGTTTTTGTCTCTAATTTGTACTGTCCAGGGCAAAGATTTTATAAGTGGTTTTACCCATGCCACTTATATGGCATTTATTTCTTAATCTCAGACTAATTCAAAGACTGTTGTCACATTCCTAACTCAGGTTAATATCGGGCTGGGATAGAAGAGATTATTTTTCGGATTCAGATTTTGATTGGAGATAATCAAGACATGGAATTCACCTGTCACAGGAATCTAAAAGATATCGAAGTGTTTGTATCAAAGTGTTTTCCCCATATCTGAAAGTACAAATACTCCTAACATTTTGTTTTTCTCTAATCTTACAAACCTTCTCGTGACCTGAGGGCACAGAGTCTGGTGCTGCAAGAAGTTTTATCTGTATGACTCTTCCAATTTGCTCTATGAAGGGATTTTAATAAGACTTAATGTTTGTAAGTGGTTGACCTGTGCACTGTTATTGGACAATTACTACCAAAAGGCGTAGAACTAATGAATACAGGATGAATTGGGCTAAAAATCAGACTACAAGTTATTGCTACAGGTTTTTGGTTGTCTTGGTTGCAGCTAAGACAGAGTTAACCTTCTTCATAATAGCTAGCGTGAGGCTATGTTTTGGACTTGTGCTGAGAAGAAGGATGAGAACATACTGATGTTTATAGTAGTTGCCAGGATGGTCAAGGACTTTTCAGCTTCCCTGCTGTGCCAGTGTCTACAGGTGCAGGAGAAGCTGGGAGGCAGCAGAGCCCCTGTCACTAGACTAGGATTCAACCTTAGGTTTAGTATTGAGACCCAGAATTGGCTCATAGTCTGTTCCTGTCATGTACATCATGACCAGTATATAGGTGGGGGTCTTCTCTGGAAGTTCTCTCTTGCTCTAGGTCAGCTCTCTTTAAAGGTCAGCTGTCTCTGGGTGGTCCTTCTACCTAGGGTTGTCTACCTCCCTCGGTCAGCTCTGAGTCTCGTACTCTCAGGCTCTTATCTCTGTTCTGGGCATTGCAGTTTCGGGACTCTCCCTCCTCCAAGATCATTAGCGGGGGATAGGATAAACCCTGGTCATTGGGTGGAGAGCACTATCACTGTGTCTCACTCATTTGTTTATTTGTATACATTACTATTATTATCATCATCATTATTATTATTATTAGTTCCAATATTATCATAGTTTAGTTATTAAATTGTTCTTACCTCAACCCATGAGTCTCTTTTCCCTTCACCTCTTTAATTCTCTTCCCCATATTCAGGAGAGGGAAGGGTGAGTGAGCAGCTGTATGGTGTTGGCTATGAGCCAGGTTAAACAGCTACAATGCTTTATTAAGTAAATAGTATTAATAAAGAAGTGCCACAGAATTTGTATAGGATGTATTAAAAGTTTCAATATCAACCTAGTTTATGTTGAACACACTCTTATTGCAATGGAGTCGTTCCACAATCACAATTTTCAGTACCAAGTGAAGCTCAGCACCATATGAAAACAGTGCACTTTCTCATTATGTGTCACTGTAGAACAACTGTTTCCTACAGATGTTATACTTGAATACTAGATTAAAAATTGCAGGAAAATCAGCAAATTACTCCAACACAGAGGGTGTAAAATGCAAACTTAACACTTAGTAAAAATTTGTTTTTCTAGTAAAGGTGAAACAGAACATAAAACTTATGAAAGCTTCATAGAATTTCATTTTCTTTAATTGTAATAAAGAAAACGCTAAAGCCAGCTAGCCAGCTGTTAATGTCCATTTCTTCTTGAACTGGTCAAATGGAGTTTTCTTGAGCGTTATGCAAGTACACATCTTCACTGACATTAAAGGAATTGCATAGGTTTCACTTAAAGTGAGTTAGTATTTAATAGAAGATACATTTTCCCAATTACAAAGAACATATTATAATTCGAGAGAAAAATCACTTTTTTTTCAGTGAAACCAATAACAGCTAATGCAGACAGAATGAAATAAAGTAAAAAGAGGTACGCAAAATTTTGTTCAAAGCAATAAAATATTAAAAACATTAAAAGATTTACACTTTTTATTGTTGTAATTTTATATGTTTTTATACTTATGTATTCCATCCAACAACTTCCTAGCCTCTACTGAAGTTTCTTCCATTTATACGCTTTTCTTCATTGTATTCAGGAGTTTGTTCCCCTTAGTTTCAATGTACACTGCATTCACAATTTCTGTTTTGGAGACTGTTGAAAAGTAAGGCAACAGAGAAAAAAATAAAGATGAGACAAAAAACGACCCAATTACAACAAAAATATAGAGGCAAGGTATGCCTCCCATAAAGAACAACCTAGGCAACAATCCTTCAATCTGTTCATAAGTAATTTGCTAAACTGCTTCTCAGCAGTTACTGTCCATGATTGTACATTGTCTATGCACAATAGGAAAGGAGTGTATGAGGTGGAGGAATGTTAAACTTCAGCTACAGGATTAGAGGCAGCAAAGATGAGAAGAGGAAGGGGACTCCAGACACTTACTAGCCCCAGGCCAGCACTTAACAAACTCCAGAAAATTGAGAGAAAGGCCAAGGCCCTTAAGAAATGAGGCACATTCACTGTCCTGCATAGAAAAGCAGAAAATATCAGAGAAAAAAAATCCCCACTTCAATATAGAAGACAGTACAACACAATCGATGAAATTTATGGGATCCACAAGTGAGCCTGATGTCAGGCATTTAAGTTAAAGGTCACCTCTCAGATGTGCCAGGTGGGCCTGAAGCTACACAGCCTGAGAGAGTGGCTGCAACATCCAGGGTACGAGACAGCGTCCTAGTGTCAGACAGGTTAATCACTCACCACCCACACTGCCATAATAGCAGGAAAATGTACAGTCAGAGACCTCTTCTTAACATATGGCAGGGTAAGTAAACTACTAAAAAGCTGAGAGGCTTTTAGGACTCTGCTTGTAGGACTGTCACACCTGCAAAATTTGAGAACATTGTGACTCTGAAAAGCACAGCATTGAGTTTTATAAAACACCATGTTCCTCATCCTGACTGTTAACAGCAGCATAAAGGGCATAAAGGATGCACAAGATCCAGGACAGCCTCTGTCAAAGCACATCTCTTGTGCTAACGCCTTGATCTGCCACAACAGCATGCAAACACCAAACAAGGGCCTGAAACTCCTCACACAAAGTCCACTGTTCAACATGGAGTAAGATAAAAAGAAAAACTTGCGAGTTTTTCACCTTCAAACTCTGTATGATGAAACTGCATAAGCAGAGACTCAGTGTACCTCATCCAGAGGCCCAAATATTTGCTACATCTTTTAAAGGATGCTGTGCCCCCGTAACAAAGTCATTCTCAGTTGCCCTCTGATAACAAGGCAAGACCTCTGACTAGCCCTCAAAGTCAATAAGAGATACAAAAAGCAAAGGAGCAAGGCTAATAACCTGGATTATAGGTAAACTACGCTGTTCATAGAACAAAAAAAGAGGCTGCATTGCGTGAAGGACACGTATTCGAAGGACAGTCCACCTACTTTCTTGTATTCTCTTTCTTGGTAGATTCTGTTCCTGATCTCTTTTTCTTCTCCAGTGTATTTGAAATTTCTAGAAATCAAAGGATAGATGGAAACAGTCAAGAACTCCCTAACTCTTAGCTCAAATCTCTTACCCTAACCATCGTTTAACCTTAGCCATCCCACTGTTATTGAGAAATAGCAAATACCAGTGTAGCACTTAGATTCCTGTCATCCGTCACCAGGCAGAGCTCCATGCTCTCCAGCTGCTCTGTCACATAATGGAAAACTGCCCATCCTCCTCTTCCAGCCAGTTCTTCCTAAAAAGCCTGTATCCATCTTTTATAGACCTCCAGTCATAGGAGACATGCCATCATGTCTCTGTAATCCCAACAAGATCATAGCCCTGGAACTCCATGCAAATGTTTAAGTCCTTGTGTTCATTTTCCATGCTGCAACCATGGACAGGCACTTCAAAGAAGCACCCCAGATGCTGATTTCAAGAAAGGCTCCGTGGTTTTCCCCCTGTAATGATGCCTTGTAGACACTTCCTTGCTTACAGGTAAATGTTTGTGGTGACTCTTCTTAAGCCGTGTTTTGCTAATAATGTGTTCCCTTTTTTTCATGTCCTTTGCTTGCCAGCCATGTCCATCACTCTCTTATGGGGCTGCTGGTAACTCCCTTCCCCATCTTTCCTGCTCTAAAGCCCTTCTTAGTATGTCAGGCAATTTAAGTTGACTACTCTGATTAGGAACAACAGCAGCAGAATCCATCCAGTGGTGGCTCCTCCAACAGAAGTCACCTTCCCTCTGCTCCACCCAAAACACATTGCCACCAGCACCCTGTTCTGGCTGTTGGCGGGGACCAGCTGCTACCCCCTCATGTAAGAGTTGCCAATACTAAAGAGGGCAAAGCAGAGAGTGAAACAATGACTGGATCCCAGGTTTTAGCAGACAATTCAGAGGCTTGATGTTATTCTCCCCTTTCAGTGTGGGGGTGGGGAAATATTTGTTTCACTTTTACTTCCATGTTTGGTTGGCTAATAACTGAAGCAAAGAGGTCTGGCATTCCAAATCATGAGGCTGTGTGTTTTAGCTACATGGAAATTGTATGTATTTGTATAACAAAGCGGTATCTAGAGAAAAAAGAAGATGGGACAAGCCTGGCCAGTACTTGCTGAGATTTGCTCTATTAGTGGCTGCTGCTGCTCAAGAAGGCTCTAGAAATCATGGCAGTCACTGCTACTGCCTCCAGGGACAATCCATAACTTCCTGACACCTTTTCCTAACTGCAGGATTTCAAAGGCACTGGACCAAGCAGTCTCTATAAGCTGTGAAAAGATGAAGAACTATTTTAAAAACAGTATGAAATTCCTCTTTGGTGAAGTGACTGCTGAAAGCTTTGACAGAGGGACAGACCTCTTATTTCTTACCCTCACGAATACATTGATACAACAACTGTATTGTTTTGCACGATTCCTGTGTACAGTACTCATGTTTTGGAGTTACTAAGTGGAGTATCTTATGGATTATCACTGCCTTGACCCTGCAAATTTTAGTCACATTGGTGCTGCATGAACCATGAAATCTGGAGACTTTATCACACATGGATATCTGCTTCATTTACCTGCTGTAGACAAAAGCTCCACGATGGGGCAAGAGGTTTTCTTCCTTTCTTCCACTGAGCACTTCCTATTAAATGGTGCATGACTAACCCATACAGAAGTTACTTTCAGTATACCTTGTAGGACTAGGACTTGCAGGTCTGTAAATGGCTTAAAAGACTACTGCAATAAGGATGGATTTTGGTACACAGTTTATTATTACATGAATTTTCTCACTCTTTAATTCTACTCCAGAAGATGACTTGGACAGAAGTGCTTCACCCGTTTTCATTCCCAAGCACAGATTTGCAAATTGCATATGTTCAAAGCTGAGCAGAAATGCCCAGACTTCGGTATCTCTTCTTAAAATAAAAAGAAACTGCTAACTGAGAATGTTTAATGATCATATTAGAACATTATTTCTTTTCTATTCTTTCAATCTACAGACACTAGGAAACAAAGCATCAATTCAAACTGCAGATCTCCTGTAAACTTGTGCTCTAAGGAGCTTAGTCTCCCTTGTAGACCTCTTTGTATACAATGTATACCCACTTAAAAGAGAAAAGGAGCATTGTTAGCTTTAAAAAAGCACAACAGTATCCATGCTAATAAAGAAAATCAACTTACAAAGAGCCCATATATTAAGCACTGGTCCAGATACTGAAGCACTATTTGTAGCGTAAGGTCTTAGGAAAACTTATTAAATGCAATAACTAGTTAAAAAGAGGGCTGGAACAATTAAAAAAAAAAAAAGCTTGCTACGCTTGCTTGCTTGCTTGCTTCGTTTCTTCCTTCCTTCCCCATTAGCAGTGATTTCACCTATACTCTTACACTTGAGGACATGAAGGCACACATATAATCCAAGCTTTTTCTTATTTTTCAATTTACTTGTTAAAATTTGACCTGAAAAATCCAAATGCTTTCAAGTTAGGCTTTCTCTGTTATAACTTGTTCCCACTTATAAACAACCTACTGATATTTTTTTTCCCAAAGATTTATATTAAGAATAGAAATAATTTAAATAAATTAAGTTTATATCCAGGTTTACATTTAGCAACAACGTAAGATAAACTATTTTCATTATATAAAATTCATTACCTATATAAAAGGTAGTAAAAAAATATTTTATGTATAAGCAACAAACATAAAATTTCAAGCTTTGTGATGCACGGGAGATCAAGTAATGAAGGCTATTTGGTTTTCCTTTTAACCTTCTACATAATTGCTCTTACTTTCCATTGCAGAATATTGTGTAAACCATTATCATTTATTCACTTAGAGTTTGTATAAAAATAGAACTTTAGGACTTTAGCTGATGACCTCCATATGATGTGAGGCAAACACAGTATGTCTTTATTCACATAGCAGCTCATGATATATTTTCACAGAGTGATTCTGTATTACTTTGTGTCACTTGATCAGTTACTCAGCAAAACTGGGCTGCTAATGTCGTCAGTTGAGACCTTTCACTCCTTTTCACCAACTCCAGCTTCTCTTAACAAAGGTCTTATCTGTCCGTTTCATTGTTTATCATCAGTTTGCAGAACTTTTTCTTTCTTTCTTTCTTTCTCTTTCTTTCTTTCTTTCTTTCTTTCTTTCTCTTTCTTTCTTTCTTTCTTTCTTCTCTTCCTTCTTTCTTTCTTAGTAATATTTCGGACAACTGAAATTTGAATCAGTTTCTCTAGAGTCCACAAGAATCATTTCTAAACAAAGCAGAGCTATATTTATTCAGCATCATGTCCTTCCACAGGACTTTTTTTTTTTTACAAGTGTCAGTTAAAACCAATCACTTCTTTTTGTCTTTAACCCATGCTCCACCACCTGTAGCCCTGTGGGGCTGTTTTCCAGAGATGTGTGCCCACAGCTACATCTTATCTAGAATACTTTTGACAACAGACTTTTTTTTAATTGGAAGATTACTGTCTTGATGAGGTGGAAACTTGTCATGAAAACACATAATTTCCAACAGGGTTTTTTGACAGTAAGTTTTCCTGACCAAATTTTTTTTTCAATCAGAAAGATTTCCTTAGTGAAGAAATACTAAGCTTTCTGTCACTCATCTACTACTAGATTCCATGCCCTGAGAGCAGGTGGGAAAAGATCATTGTGGTCATATGTAGTATATGGTTGCTATCAACTGCTATTGTCACCACTTGACCCCAAGCTGGTGTCAACATCAAGGTTTTGGCTTTTATGATCACAGAACCTTCAGGGATCAAGGACTGCTGGGGAGAGATGTGATAGTTCCAGCAAAGTGGAGCAAGAGCACTTTCATCAAGAGGCAGGCCAACCTAGTCTAAAGAGCTTTAAACTAGGAAAGTGGAGGTGTGAGATTGCAACTACAGTCAAGTAAATAGGTAAACAGTAGAAAGGGGTGGAAATCAAAGGGTGTAGAGCAATGTTAACACAAGACCTAAGGAATAATTAAACAGGGTGGAAGGGGACCAACCTCAAGTACCTGTCCACAAACGTATGTGGTCTGGGAAACAAGCAGAAGTGACCAGAGCTCCAGACATGCAATAAGGATATTATTTGAAAAACTGAGATATGGTAGGACAGGTAGCACAACTACATTAAGCAATGGACAGGTGCAAGATCTTCAAGAATAAGGAGAGAGGCTGACCTTCCTCTGAAGGAGAAGCTGGGATACATGAAGTTTCTCTCCAAGATGGGCAAGAGTCAGGCAAAAGGTCATCGAGCCAGGGGATCGCACTAGTCAGGGTGACACCATGGTGGGATTCTGTCCACCTACCCAGGGTAAGGAAGTGGACAAAGCTTCTACAAACCATAGGAGGAAGTCTCTGTGTCACAAATCCCAGTTCTCGTGGGAGACTGTAACCTCCCTGACATCTGTTGGAAGCACAGTGAGCTTCAAGCAGTCAAGATTTCCTGAAGGTGCTGGGTGTCACCTGGGGTGACACAGAGCTGGATCTACTGTTCAGTAGCAAGGGAGAACAGGCGGTGTATGTGATAATCAGTGGCTGGGTTGTCTGTAGTGAGCATGATATAGCAGAATGGTTATGAAACAGGATCTAAATCAATTTAGTCTTCCAGAAAATCATGACAATACCAGAACAAATAGCGCAAAGGTATGTGTTAGTCTGTGAAAGCAGCTGACTTTTTTACTCTGAAAAATTGCCAAGTAATTACATAATTAGTATGATGTGCTCAGGTTATGTTTTTCAAGATCTCCTAGGAGCCACATAGAGTTTAGAAGAGTGAAATAAAAACTGAGGTTCAGTTTGGAAGAAGGATTTATTTACATGTAGCTGTCAAATGAAAAGTCTGTAATCTATAAAGTACCGAAATGGCAGGCCTCTTTTCTTGCTCTGTATGTGTGCATGGTGTGTGTTGGATTTTTAATAATTGTTATTTCAACAGCAAGGATTACTCCCTTGAGATCACATCAGAATCACACGATACGGATTTTCTTTTAGTTCATTTTCTTCAAGCTTTGTCTAAATGAAATGAACTGTATTGACTGCTATGTACGAGATGTAAATAATCTGTCTTCTTTTTTTGCAGCAGAAAAAAGACAGTAGAAGAATATTTGGGGCCAAAGACACCATGGAAGTGCATACAGTGATTTTAAGAGATAAACTGGTATAGACAGTAAAAAGAAAAAATAGCTAAGTTAATATATCTCAGTACTAAGCTAACATTAATTAATGATCAGTAAATACATTATTTAGTAAACACAACAAAACAAATACTCAAGCTATTTAACGATCCCTCACTTGACTTGGCAGAGTGCTTGCTCATAGAGAAAATACTATCTATTGTAACTACCTAATCACAGTGGTTTTGAAATTGATATTATTACTAAAATAACAATTCATAAGACATATAAATCAGTAAAAACATTGAAAGTGCAATTATTCATGCTTACATACGAATACATTGTATTTGAAATGCAGAACTGTTTGCACTGGAGTCTCAAAAAGTGTTAAAAATCTTAAGAATCATAGAAGGGTGTGATCTATTTCAAGATCATCTAGTCCAACTCCCTTGCCATGAGCAGGGGCACCTTTTGCTAGACCAGGTTTCTCAAAGCCTTGTCCAATCTGATTTTAAACACTTCCAACGATGGGACATCCACTTCTCTGGGAAAACTCAGTGTTCAAGACCCTCATAATAAAAAAATTTCTTCCTTACATCCAACCTAAATCTACCCTCTTTCAGGTTAAAACCATTGCCCCTTATCCTGTCACTACAGGCCCTGATAAAAATTCTCTCTCAATCTCGCTTATAACCCCCTTTTTATACAGTGAAAGGCTGCAGTAAGGTCTTCCTAGAGCCTTCTTTTCTCCAGGCTGAACTCTCTAAGGCTTTCTTCCTCAACTCCCCAACTGTCAGCCTTTCTTCACAAGAGAGGTGTTCCGGCCCACTGATCATTTTTGTGGTCCTTCACTGGACCCTCTCTAACAGGTTTATATCTTTCGTGTATTGGGGATCCCAGAACTGGATGTGGTACTCCAGGTGGGTGCTCACAAGAGCGGTGTAGAGGCAGAGAATTGCCTCCCTCAACCTGCTAGCCACACTTTGTTTGATGCAGTCCAGGTTACAGTTGGCTTTCTGGACTGCAAGCGCATGTTGCTGGCTCAAGTCCAATTTTTCATCTAGGATTATCTCCAAGTATTCCTCTGCAAGGCTGCTCTCAAGCAATTAATCATCCAGTCTGTACTGATGTTGGGAATCGCCTCAACCAGATGCACTTGGCCTTGTTGAACTTCTCACAGGTCCACTTCTTAAGCTTGTCAAGGTACTTCTGGATGGCAGCCCTTCCTTCACGCATATCAACTGCATCACTCAGCTTTGTGTCATCCACAGAGTTGTTAAGGGTACACTCAATCCCACTATCTATGTCCTTAAAGAAGATATTAAATAATATTAATCCCAGTATGGGGCCTTGAGGGAAACCACTCATCAATGGTTTCTGTTTGGAACTTGACTTGTTGACTGTACTCTTTGAATGCTGCCATTCAGCCAATTCCTTATCCATATAACAGTCCATCCATCAAATCCATATCTCTCCAATTTAGAGATAAGAACCCTGGAGACCATATCAACGGTCTCACAAAAGTCCAGGGAGATGACATCAGTTGCTCTCCCCTTGTCCACTGATACAGTTAAGTCATCATAGATGGCCACAAGATCAGTCAGGCACGATTCACCTTTTTTGAAGCCATGTTGTCTGTCTCTGATCACCTACCCATCTTCCGTCACTGGGGACTTATCGCGACTGATGTGACTTTTCAAATACGTTGGAGAATGGTTTGGCAACGACATTGGCCAGTTCCCCCAATACACTGGGCTGCATCTTGTCAGGTCCCGTGGACTTGTGTATGTTCAATTTCCTCGAGTGCTCTTGAACCTGATTTTCTCTCACAATGGATGAGACTTCACTCTCCTAGTTCCTGTCTTGAGTTTCAGGGCCTTGGAGATGTTAGAAAAGAGATTTCAGTGAAAACTGAAGGAAAGAAAATGTGGAGTACCTCAGCATTCTCTGCATCATTGTCACTAGTTCTCCTGTGAACAGAAAGATTATTTTCATTTGTAAAGAATAAGTATTTTTTTATGATGACACCTAAGCAGAAATTCAGAATTCAGGATGTGTTTCTGGACACAATGCTGTTCTTGATACTCTCTAAGACAGTATATTTGTCTTCACTGAGTTGACACAGCTTTGGACACAGGAAGGGTTGAGTAGGAACTTGTTGCAACACAGGTACAAACTAGGATATGTTCATTGATAATACAGCTAAAGAAGTTTTTGGTAAACTACCTCTGCAATGAATTCAACTAAATAAGCTCAGGAATACAAAAACATTGTTTCAATTTTGTAAGTGTTTTTACTGGAGAAAGAATAAAGTCCACACAGTATTTCATAATATCTAAAAGTATAGCTTTTAACTGGAATTATATTATAATTCTTAAAAGCTTTTTTTTTTTTCATCTGATTTGGAAATGCATTTCAGTTATGTTTACACTTTTATAAAGTATAATATATGTTTTAAAAAGTATAAAGTATAATATACGTTTTATAAAGTATAATATATGTTTTAAAAATAGTAAGAGACTTTTGGTTCTGACCCTCCAGGTTCATAGTCATATAAATATTCTTTGTTGATACAAGAAATGTAAAGAGTCGCTTGTCATGCAAGAATTACTAATCTGCATAAATGTGTCTTGGTCTCTTCTGATGTCTTTCTATTTCAGGCTGTTATCAATCTGGCTTTTTTTTTCCATTTCGCAGCAGGTCCCATAAGAAATTAAATGTGCTTTTCCTTTTGGTATTCTTGACAAGAAATCCATCTGCTTGCTTCTATGAGAGATGATGTCCTTGAGTAGAATGAGCACAGTTCATCGTTCTGTTCCCCATTGAGCTCATGATCTTGAATTATTCCTAGGCACAATGACAAATCCCACAAAGTAAGATTAGACGATAATATATTGATAGTAATCCACTGCAAGTAACCAGTCTTCTTGATGAAGAGTAATGTAATTACACGTCCACGGAAAAGTAAACTGATTTTTATTGTTGTTTTTCGTGTTATCATTAGTAGTATTAATATTATATTCTATTTTCTGGTATAATTAGTACACTGGAAACCATAATGGAATTATTCTTCTCTTCATTTTTCTTCTTTTCATTTTTCTTACTTCTTTGAGCAATGAGTATGTTTGAAAGCTGATCATGTCACTCATACATTTAACATCTCCTAAAGTTAACAAATGAGCCCTGAATACTTTTTAAAAATAACCTCAGGCAGCCCTGTTTCACATGGGAGCAGAATCTGACTGTTTTTACTTAATGAATGGTTTAATCTATTACTTTGATTCTTGCCTAAAATATATACAGCTCCTTTGTCTGTAATATATTGTATTATATATTACGGCTTTATTTAAGTATTGCTTTGGAGTGACAGCACAAAACCAAGCTACAATTGAAAAAATGTTTGAGGTCTGAACATTTAATATCTCTAAAAATCATACCTTCAGTATTGTTCAGTGAAAAGTCTAGCGTTATTTATGGATTGAAATTAAAGTAGACTCAGGTAACAAGCAATCTATAATTATAGTTTAGTTAGGCTCTCTTCTATCACTTGGAAAAAAGTTCTCATTTTCCACCCTTGAGACCTCACTGACCTCAGTGTTGTTGATGATTACTACAGAGATCTCTTTTATGGAAAATAAGTCAGATCTGTTCCAAATGCCCTTTTATTAAAAAAAAAAAAAAAAAATTGTTGTACTGCTTAACTTGCTTTATAATGAAAGAGTCTATTTCACATATTTTCTTTTTAGTGTTCTGCATTAAACTTTTTCCATGAAATAAACTCATGACTGGTGTCAATGCCTGACCATATCTGTCTTAATACCTGTAAGAATTCCAATCTCCTACTCCAGCCATCACATGATCCAAAAAACCTCTAGATATTTAATAACTACAGTGAGCACATATAATTTCTGCCAGCATTCAGGAGTTTAAGACCAAGTGTGATATTTACACAATATATGGGAATAAAAATAGTAGTGGGGCAATTTTAAAACTCTTTGAAACATTTCATGATGGGAAATAAGGCAGAGCTTAAAGCCATTGTAAAAAGCTCCAATAACTTTTCTCCAAATCAAATAAATTCGAAAAGCTTGAAAATAACATTATGTGTATTTACCAGCAATTTTAGCTTGAATTGGATTCCGCTGCTCTTTAACACTAGTCTGAATCAATTTATACAGAATCTATAAATGTTAGAGGAAAAAAGTGTTTGTTCTTATCTTATTTTATTGTCTTACTTAGTTTCAAAATGTATTTTGTTCCTGTTAGGTGGAAACAATCACACAACTTATTTTATCCTTTTTCTTCTTATCCTCTGCAGTTTAAAAGTGGGGTATTTCAATGTTAATGAATTACAGTCCTTTCTCTAAATAACTTTCCTCTTTTTCAGGTCTTATCTCTAGAAGAGGGAGTGCCTAGGAGAAGATACCACATGCATAATGAATAGGAAAGGTAAATGCAGGGAAGCCTGTGCTGTTCACAGCTGCTAAGCTGACATCCTTGTGATATCCGGCACTCCCGAGCTTTTGCTTACGCTTGAATTTGAAAATAGATACAGTTTAGTTGTTTACTTATTTAGTTTCCTGAGCATTTACATTAAAAACTGTTTGTGAAAGAGGGTCTGCATTCTTTAATTTATTGTTCAGATTTGTTTTCCACATAGACTTTGAGAACATGCTTTCTAAGGAACACAAAGCAGAACATTATATGGGGACTTAACAGAAATGGTCATTTTTCTCTTCTTGCTCACGCTAGGACCTGCAGAGGACCAGTTTGGTCTCACTCAAATTAGATTTGCCTCAGGGGGTCTCAGACAACACCACCATTGACCTCTCAATATTGACTTTATCATTATGCTTTAATAAACTAACTTCTACTCCACTACACTCTCTACTCTGTTCTTATAAGATTTTGCTACACTATTTTTTTTTTATTTGCACATTTTTTGCATCTGTCACCGTCCCTATTTTTAAAGAATATAAACATACAGCTCACTGTTTGACTTTATCTCCTATTTCTTAATTTTAATCTTTGAACTGTCACAACGTGGTTTAGGTGAAAATCAAGTAATCATACATATTTAATTTCTTGAAGATGCTTAGTCGTAATTCCTGACAATTATAGAGAATTAAGTGGATTTTGCACAATGATCATGAATTACACTGGTAAACACAGTCCTCGCTGGAACTGTTTGTTAAGATGATTTGATTAGGGATATATAAATCTAATCTTACTTCATCTTGTATAAACAGAAATAGCTTTCCTATAATTTCACAGCTGTGTAAAAAATGAATTTGTCATATCATTGCTGCCCAAAAGGAACTTGGGCATGGTCTAAAGAACAGTCTGAGGAATACCTGAATGACATAAGTCCAATAAATAACACTGCTTTTTCCTAAGCATTACTTTTTTATTATGAGTACAAGATGATAAAAGTGTTTCTTACTTCAAAGGTGTGGGAAAAAAACCAAAGCCACAATATTTTTTCCATTAACTCTAATATTCCTAATTTTTAATATGTTTCATGTGACTGAACAAAACTGAGGAACGTTCAAAGGAATTTCTTCATGGCTAGAAGTATGTATATTTTCTTATCATGTTTTAAGTAAAGCAGCTCTACCTTTATTAACATTTTTAACTCAATACAGGAATTAATTATAGAAAACTGTGTCTCTTCCCAAACAAGGAAGCCTCTTTTTGTTTGACTATTCCCAGATAAAGACTTGGTCCCTCCCCTATAGAGACACCCACATGGAAGAGAGTAGCCCAAGAGAGTAGCCCCTAGTGTACTAATTGAACGACTGTAACACCAAAGACATCCTACTAGTCTGACACTTGCCTGCTCTTTGAAAACTCTTGTACCACTTTCTCCATGAGTCAAGTGGCTGACACCCTCCATCATTCAAGAGACAGCAACTTTCTGGGCCTTGTAACTCATAGTTTGGGCCCAGCTCAAGTTATTACCAGTGTTTGCTATTTAGTGACACTTGGAAAGGCTCAGAAAATCTTCTAAAATCACTAATCTAATTTGGAATTCATAAATTGAAATACCAGTCTACTTTCTGGCTTCAGGCTGCTTCCTGTATCTAAAATAAGGCCGTACAAACTGCAGGCTTGTACATTACTAATGACCATATCCTTCTATGTATTTGAAGTTTTAAAGTATGTCTTTTTAAGTTTAAATTGTGGGTATTATCTGTCACTACCATAGCAATAAATGATTTTGTAGAGAAAAAAAGAATTTAAAGATTGTCATCTATTGCTACTTTTTAATTACTGTATTCTTCAAAAAAAAAAAAAAACTTGTAAAGCATATTTCACGGAAGCTCAGAATGACTGAGGTTGGAAGGGACCTCTGCAGTCTTCTGGTCCACCTCCTCTACTCCAGCAGAGTCACCTGGAACCAGTTTCCCAGAACCATGTCCAGGTAGCTTTTGGATATCTCCAAAGGTGCAGGGTCCGTAATGTCTCTGGAAAACCTGGTCTAGTACTCAGCCACTCTCACAGTAAAAAAATTATGTCTAGAGGGAACCTTCTGTGTTTCAGTTTCTCCCTATTGCCTCCTGTCCTGTCACTGGGAACTACTGAAAACAGCCTGACTCTGTCTCCCTTACACCCTTCCCTTCCCAAGCTTTGCATGTACATTGCTAAGATTCCCCCTAAGACTTCTCTTCTCCAGGCTGAACAGTCCCAGCTCTCTCAGCCTTTCCTTATAGGAGAAATGTTTCAGTCCCTTCAACATCTTACTGGGCCTTTGTTGGTCTCTCTCCACTGTGCTCATGTCTGTCTTGTACTGAGGAGCCCAGAACTGGACACAGGACTCTAGGTGTGGCCTCATCAATGCTGAATAAAGGGGAGGGATCTTCTCCTTCCACCTGCTCGCAATACTTTGTCTAGTGCATCCTAGGATCCCATTAGCCTTCTTTGTGGCAAGGACATACTGCTGACTTACATTCAACTTGGTGTCCACCAGGACCCTTAGGTCATTTTCTGCCAAGATGCCAGCTACCAGCTGGGTTGTCATATACACTAGCAAAGCTCATTTAATCATTGATTTGCCAGTGAGACAGAGTTAACTTTCTTCATAATAGCTAGCAAGAGACTGTGTTTAGGATTTGTGCTCAAAAGAAAGCTGACAAAAAGTGAAGTTTATGCAGTTGCCAAGGTCTTTCAGCCTCTCTGGCTGCCTGCAAACAGGAGAAGCTGGGAGGGAGCACAGCCCCAGTTACTAGCCCAGGATTTGATTTTAGGTTCTGGATTGAGATCCAAAGTGGCCAATCATCTATTCCATAACATACATGTCGTGCCTGGTATATAAGTGAGGACCCTCCAGAAGCTCGTCCCTTTTGTTCCAGGTCTCTTTTTGGTTCCGGATCTCTTTTGCTCCGGGTCATGTCACTCCGTGTGGTCCCTCTCCCAGGGCCTTCTCTCTCACCACCCCTGTCAGCTCTCAGTCTGGGACGCTCAGACTATTATCTCCGTTCCATGAGTGCAGTTTCGGGATTCTCCCTGCTCAGGGATCAGCAGCTGGGAACAGGCTGAGCTTTGGTCATCAGGTGGAGGGGCAGTAACACTGTGTATCACTCATTTGTATATTTGTATATACTATTATTTTCAATATTATTGTAGTTTAGTTATTAAATTGTTCTTATCTCAACCCATGAGTCCTTTTTTTCCCTTTACCTCTTTAATTCTCTCCCCCCCTCGGGGGGCAGGGAGGGGAGGGGAAACTGAGTGAATGGGTGTGTAGGTTGACCCCCAGCCAAGGGCAAACCCATCACAATATCCCAAACTACCATGTTGTGGTGATGATGCGAATCTTACATATAGTACCATACTGCCTATTAATAAAGGAACCAAATATTTCACCTTTTGTAAAAATGCTAAGATTACATCTAGGTTTTCAGCCTACCAAAGCGTATCATAATGGTAACATGGTTTTACTATATGAGGGGCTTATTATATTTAATGTTAAATGTATCATTTAACAGAAGAAAAAACACTTCAAATGTCTTAAAGTGTCACTTTGTATGACCATTATAGGGTCTAACTGAAATTAAAAAAATTTTATACATACAAAAGGATAGCAAATGTACAGTGTAAATAAATGTCAGTAGTATTTATTGAATAAAACTATTAGCCAGGAACTCGAGATTCAGCTCATGTCAGCTAACTTTAGTCTTCTACACCCAGACTAGCTCTGTGTGGCTGTCTTTGCAGAAAATTAAGGGAAATAGGTGTTGTTAGAACGTGATTAATCTGATCTGTTTTATACATTTATTTTAAAATGGGATAGATAGCGTTCTGAAAGTACTTGTTTCTTTCTGCTGACTGTAAAATGAGCCTAAAATGACTAGGATGTTGACATCCACAGCTAGACATTATAAATCATATCCCTGATGCCTGATCTATACTGGCCATCATGTTCAGCCTTAGCAGGTATTTCTGCTCTTATATATAGTGTATCGTTCTCTTTCAATTCAACCCTTAAAAGCAAAAACAGTCTGAAGAAATAGGTACTCAACAAAACACACAAAATCAAAAGACCTGGATTCTTTCAAATGGAAAACTACCTTTCTTTCTGACCTATAATACAGAGACTCCAAAATCCAAGCATACTAGTAGCTCTCAATTGTCAAAGCCTTTTTGCAGAAATTGCTGATCCCTGATGTACAGCTACAATTGCATTTTAGTAGCTGTTGAGCTTCCAGAGTGATGTTGAAATACTGCTACAAGAGTCCATCACAATTTGAAGGGATCAGGGTAATGAGGTCTGAATGAAATCTGTACCGCTTCAGCAACCCTATTTCCAGGACATCTCACTGAAGAGGTCTTCATGAAGTGAAGGAGAAAACCATCTACACATTTGACGTCTTTCCCTTTTTTCCCCCCACTCCCTAGACACAAAATGACATATTTTTGGACAGGTGAGTAACAGGGTCTATTCTCTGTCACATTGATTAGATTGTTACTGACAGCATCTCTAAATTCCTGTTATTTCAGTAAGCATATTTTCTGAAATATGACACAAAATATAATTATCAATCCTTCTTTTCTCTCCAATAACAGTAAAAAAAAATACATATATATATATATAATTTATACTTATTTAGTTTCACTTTTTCTGACCCTGTTTCTTTATAAAGGCCAATGTAAAAAATAATATGTTTGGTGAAGTATTGTGAAAAAGCCTTACTGAAGTCCATCCAACTGTCCAGTCTTAACATTTATTGAGCTAACAATATAAATTCGTTACATTATTCCTGCATGTGACCAGTCTATTGTATGGAATCCTGCCAAAACGATATCACTGCATTCAGAGCACTCTGTGGCCACAAAAGTCCAAGATAGCTCACTGCTTTGGAAATGTCCCAATGAGCACAACTGCAAAGCACATCACTTTTTATTTCTGAAAAGTGGTACCTTTTTCTTCTCTGAGTTTCTTAACATAACAACTCTTAAATGTAAATACATACAAAATTAAGAGTGATATATTTAGTTTTAAAAGAAACTGGTTTGTGTGAAATTTTGACACCAAGATTAATTTACAGTCTCTTTAACAATTCTGACTTTCCTAATGAAAATAGCCATTCTTGGATATGTGAGTTACACACAGAGATGAGGCAAGAATTGTTAGGCATTTTTAAGTGATATGTTTTATTTCTCTATATAAAAATGACAATGTTTAAACACATTGTCGATGTGCGGTTTTATACTGGACCACAGTAACACTCTGTTCTGTAGGAGACAAATATCTAGCTTTCCTCAGACTCCATTAATTGTTTTCCCTTTCTTGTAAATTCATTACAGATGTAATATACCTGCTGTAGATTGTCAGTGATAGACCTGAGTCTTGCTTAAATTCTAACTCAGCTTTTACGTTACTGAACAGCTTTTCAAATACTGAAATTACATTGCTAAATTTGTCATTGCCAAACATTCAGTTATTTTTAAACTTTATGTTACTTTCTAACTGACTTTATGTTATTCCCAGTGGTACACTCCCTTATAAATACTGTATTTCTCTACCACTAAGGCATAATGAAATGCATTTATCTAAACTAACTCAGTATTTACTACTACTTATTCTGGGGACCACAGTGAATAGTACTTAATGCAGGTTGAGAGCCAAACCCTCTTACATTGCACATGGATATATTCTATATTGTTTGCAACCACTACTTTACAATTAACCATTTCACAGCATGACAGATTATGGAGATTTTTCTCTCTATTATGAACATATGAAGTTTTCAGATTGGAGTGATGTTCAAACTACGTGGTCTTTGCTAATTTCATGTCAACATTTTTTCATCTTATCAAACACAAGCTAGTTTTCTTCCCTTGAAAGACCTTTCCTTGCCTCTTACCCTCTCTACTGGTCATGTTTCATTCTCTACTGAGAATGACCATGTCAGTTATTTTTATGTGCCCACACCGTCAGACAAAATTTTCCATTTTTTGAATGCATTCTGCTTTTTCTTAGGCTGTTATTCAGATGTGGAAGGATCACCTACACCCACACATAATATTTTCTGATCAATTTTCTTCAAATTTTCCTAGCTGAAATGTCTGCCATGAAGACTAGTAATAGCTAGTCTGCTGTTCTCTTGAAGCTACATCCTTTTAGTATGAAAAGTATTGGCCTGTGTGTTTTCACTCTTTCTGTATGTCTACACTTTTTTTCTTATGTCATGTTTGGTTTTGTTCTGTGTTTTTGATGGTATTTGACACCATGTCGTGGGTTAAGCAGAGCAGAGTTAATTTTTTTTCCTTTTCCCTTCTCTTCATAAATAGCTAGTAAAAAGCTATGTTTTGGATTCCTGCTCAGGAGAGAATTGATAAGAGAAGAACGTTTATAGTTATTGCTAGGATGTTGCTATTTGTTCTCAAGGACATACATTCAGCCTTTTGGGGGGGAAGAGACAGTCTGGCTTCTAGCCTGGGATTTGCTTTTAGGTAAAGATTGAGAAGCAGACTGACCAATTATTCCATCCCATGCACGTCATACCCAGTATATAGAAGAAGACTCTTCTAGGAGTGCTGTCTTTTGCACTTCCGGATTCGTCTCGCTTTGGGGAGCCTGCGTTCGCTCTCCCAAGGCCTTTCCCCCCCCCCTCCCCCCACGGTCGCCGTTAGCTCTCGGCCCGGGACACTCATTTATCTCCGCATC
>WKFP01014831.1:288639-350501 GCA_011057875.1 Pterocles orientalis | reverse complement strand
AGAGGAGACTGAGGGGTGACCTAATTAATGTTTATAAATATGTGAAGGGTGAGTGTCAGGAGGATGGAGCCAGGCTCTTCTCTGTGACATCCAGTGATAGGACAAGGGGCAATGGGTTCAAGCTGGAACATAGGAGGTTCCACTTGAACATGAGAAAAAACTTCTTTACAGTGAGGGTGACAGAGCACTGGAACAGGCTGCCCAGAGAGGTTGTGGAGTCTCCTTCTCTGGAGACATTCAAAGCCTGCCTGGATGCGTTCCTGTGTGATCTGATCTAGGTGTTCCTGCTCCGGCAGGGGGATTGGACTAGACGATCTTTTGAGTTTACATCCAATCCCTAACATTGAGTTATTCTGTGATTCTCTGGTTCTGTGATTAGTTCTCACACAAGTCTTCTAAATGCAATACTAATAAAAAATAATTGATCAATTTAATGAGCCCAGTGCCACCCACAAACTGCCTTAAAAACACAATATGAAATGTGATCAATCCACTTGCAGTCTTATGGGAGGAAGCAGCATAAATTAAACTGTGAACAGAGAGAATAACTTTCATCTGAAAAATGAAGGGCATAGTAGTACCTTCTAAATGCTGTAATGCATTCAAAAAGCCCTAGAAAGTGTAAAGAAACTGGAACATTTGAAAGGAACTTTAATCTTCTCTTTCACTAGTAGAAGTGTCTTCTTTGTTTACTAGATTAAGTTTTTAGAGAGCTCATCTTGCATTTCTTGCATTTGATGAAATTCTATTTAGAGATGAGGTAATTACATTCCTTACATTCAGTTCTATCCCTAGATTTATAGGAAATGTTCTTTATATATGCTGAAAAGTTGTGCAAAATGGATGAAAGTAGCTCAGTTCATTGAAACAGGATGTTGCTGGTGCTAAGAACTTTGCAATATTCAACAAAAAATACGTATTACTATTAAAAACAAGACTGAAAATCCTTCAAGGGATAATTATTGCTTGAGATTCCAGCAGGCTGGAAGTGTGCTGATGGTGAAATAACATGAAAAGAAAAAATTAGGATGACTAAGCTGGTCAACTTCACATCAATCTTACAAGAAGAAAAAAAAAACAATAAAGTATTTAGTTAAAAGGCAGTGGAACAGAATTTTTGGAAGTCAGTATCAACAACTGACATAGCAGCTTGTTCTTTAAATATGCTGATCTGGGTGTAAACTATTGCAAGATACAAGGTAACCTACAGCAGTGGAGCTACAAGACTGCCATCTTAACACAGGGAATACTCAGGACTCACATCCTGCCAAAGGCTCAAAAATAAAGGAATTGCATACATTTTATTTGTTCTTCACAGCTCGCTCATTCTAAGGAACTTTTCTGTAGTGGATAGGGGATATATACAAAAAATGCAGAAATTCAAGTCATGCAGATAAATTATGACAGCAAATCTTCTGTGGAATAATTTCAATGTCAATTTTGACTTAAAAATCATATATCCACGTTTACAGCCCTTCTAGGAATGTAAAGTTCTGCATAAGTAGTACATCCAGGTCTGGGCCCCTCAATGAAAGAAGGACATTGAGCTGTTGGAGTAGGTCCAGAGGAGGGCCACAAAGATGACCAAAGCACTGGAACACCTCCCATTTGAGTACAGGCTGAGAGAGTTGGGGTTGTCCTGCCTGGAGAAGAGAATGCTCCAGGGGCACCCTATAGCAGCCTTCCAGCACCTGAAGGGAGCCTACAGGAGAGAAGGGGTGAGACTTTTTAAAAGGGTATGTAGTGACAGGACAAGGGGTAACGGATTTAAATTGGAAGAGGGTAGATTTAGACTAGATATTAGGAGAAGCTGTGGATGCTCCATCCCTGGAGGTGTTCAAGGCCAGGCTGGATGAGGCTTTAAGAAACCTGCTCAAGGGGGAGGTGTCCCTACCAATGGCAGGTAGGTTGGAACTAGATGATCTCTAAGGTCCCTTCCAACCCAAACCATTCTATGAATCAATTCATTCTATGAACGATAGAATCATTAAGGTTGGAAAAAGACCCCAACGATCATCAAGTCCAACTGTCAACCCACA
Organism: Pterocles orientalis; assembly: GCA_011057875.1. Lineage (NCBI taxonomy): Eukaryota > Metazoa > Chordata > Aves > Pterocliformes > Pteroclidae > Pterocles > Pterocles orientalis. Next base: position 348,462 of record WKFP01014831.1, on the reverse strand, counting down.
CCAACTAACTCACTAAACCATGTCCCGAAACACCACATCTACATATCTAACACATCCTCCAGGGATAGTGACTCCACCACTTCCCCGGGCAGCCTGTTCCAATGCCTGATCACTCTTCCAGTGAAGAAATTTTTTCTAGTATCTAGCCTAAACCTCCCCTGGAGCAACTTGAGACCATTTCCTCTTGTCCTATCACTTGTTGCGTTAGAGAAGAGGCCAGCACCCACTTCACTGCAACCTCCTTTTAAGTAGTTGCAGAGAGTTATGAGGTCTCTTCTCAGACTCCTCTTCTCTAGACTAAACAACCCCAGTTCCCTCAGCCTCTTCTCATAAGACCTATGCTCCAGACCCTTCACCAGCTTCGTCGCCCTTCTCTGGACCTGCTCCAGCAACTCAAGGTCCTTCTTGTGGTGAGGGGCCCAAAACTGAACACAGTATCCAAGGTGCAGCCTCACCGGTGCTGAGTACAGGGGCACAATCACTTCCCTAGTCCTGCTGGCCACACTATTTTTGATGCAGGCCAGGATGCCATTGGCCTTCTTGGCCACCTGGGCACACTGCTGGCTCATGTTCAGCTGGCTGTCAACCAGCACCCCCAGGTCCCTCTCCGCTGGGCAGCTTTCCAGCCACTCTCCCCCAAGCCTGTAGCGTTGCAGGGGGTTGTTGTGACCAAAGTGCAGGACCCGGCACTTGGCTTTATTGAACCTCATACAATTGGCCTCAGCCCATCGGTCCAGCCTGTCCAGATCCCTCTGCAAAGCCTTCCTACCCTCAAGGAGATCAACACACCCGCTCAATTTGGTATCATCAGCAAAGTTACTGAGGGAGCACTCAATCCCCTCATCCAGGTCATTGATAAAGATGTTAAACAGGACAGACCCCAAAACTGATCCGTCGGGAACACCACTGGTGACCAGCAGCCACTTGGACTTAACCCTGTTCACCACAACATTCTGGGCTCGGCCGTCCAGCCAGTTTTTTATCCAGCAAAGAGTATTCCTGTCTAAGCCATAAGCCACTAGCTTTTCTAAGAGAATGTTGTGGGACACGGTGTCGAAGGCCTTGCTGAAGTCCAAGTAGACAACATCCACAGCCTTTCTCTCATGCACTAGGTGGGTCACCTGGTCATAGAAGGAGACCAGGTTGGTCAAGCATGACCTTCCTTTCATGATCCCGTGCTGACTGGGCTTGATCCCCTGGTTGTCCTGTACATGCCATGTAAGCACACTCAAGATGAGCTGTTCCATAGTCTTGCCCAGTACTGAGGTCAGGCTGACAGGCTTGTAGTTCCCCAGATCCTCCTTATGGCCATTCTTGCAGATGGGTGTCATATTGACAAGTTTCCAGTCTTCTGGGACCTCCCCTGTTAGCCAGGACTGTTGATAAATGATGGAGAGTGGCTTGGCAAGCTCCCCTGCCAGCTCTTTCAGTACTCTCAGGTGGATCCCATCTGGCCCCATAGACTTGTGTGTGTCCAGGTGGCACAGCAGGTCATTAACTGCTTCCTCCTTGTGGGAAGGTTATTCTGCTCTTTGTCCCTGTTTCCAGCTCAGGGAGTTGAATACCCTGAGGATAACTGGTCTGACTATTAAAGACTGAGGCAAAGAAGGCATTAGGCACCTCAGCCTTTTCCTGGTCGTTGGTGATAATGTTCCCTCCTGCATCCAACAAGGAATGGAGATTCGCCAAAGCTCTCCTTTTGTTTTTAATGTATTTGTAAAAACATTTTTTATTATCTTTTACCACTGCAGCCAGGTTGAGTTCCAGCTGGGCTTTTGCCTTTCTAGTTCTAACTCTGCATGACCTGGCAAAATCCCTGAACTCTTTTTGGGTTGCCTGACCCTTCTTCCAGAGATGGTAGAGTCTCCTTTTTTCCCCCGAGTCCCAGGAAAAGCTCTTTATTTAGCCAGGCTGGCGGTCTTCTCTGCCACTTCGTCTTTCTGCAGGTGAGAACTGCCTGTTGCTGTGCTTTTCAGACCTCCCTCTTGAAGAACATCCACCCTTCCTGGGCCCACTTGCCCTTCAGGACTGTCTCCCAAGGGACTCTCCCAACCAGCGTCCTAAAGTCTGCCCTTCGGAAGTCCATGTTTGTGGTTTTACTGGCACCTCTCCTTACTTCATGAAGGATCGAGAACTCATGGTCACTAAGCCCAAGATGGCCTCCAGCCACCACATCTCCCACCAGTCCTTCTCTGTTTGTGAGCCGCAGGTCAAGTGAGGCATGTCCCCTGTTAGGCCCACTTACCAGCTGTGTCAGGAAGTTACCTTCTCCTCACTCCAGGAACCTCCGAGAGTGCTTCTACTCCACTGTGTTGTATTTCCAGCAGATTTCTGGCAAGCTGAAATCTCCCACAAGAACAAGGGGGAGTGATCGCGAGACTTCTGCCAGCTGCGTATAGAATGCCTCTCCTGCTTCCTCATTCTTACCAACAGGCACTCAAACTTATCGTCACAGTCCTTGATTTCTATACAGTCAAAGCACTCCCTAACATGCAGAGCCACCCCACCTCTTCTCCTTCCTTGCCTATCCCTTCTGAAGAGCTTATAGCCATCCATTGCAGCACTCCAGCTATAAGACTCATCCCACCATGTTCCTGTGATGGCCACGAGGTCACAGCTGTTCTGCTGCACAATGGCCTCCAGCTCCTCTTGCTTGTTGCTCACACTGCGTGCATTAGTGTAGATGCACTTGAGCTGAACTGTCGAATCCACTCCTGCCCTCAGCGTGCCACCCCTAGGTCTGTCTGTAATGAGTCTCGGAATTTCCCCTTCCCCCTTCGAACCTAGTTTAAAGCCCTCTCGATGAGCCCTGCCAGCTTACGAGCGAAAATCCTCACCCCCCTACGAGACAGGTGAACTCCACCTGTCACTCACAGGCCTGATGCCACATAAGCCTCCCCATGATCAAAAAAACCAAAATTGCACCTCTGGCACCAGCCTCTGAGACAGGTGTTGATCAGGTGTGTTCTCCTGATCCTCTCAGTATTCAGCCCTGCCACTGAGGGGACTGAGGAAAACACTGCCTGTGCTCTCTGTATATTTTATATTCCATAAAAACTAAATAATTTTATTCATTTAAATTACTTCCTTATGTAGGTAATATATACAACATCCTTCACGCCAAACTGTTTTTCCCTTGACTAAAATGGCTGCAGCCAACATCCTTCTCATATTGTTTTGAAAATTTAGAATACACTTTGCTCTTTTGTCTAAGTTACATGTAAATGCATCTTTCTTTGTACTCAGTTCAGATGGTGTATACAAAAATTTGTGTCTATACCAATATGCAACAGGATTCATGGGTGCTGTCAAAAAAGCAAACAATTACTAGAGAAAGTAGGTCATTGTTCTTAAGTCATGAAGGGTGAATTACGAAGGCTGCTGCTTTAAAAACCTTATGATAACCATATATTGTGAAGTATTTTCTTACACAAAACGTTATTTAACAGTCAGTTATGAAAAACATATATTATAAACTCATTAATATGTTTGTGCAACAGTACCAAAGACTGAGACAAACCGGTTAGATAGGTGTAGGGTCAAGGTCTGTGCTTTTAGCCAGTGACTATTTGTTTATAGCTCTTTGGGGCTTCAGACCCAGCTCTGTGGAGATGTTCAAGGCCAGGCTGGATGAGGCTTTGAGCAACCTGTTCAAGTGGAAGGTGTCCCTGCCCATGTCGGGGGAGTTGGAACTAGATAATCTGTTCCCTTCCAACCCAAACTGTTCTATGATTCTATGATTCTATAACAATACAATAATCTTTAAAAAGGGGATTTTTTTCTTCCAAAATCTATCAGAAGCTTATCAACAAGTTCATTCAAAAAATGTACACAGATATAATCAACAAACCATAGCTAAATGTCTTCTCATTTACAACTGAGATAAAATCAAGGACAAAAAGATTATTACCAAAAAATATCAACTTTGAAAAACTGAAAATGCATTAACGGTAATCACCCTTTTGAGGAATATTTAATTCAGCAAATAGCTCAATGTTGTCTGAAGTTATATATCTGTGTCCTCATTAGACACATATTTGCCCTACATGCTTGTTTGATCCTCTTGAGTTCTTTGCTCAGTCATTTTCTTCAAAATTTATCGCAGAGCCTTCCAGCGAGGAGATAATGTGATGGAGTTTTAAAGGATGTCTGTGACATAGCAGTAAATCTTTCTGCATATTCAAACCATTAGTGCTCACAGCACTTAGAAATAGTCTGTGATCCTTGACTGAAATGCACATATACCATCTTGACTATTAGTAGTGGAAGACGATTTCAGAGTCCATTTTTTCCTGCAAAGTGAGACCCCTTAGGGTTTAGCTTTAATAGGTCCTGTCTTATTTTCAAATCTTCATTCAATTAAGGGGTTCTGAGCAACTGGTGACTGTTCCACCATCAAAGTATTTCATCATGTTGTCTTTTATCAGCTGTCCACAGAACAGAAAGTGAATCAGCATTTCTTTCTGGGTGTCTCAGGGAAAATTTCTTTTGAAATACAACCAAAATAGAACTCTAAAACCACCTAGAAAATGCTAAGAAATTGAGTAAGTGTGTAAAGAAGTTAAAGAAGTATTCCCAGCTTGTTAGCTTTTCATGTGTAGAGGTTCTACGATGTTGCAGTGATGTTCTTTTATAAAAGAAACAATGTTTTTCAGGCAAATAAGATAGTTCATAATACACAGCAGGGGATAATATGAATATCCTCTACAGATCATCAGGTACATCAAGGGTTTAGATTTGATCTGTGACCTTGATGTTATCAAGTATTAGTGGGATTTTTCAGGACTGCTTGTTAATGAAATTCTCCAGGGCTTGAGTTAAAGTTATGGGACTTAGTACTTTTTAACATAAATTCCTAACGCATATCAACTTCAGTCACAAGTGGAAAGAAACACTGCCCCATTTTCAGAACAAATGGCTCGGTAGCAACACCATAAAACAGTCTGCATCTAGTTGTTCAGACTAGTATTAAGGACTCCATCATTTTGTTGCCAAAAAAAGGGTCACTAGAACTTTGATATTCATAAATAACAAATATGAATTTTAGTTTCAAAATGGATCTGTAGATATTTATTCCAGTTAGGAAAAACTTAGCACTGTGCAGTGGCAAAGGACAGTCTTAAAGGACTGCCACTATTATGTCATTAACATTCTCACTTGCAGCAGCCTCCCTTGCTTTTCCTCATACATTTTGACTAATTCGTGAGACCTGATCTATGGCAGCTGTAAAAATGCAAAATAAATGGCAATACATGTTTTTTTTTAAAGTAACAGCAAGCTCCTCTTTTCTCTAATCAGGATGCACTTCACTCATGTATTTTAGTCCCAATTTCCAATGCACCAGCATCAACATCTAATTCAGCAGCGAAAACACTTCTGAAGCTATTGGCCTCACAAAAAATATCACAAAGTTTACTTAACACCAAATGATCTTTACCCACTTAACCCATAAAAGTTAAGTGATTTTCATCAAGGCTATTAAGATGACTCATAAAACTTGCCAGGGGGGATTCAACATTCAGTTTCTTAGAGCAAGCCATTTGTGGCTGCATTTGAGGAACTTCTGTCAGTTGTGATGGAGCTGGTCTCCAGTTCAGCAAGTCAAAAGAAAGTGTGCTATTAATTTCAGAGGGCTCCGAGAAAAGCATGGACCCTGGAGACTGCAGCTAATAGTTTGTTGCATCTTCTCTATCAATAGCTAAGCGGCTTGCCTTGCAGTAAGCTTCCATTTTCCACCTACTTTGCAAATATGTCAGTAATTACTCTTCAAAGGAAATTTACAAAGCAATAATACATGAGCTTGGTACAATAATTTTCCACGAAGTATTTTTATCTGTGAAACTTAAGATATTGATCATTATTGCCCAACACAGTAATTATTTGCTTCAGACTAGAGGCTATGTGGCTATCAATGGAATAATGTAAGTTTAAGAAATAATGAATCTTCTGCCAGTACTTTTTTCATTTTCAAGGCCTGGAAAAAAAAATGCCACATGACAGTAAGTATAATCCAGCAAGCCTTTACCTAATAATATGGGAAAATTGTTTTTTCAGGCAAGCAATTAAAACCATTTCAGCAAAGAGCAAAATACAGATTCAGTTTCCTGAAGCAAAGAGCACTTGATTCTCACTAAATACAGATCATTGTAGTTTCTTGGACATCAATGGCCACATCCTGAACAATATAGTTTGTTGGAGCTATGACAGTTTACTCTAAACAGTGATATGGCCTCTCATGCCTTCAATTTCATGGTGCTTAATAATGGATAAAATGTGTTACACAAACACTACCTTTGTCCTTGAAGATGATTCTATCTGAAAGGGCAGGAAGAGGATGGTATAAATCAACAGAATCAGCTAACTTGTTTTGGGTTTGTTTGATTTCGTGTTTGTTTCACTTTGGGTTTATTTCGATTATGGCTTTTTTGTTGCTGACTTTTAAATCAGTAGAAAAACTCCCATTTACTTCAGTAGCTCAGAATCTTGCCCAAAATATATTTACAGTGGAAACAAAGAATATAATGCTAGCCCTCTTGATAAGCAGCTCCTCAGAGTCAGGGTGGAGGAAACGGAATTTGCTGAACACTGCACTGGAAGGTGGACAGAAGAGAGCACGGGATAGGGTGGCAGGTGCACCATGCTGCTGTTGACAAACACCTTTATTCCTGTAAACTCAGCCTCTGTGTCCAGAGACCACCCCCCCTCACCCCCCACCGGCTTCATCAACAGCCATTCTGGGTTCAATAACCATACGAAAGTATGTCAGACAATTTCCTGTAATAAATTTCAGAGTTTTACATTGCCACTGCAGTGTGCCAATCAAAACAATATCTTCACTGTACATGCTCACAATACAAAGCCAGTTTTAATATCAAATTTGCCAAAAGGTCTATAACATACCTTAGTTCCTTCATCTTAAGCTGTTAAAAAAGTGAGGTTTCATCAATAGACACCTACAAGTAAAATTCATGACTCCATGTTAATTGTATGCATCGCTCTGTAAATTCAGGAGAAAACAGAAACACTTTCTGCTTTCTGGAAGCTCTATCCAATCTTGCACCTTTGTCAGTCAACTGTTTCTCTGAAATATTGCTCTCAAATCTTACATATATTTTCAAGAGGAAATAGTGACGTGTGTTATTTTGGAGCTATTTCAAACTCTTAGACAAGTGCTACTTATTTCCATCTTACGCCTATCTGCAACACTCTCCCAGGTCTCTCTCATTTCTCTGTAGGCAGTCATTTGTTACTTCTATTGCATCATTTTCAAACTGCAGATCTCCCTCTAGGCACTAGACTATGCTTGGTGAAAGTAATAAAGACTCCAATCACTTGTATAAGTTTCCCTGCTGAAGGTGAACTCTTGAACTACAGACAGACTAGATTTTCTGCACTTTGCTTTACAGAAGCCACTGCAGGGCAATTTAATCTTTCAACCATTCTTAAGCTCATTTATGTCATCCCAGAATAAGAAATACAAGACAATATGGAGAATATTATAAGAAATTATTAACATTATTATGATGCACATTTAAGTACAGTTGTTAAACCTCTGTTTAGCTGAATGAAACAGTATTTAACACACTTTATGAATTAGATATGACTGAAATCAATCTGCTTTAAGCTGTTTATAGCCTACATCAGACTAAATATAGAAATTATTTGATGCTTTAAGAAAAGCAATATCAATTAGTCTAAAATGTTATTTAATACTTTTTTAAAAATCAGGTCATCCAAAACTGCAAGGAAAAATCTTGTCCTTTGCTTTTTTTAATGCCTATATATGAGTTTATAGTTCATCTGTCTTTCAAGAAAACTAATAAACTTTCTCCCAATTAAAATAGAATTAGCCTTATTTGCAAAAAAAAAAAAAAAAAAAAGTGCTTTGTAGGAATCTGCGAAACACATAACTCCATCTGTTGGATGAAGATGAGAAAATTGTTGCCTCTAAGAGTCATGACTAGTAAATTTTATTATAATTATCATTAATCCAGATTTCAGTCTTACAGTACAATATCTACATGATTTCCTAGAAAAAATAATAATATTTCGCTATGTATGAGGTGTATCTTAGTAATTGTGGGGCTTTCAAAACGTGACACAACAAAGGGAAAACATGAGGAGGAGACTAAATCATGTGTGTAGAAACCTCATTTATAATCCAAGCCATGCAAAGAAGTCTTTTTATTTCTATTTTTTCAGAACAGTATTTCCAATTTTGTAGGGTTGTACTAAGTGGAGTTTCACGTGGACCATTAGTTTGACTTTCAAACCAATATTTTTGACTCCAGGGCCAGAGCACCTCCCATTTCAGTATAGGCTGAGAGAGTTGGGGCTGTTCAGCCTGGAAAAGAGAAGGCTCCAGCAGGACCTTATAGCAGCTATCCGGTACCCGAAGGGGGCCTATGGGAGAGATGGGGAGGGACTATTTATCAGGCAGTGTAGTGATAGGACAAGGGGTAACGGTTTTAAGCTGAAAGAGGGTAGATTTAGATTCAATATTAGGAATAATTTCTTTATTCCTAATAAAGGAAGGAGAAACACTGGAATGGGTTGCACAGAGAAGTTGTGGATGACCCATTCCTGGAGATGTTCAAGGCCAGGCTGGATGAAGCTCTAAGCAACGTGCTCGAGTGGAAGTTTTCTCTACCCGTGGCAGGGGGTTTGGAACTAGATGATCTCTAAGGTCCCTTCCAACCCAACCCATGCTACGATTCTGTGATTCAATTCTCTAACAAAAAGGGAGAAAATACAGACTAGGACAATACATACTAGAGCTAACTGAGAAACACCGCAGTTTCTTGTAATAGTAAGTATCACTTCTGTGGTGTTCTAGTCATCAAATAATCCTACTAAGGTTTAACTAATGCAAATGAGCCAAGACTTCATTGTAAATTGCCAAGATCCCTCAGGTTCACTGTAATTTATCTGTTATTAAAAACAATGGAGCTATCTTGATTTGTATTACCTAAGACTGGCACAGTCTTTACCACTACAGCAAATTAGTTATTTAACAGACCACAAAGGTTTAAATGTTTATAGTTACACTCACCACTCCCAGTTGGAAGTAATTTGCTAAAACCCAAAGTTTGTGCAGTTAGGAGAAATGAGACTTTTATGTGCTCCTTATGATTACAATTTGGATGATAAATACCAGTAAGAGCACCTTGTATCTGTTTCACTGCATGTGCTAATCTAAGTAAGATTTCCAGCAACAGGTTTCCTATTGGTTGCACTTCCAACTATAAACAGTTTATCTGCTTTATATCAATTAATGTCAGTGTTGTTTGCTGCCCTGTAATTTCATAATTTGTTTACAAATTCATACTCTTCTGCATCCATATGTTCTGTTAATAAAACTCTAGCACCATTTCCTGAAATCTGGGTAACTGGTGTAATCTCTGCAGCTGTCTACAAATGCCTTGAGACAGTAGGTTTAAATGCTTACTGCTTATGGTATACTAGAAAAACAATAGCATGATAGGCTGTTATCTTCTTTTCTTTTCCCACTGCTTTTCAGGAAAATTTTGCTTTCCTTTACATTAGCTTGGCTTTATAGTGTTAGGATACACCAGCTAAAATAAGAAGAAATAGCTTAAACCTCAAAATGTAATGTGCTTATTCAAATGTGCAGAAGTGAACAAACCCATGGCAACTGAAGAAGTGCAAAGAGATAGTTTACCTGAATAGACAACCATGTTCCACTATATATTGTCTATGAGTCTGGTTGATAAGGATCTGTTTCCTGGCACTGACCTTTAATTATTCTTTGATGCACCCTTTCACAGGAATAAAAATATGTGAAGCCAATAGCATTACAATCATATGTCTTTTCATGTGTTCAGGAATGGGCCTTATGAATGAGTACTGTGTTCTCATACTCTAAACAAAAGATGTGTATATTCCAGCTCTAGACTTTCTGCCTACGTCGAAAATGTACTAACAAGCCTCTATCAGTAAGTTGCTCTAGGAGATATAAGCATTTCATCTGAGTACTGTCTTCCATTCCAGATCCAGTCTTATTTCAGAGACAAAGTGACCTTGGCTAACTGGTCACGTGTGGTAGTCAGTGTTGTCCTCCAGTGATGCCTAGTTTGGTAGTCTCAGACATTCATGACAAGAGCTGCTGAGCTGATCCAAGATGAAAGCATTTAAGTGCAAAAAACAGCAGACTCTTCAGAAGTCTATTCACACTTTATGGTAAAATTTATTAACCTAGGCAACTGGAGAGGAGAGGGTGTGAGGATGTTACAAATTATTTAGTGAAAAGTCTGGGCTGCATTTGACCAAGTAACAATTGGAGAATTCCAAGAAAGTAGAGGATGAAAACTTACAACATCTAATAGGAGGAGAAGGATTTCTTGCCTGCCTTGAATACTTAATTTTCTCAACTGGTGTCATACCCAAACAATCAGGAAACGGGAGCAAAATCTGACAGAGGTGTCTTCAGAGCCCACAGCACCTAAGCACCAAGCACAGGAAGAAAAAATGGGAGGTGGCAGTGGCTGGAGATTCCCTCTTGCAGGGAATGCAGTACGTGTCTGCTGACCTGGCACGTTGTCACAGGTGATTTGTTGATTGCCAGGTGCTCACATCTGGGATGCTGGAAGGACACTGCCCAGGTTTTTCTGTATCTCAGACTAATACCCCTTGTTGGTTATCCAAATGCGCAACAATGGTGCTGTCAAGGGACTCCTGGACTAAATAAAAAGGTACTACAAAATTCTAGAGGCAAACATGACTTCCAGAGGTGTGATTCGGCAGCTATCAGTGGACACCTGAGTAGTGTTCACCTACAACTTACAGATGAAAAAGAAAGGCTTGAGTAGAGAAGGGCACAACTTACAAATTACCAGCTGGCTGAAGGGCTGGTGTTACAGGCAGTACTTTGGCTTTTATGGTCATAGTCCCTCTCTGAGGAATTAAGACCACTGTCAACAGGTGGGGTCTGCCTGACAAAGTGAAGTAAGACCATCTTTGTCAACAGGCATGTCAGCCTGGCAAGAAGGATTTTAAACTAGGTACTAGGCAGGGAGAAGATAGCTGTTTGCAATTAACTCAGGAAGCAGAGGTCATGCAGAAGGTGGGAGCAAGGCAGTTTCTGAAAGAAGTAAAACAGGTTGCAAGGAGACTCACCTCAAGTGCCTGCACACAAATGAACACAACCTTGGAAACATGCAAGAGGAGTTAGAGCTCCGCATGTCATCACAGAGGTATGCCACCACTAAAATGACTCTGACACTCTACAGTCATGGAGTTCTCTGGTGTTGGGATACAGGCTGTTCAGAAAAGACAGGCAGGGACGATGAGGACGGGGTTGGGCTGTATGTGAAGGAAGTATTCAAATGCATGCTTTTTAATGGGATGGATTAAAGGCTATATGGAAGCTTGTGACTCAGGCCCAGGCCAATAATGGTGACATCATGGTGGGTGCAAATCCACCCAAAAAGTGTGAAGAAGTAAGCAAAGCCTTCTTCAATCTACAGGAGGAAGTGTCCAAGTCAAAAATCCTGGCTGCCATGGGGGACTTTAACCTCCCTTACATCTGCTGGCAAGGCAACATGGTTAAGAAATTTTCTGTATAAGACTTCTGGATATTAAAACATTATCAAAGATACCAGTACTTGATGGGACACCCAGGGCTGGCACACAATTGGATCTGTTATCCACTAATTAGGAAGAACTTGTTGTGGACATGATAACCAATGGTTGTAGTAACAATGAAGCAGTGAAGTTTCAGGTGCTAAGGAGAGCGAAGAAAGACAGTCACAGAGCACAGACCCAGGATTTCAGGAAAGCAGACTTTGAATTGTTCACAGAACTGGTATGGTGACTTCCACTGAAGACAGCACTGAAGGACAAAGCATCCTTCAACCACAAGAGCCATCCCTCTTGATGGGAAAAGGAACAGGTACAACAAGAAACCAATGTGGCAAAACAGGAAACTTGCAACAGCTGTGATGGAAAAGGGACTGGTAACAAAAGAGGAGTATAGCAGCAGCACTGCCTATGGATCCTGGGTGGAGGAAGAGCTTCTACTCTCACACTAACAGTAAAAGGCTGAACAGCAAAAATGTACTCATGCTCTGGTGGGCAGCCCAGGGCCTATCCTGGAACTTGCACAGCTTGACGTTTCTAACCGTAACACAGAGGAGGGGACAGAGGGCAAACACATAAAATTTACAGCTGCAGCTGACACCAAAGACAGGGATAGTCACCACACTTAACAGCCAGGCTGAACTACAGTGGGACTTGGACAGGGGGAGGAAGGGGCTGACAGAATCCCATGAAATTTAGCAAGGATGAGGCCAAGCACTGCCCTGGGAAGGTGGAGCCTTGCAAGGTTGCAGGCTGGGGCCTGCAGGGCCAAGGAGCACCTCTGGGGCGTAGCCATGGACTGTCCTTTCTGCTCGGTGTTCATCAGATCCTCGCATTAGAGTAAGTTCAGAGATGGCCACCAATATGGCAGGGTTGGAGCCCTTGCCCCATGAGGAGAGGCTGCAGGACTGGAGCTGTTTCAACCAGGAGAAGGGACGGCTTTGAGGGTACCCAACAACAGCCTGACAGTGCTGGCTTCCAGAAACATGGGTCAAGTTCTGGCCTAGAGTAAGGAAAAAAAACCAGCCACCTCCAGGACAGCCCAGCAGTGGAACTGCAGCACAGAGAGGCTATGTCATCTCCAGCTTCTGAGTTTTCTAAGATCCAGTTGGATACAGACCTGAGCAACCTGCTCTGAAGTCAGCGCCAAGCCTGGAGGTTGGACTAATGAGACGAGGTCCCTTCCAGTCAGAGTGATTCTCTCATTCTGTAATTTTGCTCCCTTAGACCTTACCATCAAAGGCTACACAGGTAGTTCTACTTCTTTTGCAGTTCTTCTTAACATTCCAGTTCAAATCACTGCTAATATTAAATTCAACAATTAGGGGGAAAAAAAGTGATATTTATTTCCTTTACTACCTATAACATCTCAGTATAAGTGAGTGTCACTAGTACAAAAGCTAACAGGATATTAGAAGAGCAAGAAAAACCAAGTAAGGGTTTGTAAGAAATACAGATGAGGAAAAGACCGGAAGAACAGGCTATTTAATCAAAAAAAGACAACAGAAGTAGAGATGAAGGCCTGATTTTAATCATACTTGGAACTGTGCTTTATAAACCATTAACAAAATTGGCTGAAGTGGGTGATACAGAACCAGTACACTGAGTACCTGTGGCTAGATAAGCAGTGCACCCACACTTAATATTACACCGGCATTGACCTGAGGTGAGTCATATCCTGTTCAGAAGTGGAAGCAGGTCTGCAGAATTGAGTGGGAGCACCAAAGAGTGGCCAGAAAGGCTATGAGTGCCATAAACTGAAAGAGGAAAGACACTATTCAGGACTCCTGTAGAAACAAAGCAGTAAGAAATGAACCAAGGCTCCAAAATAGGTGCTTGCAACACAGAGCATAAAAATGGAGCAATAAAAGTAGAAAATGAAGAGTGATACACTAGAAAGAAAGAAAGAAAGACAAAGAGCAGATCTAGAAGAAGACTGGAAAACCAACACTTTTAAAGTGACTAGGCTGGCATTAAGGCAGGAAGAAAAAGAAAGAGGTGCCTCTGATCCATAAAAACATAATCATAGGATCCAGCACCACTACAGTATGCTGACAGCTTCTTCCTAATAATGTAGATGCATGTGACAAGGAAGTCCTTCACTTTGAGCTTGTACACATTAATCAATGGATACTAACCAACATGAAGTGTTGGAAAACTTGGCCTGTACTGTGAGCAGCCAGACTTCATTTTTCCTCTTCAAAAGCATCATATCAAAAAGTAGAAGCTGAGGGGAAAAAAAAAAAAAAAAAGGAACAAAGGAAATAAGCTTTAAAATATTTGGTCTGTCAAACTCAGGACCTTGATATTTACTCAAAAATGCATTTGAGTAATTTGAAAATGTGCTGTTAGTGCTCTTACCACCTATCTGTGCCATCAGTCTCTATGTGCTTATCGAAAAGTCCTGCTCCTTTGGAAACTCAAAAATTGGGATGTATATTAATATATTTTTTCATTGCTTCTAAAATAGTTTGGTTATTTACCTTGTTATTTTTTAAGATGTGAGATATTGTCAATTGTTTCCAAAGCTTGCCTAGTTCATTTCACATAAAATTCTAGATTTCTTTAGCTTACTGAAGAAAATTGAATTATTTTAAAGTTAAAACTGTAAAATCTATTCAAATATGTTAATTTCTGAAATGTCTTTCCTTTCTTCCTAAAACTGAAATTTACATAGGTTTTTTTTCAGAAAAATGCCTTTCAAACAATCATCTCACCAGAAATCATATTAAAATTAATGATCCAAGTGGCTGTAGCTATGCTATCTCCTGTAAAACATACTGCTGGGCTTGCTGTGAAACTGGTATCATAATCAAGGCATTTAACATAATCTATGGCTTAAAATAACATAATTTTCCTGCAGACATGAACGTCTGTTTGGGGATCATTAAAGCAGAAATGGTTAAATTCAGAACTTTAACCAATTTGTTTTGCATCATCTCACATATTCTTTATCTACTTCAGTTACCTAACCCTACACTGTGATGGCACATATAAATACAAGAACGTGTCTAGTGAGGGATGTCCAAGCATAGCTCAAGAACAAGAACAGTGCAGAGTTACAAATGCTCCCAGTGGGTGGCACAGAGCACGGGTCAGGCTTAGAGAGCAGTGACACCCTTGCAATGATGAAGACACAAGGCTGGAAGGTGAAGGTGTTGGGGAGGAGCAAGGGCTGGATGCTCCCCATGGGAAGGGATCCAGGAGCCAAGGGTGAATGCCAGACAGCCTGGGCACAGGCACAGCTGCTGAGCAGCTGCAACATGGCTCAGACAGAGGCACCAGGGACAGCCTCTGATAAAAAGCAGCTCCCAAGGGAAGAAGGGCAGCAAAAGCTTCTGGCTTCTCCCCAGTGATGTAGCTGACCTTCAACTTGTCCTACCAAGCAGCTTAACTCATGCTGCTGAGCCCCTTAACTCATCCCATTGTGACCTGCATGAGAGGTTATGTACCCAGGGTGCTGACAGAACATGGGATCCTACTCATTTTTCATAAACACTACAGAGGTTCAGCCAGCTTTACTGGAGGAGCTGGTCTTCATTTTTTGCCTTCTAATGTCCTTAGAAGCCCTGCAACTTCAATTGAACTTTTTTCTTTTTTGGAGAAGAGAGGAGGAGGAATGGTTAAAATGACCTTGTTTCTTTAACTTGGAATGTGAAAGCCTCATCTAGCCAGAAAAGAAAAAGAAAAATGTCATTTCATATTTTCCAGTATATACATCACAGGTTATGACACATCCCAAGAAATATTGACATTTTCAAGCTTACAAAGGTCTTGTAGTACTTTATGATCTAGTAGCAAATTCTAGCACACCTGCCATCTCAGGTAATTCCATTCCATGAAAAATGCAAGATTGTTTTAAAAAATATTGACAGAAGTATCTTTTTTCCAATACTCTTCTCCTGACAACTTGCCTACACTTTCAATAAACCTTATTTTATTTATGTGTAGCTATAGAGCAAACCAAAAGTGAGCTATGTTAACAATAATAATCTCTTTATAAAACATTGGAACTGTGTATCATGTTCAGATATAAATATCTGAAATTATATTTCCCAGTTCAAATGAAAATGTGTCAATGACATCTCATACTGATTTTAACATTTTTAGAATCTAATGAATCAAAAATCACTTTTCTCAAATTTTATTATATAATAAATATAGTTTCATTCTGGTAAATTATATTTCCACATTTTCACATCTAGACAGAGACAAGGATTCAGTGTGCTCTGCTAACTTGCTTTTCACAAAGACAAATCTCATGCAGAATTTGGATTCATATGTGAATTGAAATTTTCTGAACATTTGTGTTTGTGCTGAGGTGTTTAGATGTAGGAAACAGAATGACAGTTCTGACTCATCTTCAAAGACCCCATTTGTCTTCTAAGGGTTATTTACTTCTGCTTTTTTCATAGAAGTAGCATTATTTTCTTCTGCTGGGGAGGAAAAAGAAGTTCAAAACAATTCAAAGCTGGCTCTGGAAACTCAGGAGCTGGCTTATTTTGTGAAAAGATTGACTAATGATGGTACTTACAAGGAAAAATTAAAAAAAAAAAAAAACACCAAAATCTAACAAAAAGAATCTAAGGCATTTAAGACCTAGGCAAAATCCAGAGGTGATGTAAATCAAGGATCAGTTTACAGCAGTTGAAGATGAGGCTGCTGGTTTCCAAACCCTCAAAAAGGTTAAGACTGTGATGATGAAGGTTACCACAGTTATACCTTCGTTTCAGATGCTCATTTGCCCACTGCCAAGTTCATCCACTTGACCACTCCAATAACCAGTACACAAACACTTGCAGTGTGGTATCATCACACCAGAGGTGATACACAAATAACAGTAATAACATTAAACTACTTCCCATGCAACTTAGAAAAAGTTAACAATATCTAATTTTTCTAGGGTTCTATGTGTCTTGAGGTTGGGGAATAAAAATCTTAGTGAACTACAGTAGCTCTCAAAGTACATCACAGTTTAAAGAATCTGTAAATCTTGGGCATTAAGTAAATACAATAGGGCAGCTCCCAGAGAACTGATGGCTGACTGTATAGCTAACAACATGAGGTAAGACAGAGCCAGCACATCAGGTTTCATCTCCACTCAAGCACAAATAGAACTGGCTATATTTTCATAACATTCTCAGGTAGGTTAGGCTATAGGCTACTGCTAAACCTCATGTGGCTGCATAGACACCTGTTCTCAGCATCAAGAACAAATGTTCACAGAAGGAAAATTGTGTAAACTATATGTGAATGTCTAGCATATTAACTAACCCTCTTTGCAGGGTAAAGAAGGGATATGACCCTCAGCTGTGAAGCTCTAGTAGTCTGCTGAACAAAATTCATAGGTGCTGGCTATGCAGAAGGCTTACAGAAGGTCTATGTTATGCCCACCACTGTAAGGGGAAGTTTCGTGATGCCAGGCAACTCCAGTCAGTATATCTGTTTGCTCTTTTTTACTGGGGCTTTGTCTAAGGGGCAGGATTTATCTCTTCTAACCTATTATAAATTTGCTGTGTTTGCTAAACATTCATACCTAAAATCTGTACACTTCTTCTTTGATCTAGGAGTTCTTTTCAGATAAAATCTCAAGAGTTTTTTTACTAGCTTTGTTTTACCTTCTGATGTGGTAACAGTGAAATTGTGTTGCATGTGTCCCAACAGAGATGTTCATAAGACAAAACGTCTAAGCTTGGAAAGAAGCAGGATACAGAATAAGCTAGTAAATAAGAGAAAATAGGCTCAAATGGAGCATAAAATGAAAGTCAGAAAAGGAAAGAAGTTCTTCTAAGGATTATAAAATGTTCCTGTCTGCAAATGGAGAATGAATTAAAGATATGGAGAAGTGTACTAAAACCTTCATCCTACACTGAAGCAAGCTATAGCATACTTGGTTATACGAGCCACAGATGGCAAGGTTTACCGCTGTGATCCATGGCAGGTTGGCAAGAATAAACACACAAAAAAGCCCTATTTCAGAATTGGGTGCGCTCTCACATTTTGACCTGCATATAGAGAAGCAGAAGAAGGAGCAGGTAACCCATTTTCTGCTCCATGTCAGTTACACTGTGGTTGAACCTTTTCCCAGAAAACTTGTTAATGTGTTGTCTTGGTGACAGTCAAGATGTTTCTTGACAAAATATCTTCATTCCACTGAAAGCCATTCTTATTGATAGATCAGAAAGAGAGTAAGAGTTTGAATAAAGATAGTTTTGCTCAGTGGAAATTGTCCTCACAAAGAACATAGAAGCATTTTTTTAATTTCAGAGACAGTTTCTCTCTATTTCTTTCATTATCTTTCATAGCACCTGCTCAGAATTTAGCATTTGAGGATACTGCAGTATGATCATCCTCTTTTTATTTTATTATCAAAATAAATAGTTAAATTGAAAGCTGTAAGTTTAAGACTGGAATTTTTGATTTCCTAAATAATGTATCTTTGTCACTTACCTCAGCCTGATCTTGAAAATGTCATTTGAAGAATTTTATTTTTTTAAGTGTCTGTTAAATGTGAATTTCCCCAGTGTTCTTTGTTTTCAAATGAGCCTTTCTTTGCAAGTAATTAAAAAAAAAAAAAACCTTCATAGCTGTTCTGTTTTGAATTCAAGTATTTGTCTCTGACCTTTGCTAAAACTTGTAAAATCACAAGGAGATAAGCATGAAAGAAATCATGTGCTGTTCAAGTACTTAAAGTCCAGGGAAATGCACTGAAGTAGAAAGAGGATTAATAGAAGAAGGAGAGTGAGGCCAAGCCATACTGTGTTGGTAGAGGAAGGATTAGTAAGCAGGCTGAACTAGGAGAGAAATTAGCAGTGTTTATTTCAGGTTAGACACAGCCGTAGGACGTGCAGAGATAGCACAGCATCTCAGGAGAGGAGAGGTACCAGAAAGAGAGAACAGGTACAACACGTGAAGCTTTGTGGCTCTATCTTCTGGTGGAGCTGCCACTAGAGAACAGCAAGGGAACACAGAGGGGAGCTGCTGAGTAGAGGCCAAGACACTCTATTAAATGCGGAAAAGACAGGCATGAATGGGGGGAAAAGGGGGCAAGTTGGAAAAAAAAAGGTTCAACAAACTGATGCCTTAGACAGATTTTAGCATTTTGTGGTAGTGAAGTAAATTTGGCTGGCAGATGTACAATGAGAATGAACATTTGGGAAGAACTTAGAAGTCAATGAGGAAATATATCTCTAGATAGTCACTATCTTTTCTGCAGATAATGAGAGAAGAACATTAGTGTCTGTACTCACAGTTGTTCGCTTTTACAGTTAGAGGATCGAAGTGCAGGGTTCTGAGGCACATTCTGGGGTGGAAGGGGTAGCCTGGAGGTTTGTATCACTTGTTTTTATTTCTCCCTCTCTCTCTCTCTCTCTCTTTTTCTTTCTCTGTAGAGGAAGCTGGGTGTCCCATTGCAGGAGAGAACTCAATGTGTGTAGACTGCCTGCTCTTGGAAGGAGCTGGCTCTGCTGGATCCGCTGCCATGCAGCTCCCCGTGCTGCTGCTCCTTTCCCTGCCACCACTTCTTAGCATGCTCGGCCAAGCTGGAGCTCAGTTCCCTCGCCAGTGTGCTACTGTTGAGTCCCTGAGGAGTGGCATGTGTTGCCCAGACTATTTCCCTGTGTTTGGGCCAGGTACTGACCGCTGTGGTGTGTCTACGGGGAGGGGCCGGTGTGTACAGGTGACTGTCGATTCGCGACCCCACGGCCCACAGTACATCCATGATGGGCGCGATGACCGTGAGCAATGGCCCATACGCTTCTTCAATCAAACCTGCCGGTGCAACGGTAATTTCTCTGGTTACAACTGCGGGTCATGTCGCCCTGGCTGGACTGGACCTACCTGTAGCCAACAAATAAATATAGGTAAGTGCAACAGAAATATGACAAGAAAATTGCCTGTTGGCAGTGCTTGCTTCTAAATGTATTTATCACATTTCTTTTCTTTAAAATACAAAAAGATCCTTGTATTTATTTAGCAAATATATTGCCATAGGGGTTATTAAGGCAGCTGCAAGATGAGTTGTTCAGCTTGTGTATCAAGTACCAACATTTGCTGCCCAAGAAAAAAAAACCTGTAATCAGTGCAGGATCCTGACCAAGTCCATTAAAAAACAAAACATCTAAGTTGAAAAAAATTGTATTCTTTGGTATTATCTAAGAGTAAACCAATGTATATAGACATGTGTGTGTGTTGTGAGTATGTCTGGAAACAATAAATATCTAGACATCATGTTTAGTGCCTTGTGAGTATTTTAAGTGTGCCAGCAGTTTTTTTGATTCGAAGTCCCTTAATACATTTCTAAACTATGTACCTTGCCTAGTTGCTGTCAATGTCTTTAGAAACCTTAACTCATAATTATGAGCTGTTCAGATTAACCAGCACAGGGACTGGTGGGCCTTTAAGAGAATTCTCTAGCTTCAGTTCAGTCCAGAATGCCGTAAACAGATAGCTAAAATTTTTTGAAATTGTTATGAAATCATTGTGGGACTGGAAAAATGTTGTCTACTGTAGGAAAACTAAAAGAGAGAAGCAGGCTTGGGGCCAGATCCTTGTTCATAAGTCAAAACCATCCGAATGTACAGGATTTCAGTCTTTATTAGTGAAAGTTTAAAGGTGTTATCGAAATCCTGTAAAATTCATAATCCTCCAAATGAGTGATGGGTTCTGTTGACATGAGAAACAACAGGTCTCTTGCACAAATGTGCAATGCCTCTTGCAGAAACAGAAATCAGCACTGACATTATTTTCATCAGATAGGAAATGCTCTATGAATGAGTGCATGTTCCAGCAAGGTTTAATAAAGGACTGCTTACAAATTCAAAATCTTAACAATAAGATTCCTTAAAAACAACTTATTGAGGGCTGTGGGAAAGACCTTGGGATTTTATTTATTCTTTAAGCTCCAAGAAACTAATTAGAAAGCACAAAGTATGACTCAAGAAGTGGATCTGCTAAGCCAGGCTGCACTCTCTGATGTTCTGGACTGTTCTCTTTAACAATCGTGAAAACTCTGAAAAATAAATAATAAAATAAATGTTAACATACATAAATTTAGTAAATCTAGAGATAGGCAAAAAGCAGCTTTAACCAATTTTCTAGGGTATACAAGAGCACTTTTTAGTTTTCCCACTTATTAAATCCCTTTAGTACTCAGTAAAATACTAAGCAAATCAGATTTATCATGCATGACAACATGAGTTTAAATAGGGCAAATTAGCTTCTTATTATATTTTAAGTTTTCACATGGAGTTCACCTCTTTTGTCCATCCATAGACCTGGCCCTAGCTGCTTAGACTTCAGAAATAATTATTGGATTACTGTTGGCATATCCATATAAAATAGCTGTAAAATGCAGTTCGGTGCCTTCATATCTTCTAAATTCATGCCTAACTTTAATACAGTCACAATTTTTTATTCTGGCTCAGGTACATATTTTGAAAAATGAATAGATTACAATGTCTATGTAAATCAAAATTAGACGGGTATTTTTAGTGTGCCACTTAAAATCAAAACCAAAAAATGCTTCAGCAACCAGCACTAGCATATCAGTTCAGTTCTGCAAAACAGAAAAACATGTTTCAGGATATAGAGTCCTTGGATGAAACTCATGCACCATAGAAGTATTTCTATAAGCTTCAGTGAAGCCAAAACGTTCCCCACCGAATCAACTTTATTTAGGGAAATGTAGTTCACTTTTATTCTTCTTATTGATTCATGCTGAAGACCTTTTTCTTCTCATATCACTCATTTGGACAATTACAGATTTTAGAGTATTTTTTATAATGAAAATGAGTACATGTTGAAGAACAGCTGTGAGAACTTCAACCTGTGTCTTACTCTAAACTTAGCCTGGAATCTTTTCAGTTCAGGTAAAAGAGTGCTGGACTGGGAGTGAGGTGTTGTGGATTCTGCTCCTCATACTGATATACTAATATTTCAACAAGTCAATATTCTTCCTTATTTCACTGTCTGTATGTGGACATTGATATTTTTAAATGGTTTTGCAATATACTGCTAAAAAGGCCCAATTTGTGTCTGTTGTTAATAATAGCAGGTAATATTAAAAGAGAGTTGTTGTGTACTGTATAAAATCACAATTCACAATTCCCTCATGAATCTGCCATTTTTCCTACAAAGGTTCAAACATAAACAATGTACTTCTTCACTAAATTGTCAAGCAGTAGAGCTTCTGATTATTATAAATTGTTACGTAGTATTTTTTCTTGCAAAGTATTACTACAGGAAACCTTAAGTATATTGATGAAGTTTTGACAGGTTTGTGTGACAAAGAACTGTCTTTGTCATTTCTCTGAGAGGATGGAAGGGTAATCCGTAACAATACTTCTAAAAGCACTAAAACCACAAGGTTTTGGGCTTTATCTTTTTTTGGCTGAACCTTTCTGATAGTAAACAACATTTTCTATTTGTGCTCAATACTCTTTGAATTACCCAAATAAAAAATGGATGAACGTTTGATGAAAAAGGGACTTGCCCGGAATTATTAGGAACAGAATAAATTAGTTCTGTGAGATCAGACTTGAGTGTCTATTACCTTGGTAACTTGCTTCTTCTGTATCCTCACAGTCAGGAGGAACCTTTTGGATCTGAGTGCAGACGAAAGGAGGCGTTTTGTGAATGCCTTACACCAAGCCAAGGTGACAATCCATCCTGACATTGTTATTGCCACACGAAGACGTGAGGAAATATTTGGACCAGATGGCAACACACCACAATTTGAGAATATTTCCATTTATAACTACTTTGTGTGGTCTCATTATTATTCTGTCAGGAAGACTTTCCTTGGTGCAGGGCAGCAGAGTTTTGGAGGAGTTGATTTCTCTCATGAGGGACCAGCTTTTGTCACATGGCATAGGTACCATCTACTGCAGCTTGAAAGAGACATGCAGGTAAATTTCACATTAATGTTGACCCATGGGTTCAGGAAATGTTTTGTATGGTTAAAGAACTTATCCCCATATTGCAACAGTCAAAAATAACAGCAGCTGTTTCTACAAGCATACAAATAATTCTGCTTCAGTTTCAGTAACTCATTAGGTATACTAAACTTGACAGAGTGTATTTAGGTTTTAGACTGTCATTATAGAGATGTTAAAAACAATACTTCAATCACAGTAACAGAAAACATAGTAGCTACTTAAAAATCTCCAGTAAAAATAGATAAAAATTCTAGATATAACCACAGAAAGCATTTTATCAGACCAACAAAAGTTATTGCCAGTGTTATTTTTAATATCAAGGCTCAAAATCTTGACTAAGTTAGAATAATCAAAGCAGCAGAAATTCTAAAGAAATGTATTACAGAAATGGCTTGGGGATTCAGAATCGGACTTCATTTGTATAATTAGTGTAACTGATTAGAGAAATTGGTGTTTTGTTATAATCTGTTTCACACATCAGTGATTCTCTTGTTTCCCTTTCCTTGTGCAGACTTATCCATAAAAGGAATATATTATTTTATGAATCATCATCGTTCTTAAAGAGGAGAAAAATAATTTTTCAAGGGCAGGATTAAACAGTCTTTGAATACACTTCAAGTGTTTCCACAAGCTTCAAAGGCTCTGCATCAGGCTCAGGCACAAACCCTTTTCATAAACTCACTTTTGACATCAGTGGCATTTCATTATGTGGAAAGCCTGAGTAGTTCTAGATCTTGGTGATTTAATATATGTGTTTATGTTAGTAAATTTGATCATTAGTTAAGCTGATTTGGCTGTACAACACATCCTTGTATACAATTATTGGAAGCCAGAAAACACTCCAGAACTGTTCAACTCCAGCCCCACACTAGAACGAAATAATGACAATTTAAAGGGCCAATATCCCTTTGCCTTACTCTTCTGTCTGCTCAGTCGTTCCACAGTTGGCTTATTCTGTGTGTTACGAATGCTGCTGTTGTTTACAGGCCATTAAAATGTTTGGAAAAATTGGGTAGGAGTATTAACTGATGTTTCTTACTCCTCACAATATGGTTTCATAGAAGAGGTATTGTATTAGTAATAAGGGAGATCCATGGCCCAGTTCAACAGTTCAACTATCTGTTCTGTTGAAGAAAGGCATCAATGTGAAAAACTACTGAAAGGTTTTACACAGATTTCATAGATTTTCCATAGATTTCCTCTCCTCTATGACGCAGGACTCTGACTCTTACTATGACGTATTTAACTGTTTTTTAACATCCTTCTGGCAGTAAATATTGTAGCCGTCTGAGGCACACACGTATTAACACCATATTTATGTGGTTTAGAACATGCTGCAGGACCCCACTTTTGGACTGCCCTACTGGAACTTTGCAACAGGACAAAACACTTGTGATATCTGCTCAGATGACTTGATGGGAGCTAGAAGCAACTTTGATGTATCTCTTATTAGCCAGAACTCAATCTTCTCTCAGTGGCGAGTGTTATGTGAAAACATAGAAGACTATGAAACTTTGGGAACCATCTGTAATAGTAAGTATGACTGCTGGCAGATATTTGGAGAGAAAATAATTTTAATGATAAATTAATATAATACTTTACATTGCAATGGCTTTTCCCAGCCTAAACGTCCTAAAGTGGTTTTTGAATATTCTTGATCCAAGTTTCATCAATCTCCTGTGATAGGACATATAATCTATGTTGCACTGAGGCACCAAGCAGCCCAAAATTTGATCAGGAGCTTGTACTACCAGAAGAGCATATTGTTTGACTTCCCTTCCTATACATCTCCTGTGCCACAAAAAATTAAATCTGGCAGTGACAATTTTTAACTGAAGCTTCTTCTGACTACTCCACTTATCACTGTCATGGCATGCTGCTCCTAAAAGGAGAACACCTAGACAAACCCCCATGTTAGCTATGTGGAGCATATTTTGAATGTGAGGAATACTGAAACCTAACATATCTACATTAGCTACAAGAGCTAAAAAATCTCAGAAAGATTCTTGGATATTCATCACCTTTAAGCCACAACTCAGCAACTGCATGGAAATGGGGGAAAAATAGGTTAAAAACAATATTTGGTTTGTCACCTACATAATCAACTATAGTGCTTTTCCCAGCTACTCTGTCAGGACATCCTCAAAACTTTTGTCCTAGGTCTCATCAAGAAATCACATTAAGAAACTATAGAAAAATTTCCCAAAGCACTTACAAAACTACAAATTTCACTAAGAGGCTTCTAGATACTTGTTCAAATCCTGGTGCAAAGGATCCAGCACACAGGACCCCATGAAGATTCAGATTCTTTGCCTGACATGAGGAGCTGACCCATTTATTGAGTTTAAGTGTCATTTGTGAGACATCTTTTTTCTGCCCATGGTTCAAACATTAGAAGGATGTATTCTGTGGCCTGCTCTTTTGCACCAGTATTGTCTTCTCTCATCTCTCCACCCCCAGGCACTGAGGGTGGTCCCATTCGAAGAAATCCTGCTGGAAATGTTGCACGGCCTATGGTACAGCGTCTTCCAGAGCCTGAAGATGTTGCTCAGTGTTTGGAAGTTGGTGTATTTGACACTCCTCCTTTCTATTCCAATTCAACAGACAGTTTCCGCAACACAGTAGAAGGTAAACATGGAAAATAAAACAACTGGAACAACTCCAAATAAGTCAAGGGAGCAGGCTTGCCATTTTTCCTGTTGGAAGTGAGTTTGGAGAAGGTCTGTTGGACCTCTTAAGCGTCCAGTATTAGCTTAGTATTAAATGGAAATAACCTCTGGGTAAATTATTTTATAGCTTATGTCAGGTCTTTAAATGTGTAAAAGCCTCTGTCACCAGCATATGAACTAGAAACTGTCTGAGTTTGGCTACATGCAACCTAGTAACAGGTTGCTGTCACTGAAAACAGACAGCCCTTGCCCACAGATTGATGCAGCTGCAGCCTTAAACAAGACAAACAAGTGCTCTTAGCAGTTACTCTTGTATCTGAATCAAAACAAACAAAAGAAAGCAAAAGAAATTGTAAGTCTTGGTAGTACTTAATGAAATGGTAATGAAGTAGTAATTGAGGTCTGGATACAGGATTTACTGCTGGACATGTTAGTCCTTCTCTCTGGTCCATATGCCTCTCTTCTTCTCTGAGCTCTACACACTTAATATTAAATTTTCAGTCACTGGCATCTGAACACACACCCCCCAACACAGAAACCAGTCTAAAGTTTTGATCTATACTGTTCAGCCACTATCCAAACAATTGTTTCTGCACTTTAATAATCCAGAGTTTTTAACAGGAAAAACAAAGATTCACAAGCAAGATTACCAAGTGACAGTTCAGATCCCTACCAGACTTCTCATAGATCCTCTGGCTCTTTTGAAGAGGCATGACTCCTACAATTGGGAGGATCTCCTCCATTTTCTTTCTCTTGGAGAACAAAACCAAGAATCTGCATCAACCTTTTAAGTTTATATGAAAGTTTTGGATCCTTCCCAATTTGACAAATGGGCTGTCAATATCTATGTATCTAAACTTGGCTTTAACCAATTAACTGTATGGACCTCCATCTGGAAAGTTTGTCCTGAGCTTTAAAACACAAGTTTTTGTGATGTTTCAGAGCCAGACATCTAACATGATGGTTGCCAGGTGTTGGGCACTAACAGAGTTACATAGGGTATCTTCAGAAAAAAAAAAAAAAAAAAAAAAAAAAAAAAAAGAGCATGTGAAGCTTTCTGAGATGTGTTCACAGTAAGCATGGAAATGTTGTGTAGAAACAACAGCTGGTTCATCAGGATAGATCATGACATATATGCACTTAAGTCAGCAGTTTGAAAATACATGCAACTATTTCAGTTATGCTGAAAGATATGTAGGTCTCAAATACATATGTTTATTTTCATGCCATGATGTGGTTTATTTTGACCATTTTTGCATTAGATCCCAGAAGTCCTGTACATCCTGTACATCCTCAGCATTCTTTTGTAAAGGTTATTTTAATCAGAAAATTATGCTAGGGATATTTCTTAAATGCCAGTGGGTAGAGAATTAGCTACTCATTTATGTTAAGCAAGGTAATACAAAAAGATGACATCCTTTCAGAGAAAAAAGTATCCAGCTGGGACTGCAGGTTCCAAACAAAATCTTTACAGGGATTTTTTGTGTTCTCTTTTGTTTGCATATTCAGGGTACAGTGATCCTTCAGGGAAATATGACCCAGCTGTCCGAAGTCTTCACAACTTGGCTCATCTATTTTTGAATGGGACAGGAGGGCAAACTCATTTATCACCAAATGATCCTATTTTTGTCCTCCTGCACACATTTACAGATGCTGTTTTTGATGAGTGGCTGAGAAGGTATTCTGCAGGTAAGATGTGCTCATTGACAGAGGTCTGAAGGGTGGTTGTCAGTCTATGTAGTCACAGGAGATCAGCTGCATCTTGTGGCACAGCAAGATGCCCCTAACCTTAGGAGTGAGGACTGGAATTTTAACAGTTAGTATAGTTAACAAACACAGAGTAATAACAAGAAAGCTCACTTCCCCACCCCACTAACATTCATTTTCAAATCACTGTCTGTGAAGGGACTTGGCCAAAGATACCAAGGCATAATACAAGAAAACAAAATGTGCAAATACATTGTCTCCAAAGAGAAAAGACAGTGTAACCATGGAAGGTCCAAATACTTCATGGACATTGTGTCATTGTGTGGAATAAACACCTAGGCCTCTTCTTGTAAACAAGATCAGATGCCACGCACACCCTCACAATCCATTTTTACCACTTTTGTGATTTACTACCAGCATTCCATAACCATTTCCATATCCTTTCAAAGGTTGATCACTGTTGCTGCTCTTGCTTCTTTAACTCTGAAAACAAGAGAGAAAAGGAATAAGGGAGGATATGAAGGGGAGGAAGGAATGAAAGACAGAAGGAAGGAACTGTAAGGAAGAAAGAAAAAAAGAAATAAAAAAGGAAGGAGATCTGCATCAGTGAAGTGGGGAGACGATTCTGTGTAATCCTGATATCTGTGCATTAGTCTGCACAAAACAGCAACTGTATTTTTCTTAGGATAATCCAGACCCCTCTTCCTTCTTTTACAGAAGGCAGCTGCTGTTGCACAGCTGAGACTTCTTTGTGCAGCTTTCACAACATTCCTCATGTATTTTTCCCACGTCAACGATCAGAGAGCAATTGAATTCCTTTATGGTATATACATGACCTATCACAAGCTTTTCCATCATCTTACCTGGATGGTTTTTTGGGGAGTTTTTTTGTGGGTTTTGTTTGGTTTTTTTTGCTTCAGCTGACCTTCTCCCGATTTACCATATCACAACAAAATAATTCCACTAGAGTTCATATCAGCTGCCCTCCTGGACTGCATGAGAGAGCCTTCATCACTGTTACAATAAGACAAAGCCGTATTGTAGCAAAAAGGTTTTCCTCCATATACACATATTTCTCCTTTTCCAAGTAAGAAGAAAAGAAAAGCTCAAGGCAGGCCAAAAGTTTTACAATTTACTGCTGGTTTCTGTTAAAAACAGAGATATCATAAGTGGTCTTGTTTTTGGACAGAACAGAGCCCTACATTCTGGATCTATTACACTGGAAAACCAATCCTTCTAGATTAAGGTAGATTGGGAACAAAAAAAAAATAAAATGAGGTACTCAAAACCCTGAGTCATTGTTGGAAAAAAAAAGTGAAATAGTGCAGATTATTTTGATTTTATTTACCAAAGTGTGTTTGACTTTCAAATTTAGATATCTCAACATATCCACTGGAGAATGCCCCTATTGGACATAACCGACAGTACAATATGGTGCCTTTCTGGCCTCCAGTTACCAATAATGAAATGTTTGTTACTGCACCAGAAAACCTGGGATACAGCTATGAAGTCGAGTGGCCAGGTAAACTGCCCAATCAAGGTGCTTCCTCTTTTTTTCTCCCTTTAAGTTTATGCATCATATAACAATGTTGGTTCAAATTTCACAAATAGTATCTGATCTCTCTGTAAAGGTATATTTATCTTTTTTTTGCCTGGCTTTCCAAATCAGTTGTGTTTGGGATTTATTACAGCTAAATAGCTGCTGACTGTTCCTGAGTGAAACTCCCACTACCCATTTCAATTTTTATAGTTCTCATTTGGATCTAAACCATGCAGAAGGTCCTTATTCCTACATCATATGCCTTCACTAAACCGCTAGAGATAATGCAAATCCCTCACAAACCAGATAGCAGAAGAAAGGTCCAGGACTGTTTTTTAGAGTGTAAAAAGACAGATTAAAATTTTCTTACATTTTGGAACAAATATCATCAACCAAAATTTAAACTAGTTCTACTTCACTGCTCATTGAATGATAACAAATACTAAGCTTTGGTCTGTCCATCTGATGTTTATTCATACATTTGTCATTTACTTCTAATGACTTGCCCTTTTTCTTTCCTTCCTGTAGGTCGGGCTCTCCGTGTCACAGAGATGATAACTATCGCAATAGTGACTGCACTCATTCTTGTTGCAATTATCTTTGCTACCGCTGCATGTATAGTACGTGTCAAGAAAAATAAGGACGAGTTGCATCAGCCGCTTCTTACTGACCAATATCAGCACTACTCAGATGACTATGATGGCATACCAACACCAAGCCAGTCTGTTGTTTGAAGAGATAGCACTTTTTTGCATCAGAATTAAATTTTATTTTGCTGTATTTTATAAATGGTGGTCATCCATCTGCTTTAAAATAAAGAGCATAAATTGTCATCTGTCTTGATATGTTTCCTTCAGTATGTTTCCTTCAGGCTTTATCTCCTCTTTTGTCACACCTAGGCACCAATAAACCACCTTTGCAATGCTAATTCTGTGTTGATTTTAAAATAATTCCACTAACTATTCATCTGCAAGCCTTTTTTTTCATGCATATTTCTGTAAAATCTGGTAAAACTTTGTTAACTTGCTGACAGCCAACATCATCTGACTTCACCTAGCCTTTATATCCAGAATACTTTTACAAGGCACTTTTGTGAAAAGCTCAAGTCTAGAATGGGAGAGAAGCAGAACCCAAAATACAAGTAGACATCTTGGCTAAAAATGTGTTTCAATATAGGCAATGTGCCAGGCAGGGAGCTACAAGGGAATTCTGAGGGGAAAAAATGTGTTTAAAATACAACTTCCTTCACAGAATATAGTCTGGTTCCTATTGCTTCTTTTAGGTGGATCTGTGAAAAGAGATTCGCCTCTGAGAAGCCACTCCACGGGTTAGACAGTTCAGCTGTATGCTCAAATACATCTGCCTGTACATCTGTTTGAAAATACGGCTGGCAGGAGCCTTCATTTAATTTTTATTTTGATTTTTCATTCTCTCACTACCTTTTTCTTTCCCACACTCCCCATGGCAGGGCATTCCCCCCTGCAATGAGAGACCTTGCTTCAGCTCTCTCCTGTGGGAATTTAAACCTTTGAGAGCAGGCCCTAGACACTAGGCTGTAGAATAGGCTTGGAAAAATAGCCACATACAACTGCTGTTGAACTTATTCAACATGAGCCAGTAGGAGAGCAACAAATTGACATCTGCCTTTGCAGCCTGAGGTAGGGCTTGAGGTATCTGGCTTTAAGCCTTACCTCCTCTCTTTCTTCATAAGTGGGTACCGATAAATCATCTTACTGTCTTCCTATGATGGCTTATTGAGTTTAAAATAGCAGTCATTATCTGACATACAGAGATGTTCCTGTGTTCAGATTATTGAATCCCACATCACATATTCAATCCTCTAATTAGACTGTAATTGTCAGTCAAGCTGTCTCTTGCTTCTCTTTCTGTCTGAGCTCCAACAGAAAAGGCAAGTAATCTGAATTGAGCTCCTTCAGCCTGAGGCAGTGTGGATGACTATTTGTGCAGTTTTGCACAGACTGCAAATTGACTGTCTCCAATGACTTGTGGTGTCTCAAAACATTACAGTTGTAGATAAGAAGATGGCCAGGAATGCACCAAAGGCCTTACTAAGAATGGATTCAATCGTTGAGGCTCTGATAAGGCGGAGCCTCTGTGATGTCCAGCTGTAGATAAGAAGATGGCAAGGAATGTGCAGAAAGCCTTACTGCATGGACTGGCAAAACCCCTGCTGAGTAAGGCCATCAAGACGGACAGCAAACCCCTGCTGAGTCTAACAATGGACTCCGTCTTGCTCTTACAACAAAGTAGCAAATACATGCTGAGCAAGGAATTGCCTCTGTCTATAAGAGGTGAACAAGCAAAGAGAAGGTGCGTGCTTGCGCCCACCACCTGAGGACTTCTGAGATGCTGACAGACTGATTGAGCAACCCCCCCCTCCAAGATGTCGACGCTTTTCTCCAGGGATCCAAGGAGTGGTGATAACTTTTATTTCTTTTCCTCTCCTTACCTCTCTCCTCTTTTTCTTTCTCCCCTCCTTTACTTTTTCTTCCTTCTCTTCCCTCACCCTTTTTCTTTTCCCCTCCTCTCCTCCCTTCCCGCATCTCTCTCTCTCTCTCTCTCTCTCTCTCTCTCTCTCTACTGTCTCTATTTTCCCTCTGGCATGTATGGTAACATTTTGTAAGTTTAATGCCAGCCCCTTTCTGGGGCTTCTGTAATAGGTCTTTCATATTGACTGCTTATTTTTAGTGATGATTATTACTAACCCTAGTGATATTGATAATCGTGCTATTCTTATTCCATTGCTATAAGGTTTAGTGTTGTTAGTGGATGGTAAAATATTAATGAATTGTCTTTACCAAGTAATTTGTTTTCTTTTGCAATTCTGTTATATTCCACATTTTATACCCTGCATTTCCCTTTTTCCCCCTAAACTACTATATGCATTAAAATTATAAGCCAATATGCAATTCTTCGGTGTCGTTTCACCTTAATTTGCCCCAAGGGAATGTATATATAGAACCTCCACGAACCCCACTCGTCCCACCCACGGGCGGTTCTATGAGCTGGGTCGCGACAGGCAGCTCTCCTGGACATTAAGTTATTAGGCAAAAGCAAGGGTTATTTATTGCCTCCTTCCAGCCATGCCTTCTATGTGCTGTGTTAACCTCAGTAATTTTGGTGGGTACCAGATGTGTTCAAAGCACACTTACTCAGCTGCAAGGAGATACATCACTTATATCTTGAGAATGATGTAAATAAGAAGACAAGTACTCTTGCCTAGGTGAGTGGTAGACGTGTTATCATCTTAATCCATCTTACCAAGCATGGGTCATAGACAGCAACAAAGATCTATACACATACCTGATATTTAGGAAGAAAACTTTCCCCTGTGGCACCCATGACACAAAAGTAAATTAGACAAAGGTCTTTTGGGTTGCACTCTTGGCTTTACTTTACTTACAGTCTAGCCAGACACTATTTCACGTACACGAGTAGTGGCTTGGATTTCAACTGGAATGCCTGTTTCTGTCATTCTTGCTTGTACTGAATAGCAATGTAACAAGTAGTGAACTTTAGTGATTTCAATGGATTAAGGCAGGATGATCCAATAGACTTTGGACTGGGCTCAAGAGACCTGGATTTTATTCTTAGCTGTGTTATTGACCTGCTGAAAGTTCTTAGCTAGCATATTTTTACCTCTGTGACTCATTTGACTCATCTGTAAAATGAAGATAACAGAGATTCACAGAATCATAGAATGGCCTGGGTTGGAAAGGACCTTAAAGATCATCTAGTTTCAACCCCCCTGCTGTGGGCAGGACTGCCAACCATTAGAGCAGCTGCCCAGGGCCCCATCCAGCCTGTCCTTGAATGCCTCCAGGGATGCGGCATCCACAGCTTCTCTGGGCAACCTGTTCCAGTGCCTCACCACCCTCTGCATGAAAAATTTCCACTTAATATCCAACCTAAATCTCTCCCTCTTAGTTTAAAACCATTTCCCCTCGTCCTGTCACTATTCACCCCTGTAAATAGTCGCTCCCCCTCCTGTTTATAGGCTCTCTTTAAGATTCCTTTATAAATTGTTTTTACTTTAGTGGATGAAAGAAGCATACAGAAGCTTTATAGCAGAAGAAAAATAGCCTGGCAAAATCAGATCCCATGAAGAGGACATCAGCCATTAAACCATGCAATCCTTAAAGCAAAAGCATACACCCATGTTTTGAGCAGGCCATAAGTCTCCTGAGTCAGATAATGAAGAAACCTGTCTGCTAGTTACAGCTATGACATATAAATGAAGGAAGCAAGGTAGATTTTTATAACAGACTTAAAAAGAAAAGGAACAGCAAGCACAGGAACTAGAGGGAGGAGGAATGTATAAAACTGTGTGTATGACCCATTCTTGATAACAGACTCACTCACTCACTATGGGTGTGGAGAAATAGTTCCTGCTATTCATTGAAGCTGCTTGGTGTTTGTTCCTGAACTAATCTGATGGACAAAAACTGGTTTAGGTTTGAAATCTGAAATGGCCAACATATGAGAAAATTAAGAAAAATAAATAAACACCAGAAAATTGAGTGTACTTTAACTATAGGATTTCACTTGCTCTATGGAGGCAAAAACAGGTAGCATAAGGCACAAGCAGAAGAGGGGAAGTGAAAAGCCTGAAAAAGTACTACCTGAGAAGTCCTAGGTGCAGCAATTATGAAGCATCTGATGCCACTTCTCACTGTCAGTTTTGCTGCCAGTTCTTCTCATAAAGGCTTGTTCATATAAGGGTACAAGGCGGCTGTAAAGGATATCTGGAAATTATGAGAAAACAGAGCTAAGTTCACATTGAACTGATGATCATGTCAAAAGGAACTCTGACATAGGTAGTAAAGGTCTGACATCATTAAGGAAAAACTGAAAGGAGCCTCAGATTTAGATATGAGCAGAGATCTCTAAAGTGCTGTCAGACAGAACCTCTCACATAAATTAGAATCATAGAATCATAGAATGGCCTGGGTTGAAAACGACAATAATGATAATCTAGTTTTGACCCCCCCGCCATATGCTGGGCCGCCAACCACTAGACCAGGCTGCTCAGAGCCACATCCAGCCTGGCCTTGAATGCCTCCAGGGATGGGGCATCCACGACCTCCCTGGGCAATCTGTTCCAGTGTGCCACCACCCTTTGGGTGAAAAACTTTCTCCTCATCTCTAACCTAAGCCTCCCCTGTCTTAGTTTAAAACCATTCCCCCTTATCCTATCACTACCCACCCTCATAAACAGTCGCTCCCCCTCCTGTTTATACACTCCCTTCAAGTACTGGAAGGCTGCAATGAGGTCTCCCCGCAGCCTTCTCTTCTCGAAGCTAAACAAGCCCAGTTCCCTCAACCTTTCCTCATAGGAGAGGTGCTCCAGCCCTCTGATCATCTTAGCGGCCCTCCTCTGAACTCGCTCCAAGAGCTCCACGTCCTTCCTGTGCTGGGGGCCCCAGGCCTGGACACAGTACTCCAGATGGGGCCTCACAAGAGCCGAGTAGAGAGGCACAATCACCTCCCTCTCCCTGCTGGCCACCCCTTTTTTAATGCAGCTCAAAACACAGTTGGCTTTGCGGGCTGCAAGCACGCACTGCTGGCTCATGTCCAGCTTCTCATCCACCAGGACCCCCAAGTCCTTCTCCGCAGGGCTGCTCTCAAGGAGATCTTCCCCCAGTTTGTATAAATACCTGGGGTTGCCCCAACCCAAGTGCAGCATTTGGCCTTATTAAACCTCATTAGGTTTACACGGGCCCACTTCTCCAGCCTGTCCAGGTCCCTCTGGATGGCTTTCCTTCCTTCCAGTGTGTCGACAGCACAACTCAGCTTAGTATCATCTGGAAACTTGCTGAGGATGCACTCGATGCCATCGTCTATGTCATTGATGAAGATGTTAGAGAGCACCGGTCCCAAGATGAACCCCTGAGGGACACCGCTTGTGACCGCCCTCCACCCTGACACAGAACCACTAATCACAACCCTTTGGCTGCGTCCAGCCAGCCAATTCCTAATACGTCAGGCAGTCCATCCTTCAAATCCATACCTCTCCAATTTAGAGAGAAGGATGTAGTGAGGGACCATGGCAAAGGCTTTGCAGAAGTCCAGGTAGATGACATCCATCGCCCTTCCCCTGTCCACTGAAGCCATCACTCCATCATAGAAGGCCACCAGATTGGTCAGGCAAGATCTGCCCTTGGTGAAGCCGTGCTGGCTGTCTCGAATCACCTCTTTGTCTCGTATGTACCTTAGCGTAGCTTCTAGGAGGATCTGTTCCATGATCTTCCCAGGCACAGAGGTGAGGCTCACCGGCCTGTAGTTCCCCGGGTCTTCTTTTCTCCCTTTCTTAAAAATGGGAGTAACATTTCCCTTTTTCCAGTCTCTGGGGACCTCCCCAGACAGCCAGGATTTTTCAAATATGATGGACAGTGGCTCAGCAACCACATCAGCCATCTCTTTCAGAACCCTAGGATGGATATCATCTGGTCCCATGGACTTATACACGTCCAATTACATGAGAAGGACTCGGACTTGTTCCACCGTTACAGTGGGACAGAAACCACTCCCCACACCCTCACCTAGAGGCTCAGGGTCTGGCAGATACAAGAAGCCTGGCCACCGGTGAAGACTGAGGCAAAGCACTCATTAAGTACCTAAGCTTTTTCTATGTCTAAGGAAGCCAGCTCCCCATTACCTTTCATCAGAGGGGGAACACTCTCCTTGGCCTGTCTCCTCCTGCCTAAGTACCTGTAGAACCCCTTCTTGTTATCTTTCACATCCCTTGCCAAGTTCAGCTCCATCTACGCCTTGTCTTTCCTAATCTGGTCTCTGTACACGCGGACAACAGCCCTGTATTCCTCCCAGGCTACACAACCCTGCTTCCACTTCCTGTACATTTCCCTCTTTTCCCTCAGTTTAAGCTGCAGGTCCTTGCATAGCACGGCAGTTGCCTGCCTCCCCTGCTTGATTTTTTTTGCTTGGGTATGGAGAGCCGCTGTGCTCTCAAAAGGGTGTCCTTAAAGAGTTGCCAGCACTGTTCTGCACTCATGCCCTTAACGACAGTTTCCCAAGGGATACCACTCAGCAGCTCCTTGAGCAGCCAGAAGTTTGCTCTCCTGAAGCACAGGGTCCTAGCTCTGCTTTTAGCCAGGCCCACCTTCCTCCAGATCACAAACTCCACCAAGGCATGGTCACTACAGCCCAGGCTGCCTCCAATCTTAACCTCTCTAATTCTCTCCTCCACATTTGTGAGAACCAGGTCCAGTAGGGCCTCACCTCGGGTCGGTCCATCTACTACCTGGACCAGGAAGTTGTCCTCGACAGACTCCAGGAATCTCCTGGATTGTCTGCCACCCGCTGTGCCACTATCCCAGCAGATATCCGGGTGGTTGAAATCCCCCATCAGGACAAGATCCCGCACACAGGACACCTCCTGCAGCTGGAGCAAAAAGGCCTCATCAACAGGCTCCCCCTGATCAGGTGGCCTGTAGCAGACCCCAACCACTAGATGACCTATGCTGGACCGATCCTTGATTTTTACCCATAAGCTCTCGACCTGATCGTGGCCGTTCCTCAGACACAGCTCCTCATAATCTATCCACTCTTTGACATAGAGGGCAACTCCCCCACCCCTCTTACCTTGCCTATCCCTTCTGAAGAGCCAATACCCCTCAATGGTGGTATTCCAGTTATGGGAGTCATCCCACCATGTTTCCATGATAGCTACAAGGTCATAACTTTCCAAGTGCAACACGGTTTCCAGCTCATCCTGCTTATTTCCCAGGCTGTGCGCATTAGTACAAAGGCACTTCAGCTGGGTTTTCTGTCGCACCGCCTTTACAGAGGATCCAGAATCCCCTAGAACAGCAGCATCCCCCTTCCGTACTCCATCCCTTTGCACTCCACCCTCTTTGCCCATCAAGTTTGGTACGAGGCCTCAAACAACCCTCTCAACCCCAGAGGTCCTCATTTTGCCCCTTCCCCCTTCATACCCAGTTTAAAGACCTATCAATAAGTCCCGCCAGTTCCTCAGCTAGGATCCTTTTTCCCCTTGGAGACAGGCTACATCCGTCTGCAGCCATCACGCCAGGCGCTGAGTGAATTGCCCCATTGTCAAAAAAAACAAAATTCCTGTGTTTGCACCAACCTTTAAGCTATTTATTTATGAGGTGGGCTTTTTTGATCCTCTCAGTGTCCTTCCCTGCCACTGAAGGTATAGAAGAAAAAACAACCTGCATGCCTGTTCCATCAATTACCCATTCCAGTCCCCTGAAGTCTTTTTTGATAGTTTTTAGGCTTTTCTCAGCGACTTCATCACTGCCAGCCTGAACTATCAATAAGGCATAATAATCTGGAAGGTGAATCAGTCTAGGAAGTTTCCTAGAGATGTCCCTGACCCATGCCCCAGGGAGACAGCACACCTCTCTACGGGTAGGGTCAGGCCGACATATAGGGCCTTCCGTTCCCCTCAGAAGGGAGTCACCTATGACAACTAACCTTCTGTCCTTCCGGATGGAGGCAGTCTGGAGGCGTGGGGCTGGGGGCTTCACCTGAGGGAAGGCTGAGGGAACCTAACAGATGGGCCTCCCTCCACACCTCCACTCCCTTCTCCCTCGAGTTCCAAGGCCTCAAACCTATTTCGCAGGGGCACCTGGGGAACCGAGGATGGTCGGGATGGGGGATGCCCACTTTGCCGAGCCAGTACCTGTTTCCACTCCTCCTCCTCTCTCAAATTGCCTGGCTCTGCTCGGCGGCGACAGGGCAAGGGGTCCACCACCGTCTGGTGAATATCACCTTGATGCCTTTCAGGGAGAGAGTTAGACTGGTTTTGCCACTGCCCCACACTCCGCAACCCCCCACCACTGTTGCTGGGGGAAGGTCCCTCATCGGTCGGGCCTGTCTGACTGTGACTGGGCAGAGGGTCAACCACTTTTCTGGGGGTATCGCCCTGGCACCCTTCCCTCCGGCACGCCGGCAGGTCACTCCACCGATCAATCTCCCTCTCACACTCCCTGATGGCCCTTTGCCTCCGCACCTCCTCCTTGAGCTCCCCCACCAGGCTGAGCAGATCGTCTACCTGCTCACACCTCACACAGGCTGGATCCCTGCCACCCTCCCCAGGCAGCAGCAGGCTCAGGCACTCCCTGCAGCCAGAGACCTGAGCAGCAACATCTCTGGGCAGGCTCTCCGTCTGGGTTGCCATCGTCTTCTTGGAATCAGCCCGCTGTCTGGTGGAGACCATGTTTAGGCCTTCAGTCACAGAGACTGTCAAGAGGAAAGAGGAAAGCCGGTCTCCTGAGCAAGGAGGGACAAATGTAAACTCCTCACCACTCCACCCACCTCCACACCCACAGCTGCAAGTCTCTGCAGCAAAAAAAATTAGAATGGTGTAATTCGTGCAAAATTTGGAGATTGTTGAATATATACTGATAATGATGGTAAGGGAACCAAAACCTATGGATGTCATTGGTGGTAGACCCTTTTTCCACAAACAGACATTGGCCTAATAAAATGTTACATTGTTATTGTTTTTACTTAGATTATCACAAAAAAAAAAAAAAACACACACACCAAGAAAAAAGAAAAAAATAAATATTTTTAGGTCTCTTAGGTGTCTGCTACAATGAGGATGTTAATTTTTTACGTTTATTTGCCTTCTTAGGTCTCTAACTGTACCTAAGTTTGGCTTTTGAAACTTATTTCTCTTATAAAAAGTAAATAAGTAGACAGTAACTCATTAATTTAAATAATGAAACAGTAATTCAGATTCTCTCCGGACAATATTAAATGAATAGACATTTTGAGAATATGCAAGAGAGAAAAGGAAATACGGTCAGGAATTTTAGGAAAAAAGAAAAAAGAAAGCTGCCAAAGCTGTATTTGACCTTGGAAAAACAGTATTGAAAAAGTTCTTTGACCATATAAATGAAAATGTAACAAATGCAGAGTCAAGATTAGCATGATCAAGATACATTTTTCTATGTCAGTGACAGTCAGACTCTATTTTCAGTAAGATGAACTATGCTGATCTTGCACAGAAAGAATTAAAGGCTTATGGAATGAGAGACAGAAGCTGCCTTACAAGATAGAAACTAAGAAATACATCTGCATCAAGACAGCAGGCAATTTCCGTCCAAGAACCTAAAAACCACATATGAAACTGTAAGTCCATCTATAAGGTGTTTGAATAATTTTAACAGGTCAGCCAAAGCAGTGTGCAATCAAGAGCAGCAGTATTTTATGGAGAAGGGAAAGTAAAAATGTTCTGTACAACTACAAGCTTATTAGTCTAGACTCTATAGCATGATAGTCTCCAAAGTTAACAACAAAAATGCAATTGGAATCAAATACAGCACAGATTTGTCAAAGTTAGACCATGCTAGCTAGCTTAATAGCTTTCTTTGGTAACGTAATTCAAATATTTTATTTAGGTATTATATTGATGCTAAAGTGCCATGTGCTTAAACCTGAAAGGTTAGGAATTGGAATAGGATCTGCTGATTGGGAAGAGAGTGAACTAAAGGAAAGATGATGACATAGTATTGAAAGAACACTAGCCCTGTAGCAATTTATTAGCAGAATTAAAAGACTGAATCAGCCTTACTCAGTTCTTTCAAGAAAGGTGTTGTTACCTCCCAGCTAAATATTTGACCACCAAAAGAATCATTTTGCAAGGAAGACTGATTAAGACTGATATGTTTACTTTCAAAATATTAATTTGGAGAAAAATATATGGATCTCCTCTCTCAAAACTGAATTTTAACTTAAATCTCATTTAACCTCCAATTTAGAATGAAACACCTGCACTTAGCAGATGCTTTGTTCAGGTGCTGGTTTATGACAAAGGGGAAGGGAAATGGTGTTCAAAATTTTTGCTTCTTGCTACTCACTGGAGGGAGTTAAAACAGCATAGCTGTAACTAAAATAAACCTTGGATTGACTTCTGTGTAGATTTTAATATATAGAGTATAGTGTACATTGTTTTTTATCATCCTGCCTATCCCACCCTTAATGCCCAGAGGTATCCAAGGCAAGCCACTGACAATTCCAATCATGTGCATCTCTTTTCCCCCTTCACCCCTCAAAATGCTGTGAGCAAAGGAGGGAATCTAGCAGCAATTTTACAGAAAGTTAGGTTTGCATGAGCATAGAAACAGACCTTAAGACCTTTGGTAATCAGCCAAGCACATATTTGGATTTTTTAACTAGTAAGAGCTCTTCAAGGAATCATAGAATTAGAATCATAGAATCATAGGGTGGTTTGGGTTGGAAGGGACCTTAGAGATCATCTAGTTCTAACCCACCTGCTATGGGCAGGGACACTTTCCACTAGACCAGGTTGCTCAAAGCCTCATCCAGCCTGGCCTTGAACACCTCCAGGGATAAGGCACCCACAACTTCCCTGGGCAACCTGTTCCAGTGCCTCACCACCCTCAGAATAAAAAAATTCTTCCTAATATCTAGTCCAAATCTGCCATCTTCCAGTTTAAAACCGTTAATGCTTATCCTGTCGCTACATGCCCTTGTAAGAAGACCCTCCCCAGGTTTCCTGATGGCCCCTTTCAGGTACTGGAAGGGCACTATGAGGTCATCCTGGAGACTTCTCTTCTCCAGGCCGAACAACCACCAATTCTCTCAGCTTGTCCTCATGGAAGGTGTTCCAGCCCTCTGATCATCTTTGTGGCCCTCCTCTGGACCCACTCCAACAGCTCAACGTCCTTTTTTTGTTGCGGGACCCAGACCTGGACGCAGTACTCCAGGTGGGTTCTCACAAGAGCACAGTAGAGGGGCAGAATCACCTCCCTCGACCTGCTGGCCACGCTTCTTTTGATGCAGCCCAGGATTGGGTTGGCCTTCTGGCCCACGAGCACACACTGCCAGCCCATGTTCAGTTTTTCACCTACCGATGCCCCCATATCCTTCTCCTTAGGGCTGTACTCAAGCTGTTCTCTGCCCAGTCTCTATCTGTGCTTGAGACTGCCCCGACCCATGTGCAGGACCTTGCATTGGCTTTGTTGAACTTCACAAGGCTGGCCCACCTCTCCAGCCTGTCCAGGTCCCTCTGGATGGCATCCCTTCGCTCCAGCATGTCAACCACACCACTCAGCTTGGTGTCATCGGCAAACTTGCTGAGGTTCCACTCGATCCCACTGTCCGTTTTGCCGACAAAGATGTTAAATAGCATCGGTCCCAGTAACGATCCCTGAGGAACACCACTTATCACTGTTCTCCATTCGGACACAAAGCTGTTGACCACAAGTGAGTACACAAAGCTGTTGACCACAAGTGAGTGCAGTGGTCCATCCATCAAATCCTGATTTTTCCAGTTTGGCCACCAGCATGTCGCGCAGGACAGTATCAAATGCTTTGCAGAAGTCCAGGTAGATGATGCCAGTTGCTCTTCCTTTGTCCACCGATGCTGTAACTCCATCATAAAAGGCCACCAGGTTTGTCAGGCACGATTTGCCTTTGGTGAAGCTGTGCTGGTTACTAATCACCTCTCCTTCATTTTCCATGTGCCTTAGTAGAGCCTTCATGAAGATCTGCTCCATGATCTTGCCAGGCACAGAGGTGAGACTGACTGGCCTGTAGTTTCCCATGTCTTCTTTTACCCTTCTTGAAAATGGGGGTTATGTTTCTCCTTTTCCAATCAATGGGAACTTCACCAGACTGTGAAGGAACTTCACCTTTCCAATATGATGGTTAATGGGTTGGCAGCTTCATCTGCCAGCTCACTTGGGACCCGTGGATGGATCTCGTCAGGTCCCATGGACTTGTGCACCTTCAGGCTCTTCAGATGGTCTCAAACCTTATCTTCACTTACAGTGCTCAGATCTTCCTTCTCCCAGTTCTTACCTACACTTCCTGCAACTCAGGCGGTGCAGCCAGAGCCCTTGCTGGTAAAGACTAAGGCAAAAAAAGTAATTGAGCACCTCAGTCTTCTCCGTATCCCTTGTGGCCAGGTCTCCAGTTTCCTTCTGGAAAGGGACCACATCTTCCCTAGTCTTGCTTTTATCACTGATGTACTTGTAGAATTTCTCGTTCCCCTTTATGTCCTTGGCTAGATTTAATTCTATCTGGGCTCTAGCTTTCCCAACCTGATCCCTGGCTGCTCAGACAGGCTCTTTGTATACCTCCCAGACAACCCGTTCTTGCTTCCACTCCCAATATATTTTCTTTTTGTGAGTCCAGGAGCGCCTTGTTTATCCACGGAGGCCTGCTGGCATTCTTGCCCACCTTCCTCTTTCTGGGGATGCACTGCTTCTGCGTTTGCAAGAGATGGCCCTTGAACACTGACCAGTTTTCTTGGGCCCCTCTAGGGCTTTGTCCCATGACACTCTGCCAAGCAGGTGTCAGTTGAAGCAGTTGAAGTCTGTTCTCTTGAAGTCCAGAGTAGTGAGTTTGCTGTGCACCCTCTTTGATCCCCTGAGAATCTTGAACTCAACCATTTCATGGAATAGGACTGGTATCTTGCTGAAGTCAATGTCCCTGTTTGGTACAACAGGGACCCATGGTCCCTTGCTTGAAGCAAAAGAACTGCAAAGCAAGACAG
The DNA here is from genome assembly GCA_011057875.1 of Pterocles orientalis. Taxonomy (NCBI): domain Eukaryota; kingdom Metazoa; phylum Chordata; class Aves; order Pterocliformes; family Pteroclidae; genus Pterocles; species Pterocles orientalis. The sequence continues at coordinate 306,474 of WKFP01014831.1, read as the reverse complement.
AAGTAATGCTGAAGAATTAGGCATCCTTAATTTGAGGCTGAACTCGTGATAGGACTGCCTAAGAGGATTTTAAGCTGTCCACACAATCTGTCTGTTTACTACTGGTGTTAAGTTTTATTTTGCTTCAGTGCAGAAAGGTTGAGAGAAAACTGCTGATATAGATTAAATACCTTGTACTGAAGAAAATCTTTCCAAAGAAAAAATCTCAAGGGAGAAGAAAGGAGAGGAGGAAATATTTGTTTAGAAGCTGAAAGTTGTGTTGTAGCTGAAATGGTCTTAGGCTTTTAAGCTTTAAGTTTGTGGGAAAAAACAATATTTCTCTCTAGACTACCAGATAATATCCCAGAAAAAAGTAGCTCCAAGCAATATGATTACATCTAAGGCCTCTGAGTAGAATTCTCTCTCTTTGTAACATACATATATAGGAATGATTCTCAGTATGAGCAGCATAGTAAAACACAAAGGAAAAAAAATTAAATGACATCAAGCAATTGAGTTACTGTGTCATTCATTAATCAAAAATGAAGATGCTGGTTTCAACTGGACTTTGGATGACAGGGATCATTTGTTCTTATTTATTAATTTGTACGGCAAAAAACCTCTCACCCTTGCTAACACCTACTAAGTAATTGTATTCAATAAGAGGATAAAGCAAAACTCTCTTGTTTAAAATAAGGTTAAATTTCCATTTTACACCTCCTTAGGAACCGTGTTCTTACTCATACCACGGCTTCAAGATTGCTCACAGTAAAATTCCCTCCTGCTGCACCCGGACTCGAGCAAGGAATTCACGATGAATGGCCTTCTGCTGCAAACAGGGTTTGCTGCTTGCCACAAGGTGGCACTTCAGCAAAAATTTCACGTTTTCAAACACAGAATAGAGAACTTCTCTACTTAACTAAAACTTCACTTCAAGTTCTAAATGTAATTTTCTAAAAAATGTATTTTAATTTGTGTCTCTCAACTTCCTATTCCAAGAGAAGTCTTTGTTCTTTTTCTTTGGCATACTTCTTAAATTGCTGCAGGATCTTTATTTTAGAAACAAATCTTTAACGGAGAAAATACATGCACAACTGTCTCATAACTACAATGTTGGCTCACAACAGCAAGTAAATGCTGTCCACTGGGGAAGATAAATACTTTATTCTTTTTTTTTTCTAATAGGATCAGAGAAATGATTGTCATATTGTCTTTTTTTTTATCCCTGCATTTAACAGTGAGAAGAAAATGAGGGCCTACCAAACACTGATGCTATTTGATATTACCAATTTATTATCTGAATTTACCCTTTCAGCACTGTTAATGTTTTTATTCTGAAGGTGTTGGAAGATAAACCAGCAGCTGCAGCAGCAGGGCCTGTGAAAAGAGCATCACTTCTTCAAGTGAAGAAGAATTCAGAAAAGTGATGCTGATAACAATCAGGCTGGCATAAATTTGGCCAGATATAATTTTTTCAGATGGACAGCACCACTCCATGGCAGACCCTGGCCTGGATTTTTACCTCAGTTTGCTTTGGGTGTAGGTGCTGGCGGTAACCTAGAGCAGCTCCTATGCTCTGGAGTGCTCCCTGAGGCTCCCTGCTGACCGCCACGCAGCTTTTGTCATTGTGCCTTTCACCTGAGGCATTCTCTGCAAGGGTGAGCAAAATAAATTGCAGTTTAACCACACGAGAGACCTGTTCATCCATTCTTGAAGAACTGTACGGTAATTATTAATCAATGATAATTTGGAAACAGGCTAAAATTAGGCCATGAACTACAGAAAAGAGGCTGAAATAGCATTTCACTGACCGTGTTCCCTTTTTCGAGTAGCTTTTCCACATGTTCTGTCATCAGTCTTTGGTTTGTTACAATCACCTTTAATGGGCTCTTTAAAATGTCTTTTCCAGGAGTGGAGATTTAGGGTCCAAGAGGAAAATAGTTCACATTTCAGTTTCCTCACAGGCAGCAAGAGTTGTTTCTGCACAAAATTACCTGAAAATCACTTCTGATTTAAAGGCAAATATCCATACATCTTAATTAAGGTTCTTACCCTTCAGATGTTAGTGAGGTGGCAGGAAAAATAAAGTCTGCCCTTGTAGCCATGGAAGATGAGATAAGGTGAAATGAGGGGCAATGAAGGATAATGACATGGAAAGCAAAGTTCAAACATTGTTCTTGGTAATCAACCGATAGTGGATATCTAGCATGAATACTGTGAAGATTGACATCCCAGGTGCATGTCCTGTATCATTCAGGAGTTGCATTTTACATCCCACGGAGCAGAAGCCTCAGCTCTGACTTTTTTTTTTTTGAGTCACATGGAGCTGTAGGAGTTCCCCAGACTTGACTAGTTGGTGTCCAGTGGTTCACCCTCTTTTACTGTAAAAAGACCCTTCTAGTTCTGCCCCTTCTCTTAGTCCTTATTCAGATGCAGCCCAGCAGCAATGAGGCTCATGGGTCAAACCACAGGAAAAGGGAGAGTTTGCTATTCAAATATGTCATCAGTCTGCAGGTTGGAAACCTGAAAAGAGCTATAGGTGATGCCAGTATCAGAGAGCTGGACAGCTCAGGAGAGTTCCATAGAGGACAGAGGAAGACAGCAATTATTTCTGTTTCATTCCGGGGAAAGTTATCTTTGTATATAATTGTCCTGGTTTCAGATGGGACAGAGTTAACTTTCTTCATAGTAGCTAGGAAGAGACTATGTTTTTGATTTGTGCTGAGAAGAAGGGTGATAACATACTGATGTTCATAGTTGCTGCGAGGACAGTCAGGACTTTTCAGCCTCTCTGCTGTGCCAGTGTCTGCAAGTGCAGGAGAAGCTAGAAGGGACCATAGCCCACAATTACTGGTTTAGGATTGAGACCCAAATTGGCCAATAGTACATTCCATATCATGCACATTGTGCCCAGCATATAGACGAGGATCTGTCCAGAAGTTCACTCTCTTGCTCTCTCTCTCAGTTGGCTCTCAGTGTCTTGGACTCTTGGGCTCATCTTTTTGCTGTGATTGTGGATTTGGGACTGTCTCTGCTCCAGGATTGTTAGCTGGGAACGGGCTAAGCCTTGGTCATTGGGTGGTGAGCAGTTTCACTGTGTATCACTAATTTGTATATTTGTATATTTGTGCATTATTGTTACTATTATTGTTACTATTATTATTACCATTACTATTTTCAATTTTATTGTGGTTTAGTTATTAAATTGTTCATAACTCAACCCACAAGTCTCTTTTCCTTTCACCTGTTCAGTTCTGCCCCCCATCCTCGGGAGGGGGGAGGGTGAGTGAACAGTTGTGTGGTATTTCATTGCTGCTAGCTGGGTAAAAACATGTCAATAACATCTGTTCACTATGTAAGTTTTTAAAAGACTTGTGATGGTTGGCATCATGCCTTGCTGAAAGCAGGCCCTCCACATAAGGGGAAACTTTACCTTCTGGAAAAATATTTTCATCGAAGTCTTGACTTGGAAATTTCAATCCTAAGTAGGATAACTGATTGCTTTACTGACAAATGAAAAAGGGAAAACAAAACAAAAAAAAATTAAAGAAAAAAAGAAAATTAAGAAATATTGAGGGATGGGAAGCCATAAAGGGAAACGAGAGCTAAACTGTAAATGAATTTTGCTTTCTTTAATCAAGATATTTAAAAAAGGAGTAATGAGTATTCCATCATGGAAATATTTGCCTACATTTAAACGGCTATAGTTTCCCTCCTGCAGGGGTCTTTCTGTTCAAGTAGCTATTACTCTATCCCTCTAGCACAGTCTTCTTTTAAGGATAGCAAATAACCTTGTTTATGGTTTGACATTCTTATGTCTTGTGCAAAAAAATAATGTGCTATGCCTCCTAACAACTTTCAAAACCTCCAAATCCAAACTGAAACAGTTTGTTCCAGTGGACCCTTTCTGCAGCCAGTCACCTCTTCTAAAATTCCAGGAGGAAAACAGTGCCGCACTGGATGTTCACAGGTCTTCTCTAGGAGCTGCATGTCACAGTCAGAGCAGCTCTTGTTTCCAGAGTTGCCTTCGTGATTAGAGCTTGGGACTCTCCAGCTGCCCAGCAGCTCTGTGGGCTGAGCAGCTGCAGAGGGGCCAGGACTCCCTGCTGCTGCTGTCCTGTCCCCACCATGCTGCAGCAGGAAGACTGTGCAGGGTCCCAGAAAGGGCTGTGCTGCCTGTGCCTTGGGTCCTAGGCTTTGCAGGTGCCAGTGCAGCCCTCCAACCCTTTCTGCAACATTATTTTACTTCCTGCTTTTAACAGGCAGATTAACTTCAGTTCCTGTGTTCAGACCCTTCCAGGCACAGCTTCTGGTTTCTCAATTGGCCTGTGTTGCATTTCTGTCCCAGAGAAGTGAATGGAGTCCAAGAGCTCTCAAATAAATTTGTGGTGTTGACCCAGGTATGTAGCATCTGGAAAAGAAGAGGGAAATGTTTATCTTCTACCACCAGATGTTGTTGACGTTGAATTTTCACTGGCAGATACCTAGGGAATACACTGCTGCTAGTCCCTGAGAGATGGCATAGATGATATGTGTAGACATGACTCCTTTGACGCCTGGGGAATGAGACCAAGATATCATGGAAAGGGTGAGATCATGATTGTATTTTGACTACAGCTTTGCTTCCTCCATAGGAACAAGAGTCTGAAAGGATATCTGCAACACCATAAAACTAGCTAATGAGGTATGGTATTTCCTTCTGGACCTGTACTTACTTAAATGAAAAAGGCTTATAGACCAAAGGCTGCATTTTAAAAATTAAACAATTTCAGAATAACACTTTGTAGCTGCAAAAGCCAAATGCTTGTGTGGCTATTTACTTGACAACACCATGTATTTTTAAGTGAAGAGATACTTCCTTAAAGGTTCAGGTTTTTTTAATGACTTTATCACTGTATGAGGAAAATGCCATTACTATCTAAGTCAAAAGACATGCCCTGTGTCTAAATGGCACATAGAGTCAGCCTGTATAACCTCTGCATCTCTCTACCTCCAGCTATTCATTGGCATAGACTCTGGTTCTGAACCTCTTTTCATGAAGCACAGAGGGTAACTTCCCTACAAAGCACAAGGATAATTTAAATTCTTAAAACTATTCTAGGGTTGGAATTCGGGCTGATACATTCAACTATGGCTAGGCCTGGTGTTCTTCCATCTAAAATCAGTGCTTTCAGATATCACCTTGCTAGATACAGATTGTCAGAGAAACAAGCATAAGACAGAGCAGATCTCCTAGGGGAATGGTTGGTGCCTGGAGATCCTCCAAGAACTGTATGTAGTTAGGGTTCACAAAGACAAGAAAAGGAGGCTTGAGATATCTGGCTGTACTTAAGACTTCACAGACCCACCCAGAGCCACCCAGCAAAATTTGTATCTGTGGTGGTAACAACCAGCTGGCTACAATTAACCTTAGCCTGAAATCACACCTAAATGTGATCACTTCTTTTGTCACCACCTCAGGCTGCAATCTGCCTCTTCTCCTGAGGCTGGCAGAATTTAATTAGGATCAGGAAACACCAGGAGAGGTGATTTAGGCTACAGTCACTGCTAGGTAACTTCTGCCATCAGGCAGTATTAATCATCTTACTTGCCTAACTAAGGCAAGCTGTGGATTAACCAATTCAAATCAGTAGGAGGGGATCAGCTGGAGTTAGAAAGTTAGGCTTTGTAGCAGCTGCCTAGATAAGTTTAATTCTCACAGTGGCATGTGTTAACTACATAATTCTAGGTCCAGGTCATACAAGCACCACCAGCTAAGCTAAAGCAGTGGTGATGATATCACAGTGCATGTATACGTAATTCCAGATTACTGCTGACAGGCTAAATCTAGCAGGGTCAGACCTGCTCAGTGTATGGGGGTGGACACCAGCAGGGGACTGCAAGAAATGAGAATTACTTGCCTGAGCTGTACATTTTCAGCCAGTGCTGTAACAGATTTTACTCAGACTTGAGTAATTGTGTACAGTACTATAACTAGTTTGGAAGGCTTCCTCCAGGACTTACCTCAATGTATAGAAAGTTGATGGGCTAAAGCAACAATAGTATTGGGATTAATATTCATGCTGGCAGGGAAGACAAGCAGTAAGAATTACCTTTTTGAAGAGACTAGGTCTCTGCTTAGTGAAGGTGGTGGGGAAAGGAAGGCGGCTAAGGTCATCAAGAGGCATTTAAATATAGGTCATTGAGGTCCTGTCTGAGATTGCTGATTATATGATAAAGTGGATGCCTTTAAGGGACACTTTGCAGGAAAGTGCGTGCTAGCATATACATAATGACTGGAACAGGTTAGCTCCTCTGGATTAAGGTTGTCTGTCTAAAGAGAAAACATTAAACCAAATAACATTAAAAGAAATAAATCAATTTTTAAAAGCCATAGGGACTGCCAGGAGTCACTGGGTGATTTTGACATTAGGGTTCCAACCAGTAAGAACTTATCTGCTGGTTTGGCAGCCAGAATTTGGATTAGCAGAATTTGGTTTAGCAAATGAAAACATCCCACAGGCTAAATCTACATTTTGAGTGTGTTTGGGTTCAAAGCAAATGATGTTGCTAGATCCATGTTCAAAATGGCAAACAGAATGGCTGAGGGCAGTTTATGGCTGACTCAGGGCTAGGCATCAATCAAAGACACAGGTTCAGACAAACAGGCAAAATTAAGCGGATGGGGTCATTGGGACAGACTTACAGACTGTGCTGGTTGAACTTGCTGGTTGGGTGGTGGCACAGAGTCACTGTGCTGAGGATGAAATGAGGTTGGAGGTGTGCTGCGTGCTTACTACAATTGGAATAGATCTCTGATTCACATGAAACCAAAGAGTGTCACTGAGGATATTTTGGTTTACCTTAATGGACACTGGTTTTTGCCATTATTTTATTTATAGCTAACAACGGTATCAACTGAAAATTTTCATCAGAAAATTTCATGTAACCAAACTGTGAATGTTCTAGAGTTTTGGTGTGCTTTACCTACCTAGGCAGGAAACAAATCAACCTAAGAATTTTTTTACCCCTTGATCCCTGCCCATAAATGTTAGTGAAGTTACTGTTAAAAGCTGACTATTGATTCCACTGTGTTTGCTTCATGTTAAATATTTTCCCAGTAGAACTGGGAGGGCTGGAAAGCAATTCAAGTCACTTAAAATAATGAGCTATTTCCTCTTCTTCCACCACTTAAAATAATTATCTTGGGGGAGGGTGAAAAGTCATTCCTGGCAATAATTGAATGGCTTTCTTCATTTTATTCTTCTTTATTCACTCTTCTACACCTGGCAGATTTGATAACACTGTTCACTTCCCGTAATAAATAGGATCAGCCCTCAGCACCACTTTCATTGACATTTCTCTTATGACACTATGTTTTCTATCAGTTCGAGGCTAAACACAGCAGCTTGGCTGCATAGCTGCTACTGTAGTGAGTAAACATCTGCCCCCTTTATCTAAAGAGCAAAGAATAGTTGACATGAAGTGGTGTGCAAAGGAAAAAAGGGGAGAGGTTGCATAATGACTGTCTTCAGTAAAGTGTCAAAAGTGAATCTTTCAACTGCAAGATAAAAACTGGGATAGCAATCATGACCTCCTTTGCACTAACTTCCTGACCTTCCATGCTGTTCCACAGTCTGCCTGGGGGTTTAGGGAAGCCTTGTACTTTGTGTGGTACCTTTGTTAGGAGAGCCTGGAATCACAGAATCACAGAATCACAGAATGTTAGGGATTGGAACGGACCTCAAAAGATCACCTAGTCCAATCCCCCTGCCAGAGCAGGAACACCTAGATCAGATCACACAGGAACGCATCCAGGCGGGCTTTGAATGTCTCCAGAGAAGGAGACTCCACAACCTCTCTGGACAGCCTGTTCCAGTGCTCTGTCACCCTCACTGTAAAGAAGCTTTTTCTCATATTCAAGTGGAACCTCCTGTGTTCCAGCTTGAACCCATTGCCCCTTGTCCTATCACTGGATGTCACAGAGAAGAGCCTGGCTCCATCCTCCTGACACTCACCCTTCACATATTTATAAACAATGATTAGGTCACCCCTCAGTCTCCTCTTTTCCAAGCTAAAGAGACCCAGCTCCCTCAGCCTTTCCTCAGAAGGGAGGTGCTCCATTCCCTTAATCATCTTTGTGGCTCTGCGCTGGACTCTCTCCAGCAGTTCTCTGTCCCTCTTAAACTGAGGGGCCCAGAACTGGACAGAATATTCCAGATGAGGTCTCACCAGGGCAGAGTAGAGGGGGAGGAGAACCTCTCTTGGCCTACTGACCACACCCCTTCTAATACACCCCAGGATGCCATTGGCCTTCTTGGCGATGAGGGCACAGTGCTGGCTCATGGTCATCCTGCTGTCCACCAGGACCCCCAGGTCCCTCTCCCCTACACTACTCTCCAACAGCTCAGTACCCAACTTATACTGGTACCTGGAGTTGTTCTTGCCCAGATGCAAGACTCTACACTTGCTCTTGTTAAATTGCATTAAATTTTTCACCACCCAAATCTCCAGCCTGTCTAGGTCTCGCTGAATGGAAGCACCGCCTTCTGGTGTGTCAGCGACTCCTCCCAGTTTCGTATCATCAGCAAACTTGCTGAGGGTTCACTCTACTCCCTCATCCAAGTAGTTGATGAATATATTGAATAGCACTGGTCCCAATACCGAACCCTGGGGAACTCCACTAGGTACAGGCCTCTAATAATTTTTTCAATATAAAATTTTTGAAGACAGTCTAGAAAGTAACCACATCTTTAGAAGCTGTACAAATTCTGGTGTTGCTGAAAGCATTTTGTCACTTTTGAGTCTTCCTTCTACACTCTACCCGTCATCCCTCCCACAGCAGATGGACACAGGAATGTTTTTGTTGAAAATTTGACCTGTAAAACAGTTTCTTGTTGATGGACAAGAATACATGAATTCTTTTTAGTGAAATTAAAGATGGAACAAAACAAACTGGAAAAAGAAGGGCTTCCTGGTCTTACATGATATTACTTAATGGTGGGGAGCTATAATGGGGAATACAATAGCTGGCTGGGCTGTAAGTGGAAGAGGATAAAGAAAGAGAAATGGGATATTGCTGGATTTGGACTGGGACTTGATTGGCAGAAGGGAAATTAGACATTCAGCAATGAGCTCAGGACCAGTAGAGCAAGAAGACTAAAACTGAAATGAGAAAGCTGAAAAGAGGGCAGGAACTGAAATATGTGAGTGAGAGAAACTATGTTGAGTCAGGAAGCAATTGAACGGGAAGAGGTAAGATGTGGGTGCAAATTAAGTCTGTGATCACATAATTAAAGGTAATATTGAGATTATACTGCAAGACAATTTGAGTTGAGCTGCACAGAGTTAAATGTAGTCTCACAACATTTTTCAAAACTTCTGAATGCTGAATTTCCAGGACAGCTACTGGAGTGGCAATGTATTTTTGCATGAAGAGGTAATTTCGTTAGCAAGGAAAGAGGTAGCAGGGCTAAATCTCAACTGAAAACTCATGCTGCCTAGTGACTGCCCTTTAATTGCAGTTGTTATAACAGAAAATTTACATTTTCTCTGAAGACTTGAAGCAAGAGGTAAAGACACTGAGTTTCTGTGTTATAGTCCAGGCCGTTCGAGTGTTTTCATCACATGCTACAATGGTCTACTGTTTTGTCATGTATATTAGTCTTGAAGACAGTAAGAGAAGTTTGAAGGATTTCTTTGCAAGAGCATGTTTATCCCATGACCTAATTTTCCAAGTCTTTTTACAGGGAAATATTTCTTACATACACAGTAGGAAGAGATGCAATTGCACTGTTGGCCATGATAACGTAGAAAAGAAAGTTAAATCAAAGCAGCTGTTCTTCACAATATGTTAAAGCACAGGACTGCACATGGCCAAGACTCAAATGAGTAAGGCTGCATTTGAGTATGCAATGTTGCCAACACACCTCTGACCAGAAGAGAATTGTGATAAAGACTGAGAAGGTGGAAGGGTAGCATGTTCCTAAGTGCTCAGGACAAGTTCTCCAATACCTTTTCTGTTTTGTTTGTTTGAGGTCTTAAAGTAAGCAGTAAACAAAAAAATATATTATTTCTGAGACTACCCTACTGTGCTGCCAGCCAACTCACCTGTTCCTCCTCTTTGCAATTTGCTAAGGAAATTTCAGAGAAACCTGCCTGGTTTTATTGCTTCAATACAGCTTGCTAGAAGGACTAAAAGTTGTGCTCCTAAAAACAGAACAAAAACTGTTGCTGTATGCAAGAGGATTCTTGGCACCTGAGATGCACTTGATGGCTTCAGAGAATATGTGAGGATTATGAGGAAAGACCTCGGTGTTTTGGGCCTCAAAAAGGTGGTTGAATCTTCAGCAGCATGGAAGCTCCTTCCCTTTGTGGACAGAGACAGACAGATTAGATTAGGTTTCAGAAGCAAAGCACCAGAAACTGAAATAGTGATAACCTCTGACAATAACATACTTCATTACTCTACATCCAGATAAGCAAGAACTATCATAATTAGAATAAGGCTCCTTTGAAACCCTTCTTTCTTATGGAAAATTTTTTTATGTCCTTAGGTTTTACTATGCAATTTGAAAAGTTTCTAACTGAGAGGCCAAGTTTGAGTCACTCTCCAGATAGAAACATGATACATACAGACTTGAAGTGATTTTTCTGAAGGTCTCAGAATGCCTGAACACTGAAATAAGGTCTCCTGAATGTTAATTCAATATTATTTGACTCTTTGTGCACAGGAAGTGATCATCGGGTGACATTTCTACACCAATATGGCACAGAATAAAAACTGTCCCCACAGATTTTCTCTAACTAGTGTGTTAGATGTATTTCAATTGTTCTTTCCACTGTGGATGCTGGCTGCTGCTTTCTCAACTCACTGCACCAACTGGGATTTTTAATGGAATAAAACTACCGGTACTTGTGTGTATGTCTAACTCTGTCAGCAGTAAAAATGAAAATGGCTCCATCAAAGTGATATAATAAAATAATAACATTCAATTTCACAGCAAAAGCAATCCCCATACCCAAGCTTTGCGATGTAATGCATCTGTGATATTAGATGGGAAGACAATTGAAGTTCCCCTAGGCAACTCTCACATTTCCTCCTGTAACATGTCAGAACAGCAAAGGATGAGCATGATTCATAGGATGTTATTCTGCTGCTTCCTTATGTGTCAGATCTGACTGCTTCTAGAAGTTTAATTCGCTTTCTGCTGTAGATGTGATGTACCACAACGCTCGGGCCTGATGTGAGGGTTTTGGTACAGCTCTAGGGGAAACTGGATGGTCTGAGGTTTTTTGTCCCTGGAAAAAAGGCTTCAGTCTAGATTGTTGCATTGGCTAGAGTTCTCTTGTTTATTTTCTTTGTAAAACTGATACACATTATGAATTTCACAGCAGCTAAAGGACTCTTCTGTTGGTGCAATGGGAACATAGCTCATTTTTCAGTAAGTTTTCAGTACTTTTTCAGTCAGCAGCTCACAAATCTTGGGACATCTGTATACTGTTTCTTTGTTAGGCTTGTTTTGGTTTTCCATGTATTTTTAAAGTAAAGGCTGGGTTGTGTGACTGGTATCTACAATCTTTGCCCAGTGTCAGTACTGGCTAATGAAATAATGTATGTATATGGGCAAAGCAGCAGAGAAAGAATACTAATGCTTTAGATATGCCTCTTTGTTCTCTATGTGCAAAAATGAACGTCTCTGAAGTCAGTAGGGTGCATTAATACAAATTGCTGTGAACACAAGTTGCTGTGAAACAGCAAGTACAGCATTCTCATCTCCCCCCTCTAAACAAAGCCAATAAAATATTAATCTGTGTTCCTAAATGCTGTTCCTGTGTTCTTTTTTCTGCTCTCTTTTTCCAGCCCAATCAAGGAGCTCAGGAAAGGGGATTAATGATTTTTAGAAGGCATCATGGAGACAATGTGTTAAAGCTGACAGGAATAAAATGCCCTGCTCCTTCCTCCACCACCACGTACATGTTCCACTGTTCACAGGCCTTTGGGCACAGGACAATGCATCACAGTGGTATTCCTGCTGCTGCTGAGGTAAGAGTTCGTCAATGCGAGGTGCCCTTGATAGCCATTTCAGACTTCCACAGTTCTTTTTCTTACAGCTGGATGCAGTTTAAATCTGGGGAAAGCCTGCTTTGGGGTGAACTACCTACACACTGCGTTGCTCCAGATGAAAGTTCTGAGTTTTTTGATAGGACCCAAACTCTCCTGCTCCATAAGCATGCACCAGGCTTTATTTTGTCAGCAGATTTGAGTAATAGTCACCTTGATGATGATTTCTAATGACTCCTGTTAGTCTACCTGACCTTACTCATCTGCAGTAGTTCTTGAGTTCTACAGTATCTTCATTCCTCCTAAGGGACCTACTTAAGAAGTTCAGCATTACCCTGCCTGAGGAGGTGTCACGCAACTTGACACTGAAGCATGACCAGTGAACATTCAGCTCAAACCACCTCATCCTCCTCTGGGTGTAGGTTTGAATAAACAAATAATGATTGCTTCCTTGAAGCTTCTGACAAAGAATGTTGGCATTAGTAACTAGATGAAAGCAGGAAAGGCAGGACTTCTCTCTACCACGCCCTGGGTTGTCATGTACCTGGAACTCTTTTAATGCTCCTGCAGCCTTTGAAGACAAGACTTCTGTAGCCCACAGTTCCAAGGAAAGGTCCACTTATAGGAATTATATATGTAAGGCTTATTTACTTCAGTGAGACTGTGGGATTCCTTCAGGCCCCAGACTACTATAAACCTCACCTCTTACGGTTTATTCATCAACACCCCCAGCTCCATGGCATAAGCAATGAAAAGAATATTTTCTCCTCATTATATATGGTATTGACTTTCTTTAACACTTAAGAAGAAGTATACTTTATTACTGGGAATACTTTCCTCATTTAAAAAAAGGGGTATTTTATTACATAATAAAAAATAACTCCCACAAAACTGGCTGTCCTCCAGGAAATTTTTTTAAAAGCCTTATACTCATGCACATAACTCCAGGTTAAATATCAACCAAACTTTGATGTATTGCAGGAATCTGTCTGACACTGTCGAGAGATTAAGGAAAAAAGAAAACTTGTACAAAGGTACCTTAGGTACCTGCTGGTTACTTTCCAAGGTATTCTTCCAGTATAATTTTTATAAAGGGGAACTAGTGATGACAACATCTGAGCACTCAACAGAGTATGTTTAAGTGTATTATGTTGAACAAAGGTCGAGATCTGTCTGATTGTCAACCCAATTAAATGGAATCCTTAAGCAGTCTCTGGACTGGGCTAATATTTCCAACATCATTGAGTCAAATTCATCTTGGCCTGCACTCTAGATGAGAGAGGGCTTGACTATATGTACCCCCTCTGGATCTGGCTTCAGGAAAATTCCTGCATTGCAGGATCATACTACATCTACTTACTTTTGACCTCTAAGACATCTTAAACACTTTATTTAATAGAAATTGAAAATAAAATTATTATAAAAAGATACTTTATTATTAAAATTGATTACATAAATAACTTGAGCTGCTATGTCTCACCCCTCAAGTATAGCATCCCTATAAAAAAATTACTTTTGTTTTGCTGTTCCTTTCCATTTTGAATTCTAGCACTCCTCAATAAGCACCATCTTTTATGGAAAGCAAAATAAAGCATAAACTGAAAACAAGCCTCTTCCTTCTCAAGCTGACCATTATTTTCCTGTTTAATGACTTTTGTCCTCTGATCTTCCGTGTGATTAGCCTCCACAATCATTCAAGAGCTAAATCTGCAAAGAACTACTATTAAAGTAAGGAACCTACGTTACAGGCTGGAAAGTAGTTACCTGGTTAAACTACATGCCCACAGTTCATAAAATCAAGTCGACAATGTGATCTTTGGAAAATGCAGGTGTGTTGCGTGATGTCACTATGGGTTCGTTTACAGTATTTTCACCCTTCTGGACAAAGACAGTACTGTGTTCCAGACCTCCTAGGTTTAAGGCATCAAGAAAATCTGTACACTGGAATCATTTTAGGATCACCAGTTTAATTTTAAAATGTTTAGCATAAAATGCACTCTCCAATTTCTTATGTAAAATCATGGTTTGACCTAAGACAAGTCTAGTGCAGTGCTCAGTGTCACGTGAAGAAACTTTTATTCCTTGGTTCCTACACCCATTAGGAGATGCAGACGAACTGTCGTGACAACAAAAAACCTACCCAACAAGAGGCTGAACAGTCTCTTTTCTGGTCTACACAAGTACCTGCACTTTGCTGGACTGAACTATCAAGACTTCCAGCTACAGAAATAATGAAGTGGTTGATACGAGGATTTAGCAAGGTGTTAAATTCACTGAACGTGTCTATCAGGACTTAAAAAAAAATGCTAGCAAAGACTGATCTAAATGGCCTTATTTAGTGACTCAAAGTAAAAGACACAAAAAGCTCTGAATCTCACTCAAAGAGTGGACAGCACAGGGCAGAAGAGAACAGGGGGACACGGGAGGACTACAGAGATGCTGTTCACCACTGTGGGGAGAAAATTCATGTGGCCAAAGCTCAATTAGAATTCAAGCCGGCCAGCATTGTGTAGGACAACAAAAAGGGCTTTTTAAAATGTTAACAGCAAAAGGAGAAACAGAATTTACGTTGGTCTGTTACTTGATGAGGTCAGTCACCTCACAAATAGGGATGTAGACAAAGCAGAGATTAATGCCTTTTTTGCCTCAGCCTTTAACACCAGTGATGGGCCCTGGGACCGCCAAAGCCCTGTGTTGGAAGACTGTAACGGGGGGATGATAAACTTCCACACAACTCTGAACTTGATTGAGACTTGCTGGATGTGCATAGATCTATGGGACTCAATGAAATTCATCCCAGGGTACTGGAAGAGTTGGCCAATGTAATCGTGGGACCTCTCTCCATTATTTTTCAACAATCTTGAGAGTCTGGAGAGGTCCCAGTTGACTAGAAGCACAGCAAATGTCCCAATTTTCAAGAAGGGTAAGAAGGAAGACCCTGGTAATTACATGCTTGTCAGTCTCACTTCAGTGTCTGGTAAAATTATGGAGAACGTTATTCTGGGAGTTACTGAAAAACACTTGAGAGACAACACAGTCATTGATCACAGCCAGCACAGGTTCATGAGGGGAAAGTCTGCTTAATTAACTTAATTTCCTTTTATGACAAGGTCTCCCACCTAGCTGACCAAAGAAAGGCATTAGATGTTGGGGTTTTTTTTATTCCAGCAAACCTTTTGGTATTGTTTCTCACAGTATCTTTCCGGACAAGGTGTTCAGGACACAGCTGGGCGAGTCCATAATACATTGGGTGAGCAGTTCACTGACAGGTCGGGCTCAAAGAGTTGCAGCAAATGACGCTACATCAGGCTGGAGGCCAGTCACCAGTGGAGTTCCCCAGGGCTCAATTTTAGGGCAAGTGCTCTTTAACACTTTTACAAAGGACCTGGATACAGGAATCAAATGTACATTAAGTAAGCTTGCCGGTGATACTAAACTAGGAGGAGCTGTGGAATCTCTCAAGAGTAGAGAGGCTTTATGCGGAGATCTGGGTAGACTAGAGAGCTGGGCAACCCCCAGCTGTATAAAGTTTAACAAGAACAAGTGTCAGATTCTCCACCTGGGACAGGGTAGTCCTGGTTAGACATACAAATTGAGGGAAAAGAAGCTGGAGAGAAGTGCCAAGGAAAGACATCTGGAGTTTGGGTTGGTGACAAGCTGAATATGAGTCCACAGTGCACCCTGGCAGCCAAAAGGGCCAGCTGTGTCCTGGGGTGCATCATGCACAGCATCGCCAGCTGGTCGAGGGAGGTGATTGTCCCATTCATCACTGCCCCGGTGCAGCCCCACCTCCAGTTCTGTGAGCAGTTGTGGGCGCCTCAATATGCAACATCGAACTATTCCAGTGTGTCCAGAGGAGGGCGACCAAGATGGTGAAAGGCCTCCAAGGCGAGATTTCCTAGGAGCGGCTGAGAGCACGTGGCTTGCTCAGCTTGGAGAAGAGAAGGCTGAGGGCTGCCCTCATGGCAGTCTGCAGCTTCCTCAAGGGGGGCAGTGGAGGGAGAGGTGCTGATCTCCTCTCTCTGGGGACTAGTAACAGGACATGAGGGAAGGAAGCCGTATCAGGAGGAGTTCAGACTGGACATTAGGAAAAGGTTTTTCAATGAGAGGGTGGTCAATCACTTAACAGGCTCCCGAGGGAAGTGGTCAAGCCACCAGGCCTGTCAGAGTTCAAGGACTGTCTGGACAATGCTCATAGTCATATGGTTTAGCTTTAAGTAGTCCTGTGAGGAGCAGGGAGTTGGACTCAGTGATCCTTATGGATCCCTTCCAACTTGACATTCCATGATTCTAAAATTAAGATAGAGGATCTGTCCCACAGGATGAAAATACAATGTAGACAATGTATGATGTAGATGATTTTGTTTACTTAAAGAGAAACCTGTTTCCTTGAAACACAGATTAGTCTGCCAACCTGTACAGCCCTGAAGATTTAACAGGGTGGCTTTAAGACAGGGATATCTTTTTAACTTAGTCATTCAAGGGTAAACCCAGGGACTTGCATGCTGTTATACTGATGCAAAGTCTGTGGGAGGTGAGAATCAGGTCATCAGATAGTAAAGCATAAATTCATGAATGTATAGTGTACATTATACAGTTTACTTTCTGTAGGTTTCTCAACTGGAACAATACAAAAACGTAATTTTCATTATTTTCAGGTTATTTACAGTAGGGGAACTTTTTTATCAACACAACTACTTTATTTAAACTAACACGGAACTTTGGATTATTTCTTCTTACATTCTCATTTCAAAAAGCTTGATAATTCATATAGCCTGAAATTTTAAAAAAACCCATCTTTCGAACCGTATTTTTAAAAAGTTTCTTAAAAAGGAAAGTTTGAATACAGCTGAATCGTGACCTTTTTTATAAGCTGCTTCTTGTATAAGAAAAAACTCTTCTTTCATAGTTCAATATTGTAGCAACAGTAACATAAACTTTTTACTTAACAAGATGTTCATAGTTCGCATAGAAAGAACTTCAACATGATGCTTGCTAATTTACAGAATGGCACAAGTCAATATTAATTTGTGGTTAGAGAGAAGCTCTTCTCCAAATAGCCATAGATTAAAATAGAACTGTAGGACACATTTGGGGGTGGCAGCAGTAAGGAGGATTCTGATTTTGTGCATGTGGCTGCTTTTGGCTTTCTTTTTGGACAAGAATACTGATTGGGTTTTTTGTCATCTAAACTTAAGCCTGGGCGAATACAAGAGACATAAACGTCTTTGCATATGTCTCAAGCAAAGGATTTCCAGATGGTTTGATTATATTGACACAATAAGGGTCCTGGCCTAAAATCAATGCACCTGTAAGATTATCACATCTGTGGGATTTTTGCTTTACCATACTAAACCCTTGTTCTCTGATCAATAACCCTTAGATTTTAAAGTAGCGATGCAATTATTTCACAGAGAACATCCAGTTTGCTGTAAGAATATTTTCTCTTCCCAAGCTTACCACACCATTTCTTGTGATTCTAGTTGCTCTAAAGGACGTGGCAACTAAACAGAGTGGCTGGCCTCACTCTCTCAACCCTCCTGACTTGCATCAGCTGCAGCTCCACGGATGGGGCTACTCATACCCCAAGTTTCATGCCTAAAATGTTTTTCAGAGCCATGATAAGTGTATGCAGCAACATCCCAGGCCAAGGAACAATTCGGCAACTACAGCACTGCTATCTGCATGGCCAGCATGTGCCTTGCTATTCAGAGTTACAGCAACCTTCTCAGCTAGCAAACTTGGCTTTTTAAAGAAGAGGAAAGGGGTACAAACAGCAACAAACAAGGGGGGGGGGGGGGGGGGAATCAGGC